>JAUZTB010000001.1:45963001-45977818 GCA_034780895.1 Rhynchobatus australiae
ATATTAGTGGGTTCATTTTGTCTTTCCAAACTTTCCTCTTTATTTCAATAGATGGACTGAGACTCATTCCACATAACATTCTTTCCGAAGTAAAAACGCAATAGGAAAATCAACCCAATCATGTCTAATAAAAGAAGTTAAGGATGATATTTGATCCAAAGACTCATGCCAGAAAAGGTTGTAGGCCTGGGGATTAGGAACAATTTAGAATGCAGCAAAAAGACCAAGCTGTTTGATTAAGAGAGGAAAAATGGTGTTAGAGTAAACTTGCAAAGAACATCAAAGTAAACTGCAAAAGCTTCTACAAACATATGAAAGGAAAAGATTAATGAAGACAAACGTAGGTCACACAAGTCAGAAATGAGAAAATTCATAATGGAGAACAAGGAAATGGCAGAATATGAGAAAATTCATAATGGAGAACAAGGAAATGGCAATTAAACAAATACTTTGTAAAACAAAACAAATGCAGATGCAGCAGACAAGACAAATGGGCTTTATTGCAAAAGATTTTGAGTACAGAAGCAAGTATGTCTTACTGCAGGGCCCTGATTAGACCATACCTGGTGTATTGTGTGCAATTTGGCCTCCTTACAGAAGAAAGGATAAATTTATCCGATAGGAAGTGAAGCAAAGGTTTACCAGACCAATTCTGGGGATTGCAGGACTACAATATGAGAATAGATTGAGTCAATTAGACCTGTATTCACCAAAGTTTAGAAGAATGATAGGGCTCTCACTGTGGAATATGGAATTCCAACAAGGCTTGACAGGCTGGATGAGGGGAAGAAGTTTTCCCTGGCCGAGAAATATAGAAGCAAAGATCATATTGTCAGGATGTGGAGCAAGACACTGAGATGAGGAGACGTTTCTTTCACTCAGATGAACCTGTGAACTTCTCCACCTTGGAGGCTATGGAGGCCAAGTCTCTGAACATATTTAAGGAGGAGATCGATAGATTTCTAAGCACAAATGATATCAGGGGATAAGGGGAGAGAACAGAAATAAGGTGTTGAAATAAAGGATCATCCATGGTCATATTGAATGGTAGAGCTAATGGCCAACTCCTGTTTCTATTCTCTATGGCTATTTACCTCTCTACAGACAATGCTATTCTGCTAATTTTTGTTATGTACTTCTAAGTTGTTGGATGGCATCAGTCTGAAGTTTTAACCAAAGATGAATTGCAGAAGGACCCAGTCATGTGGTCTTAGAGTGAAAGCAAAGGAACATTGTCTCATCTCTGCTTTCTAATCAGGTTGATGAAAATGAGATATCTTGAATTATGGAGTAAGAAAAGATACAGAAATAGGTCCAAAATGATTATGATTGAATCAGTCCTTCAGCCCACGTTAATTGGGCCTTGGAGTTGAATCACATTTTAATGAGAAACACGGGTAGTTCACTGGTCATTCTGATTATTATATGATACATGATTCTGCCACTTTCCAGTTGAATGTTCTCAGGGAGTTGTGTGCAATTATCTCATTTTCTTCACATTGCCATTTTTCTGTTACACAAGTAAAATATCAGTTTGAAATAACACTAAAAAATAATACCGCGTGTTTTATAAATAAATAATATGAGCAAACAATATCTCTGAAACATTTATGTTTTACTTTATTGATTCCAATATCATTAACTGTTATTTCTTATGTTCCACGAAAGGTATTTGTGATATTTTCATGTGTACAGAAAACTTTGTTGGTGAACTGAACACCAACAAGGATCCTGAACCAGGCAATTGAAACCATAAAGCTCAAGCCCAATCAATAATAGATTGAGCCCATGTAAGTGACAGTTTCCAAAACTGAGAAAACAAACAAGCTCCTTGCGGGACTGTAAAACTTCATACTGCAAGGCCACGTTATTTCAGGGAAGGCTGAACTGAAGATGTTCTTCAGGAAGATGAATACTCACATGCACAGTATCCAGGCTCAAATTAATCTCATTTCACAGGCATCTTTTAAGTGGTAGTAATCTAAAACACCAGAGGATATAATTTTCTTGCTTTTTGTTGAATAGCAGACTAAAATCATGAGATTTTCCCTCGTGCAACAATGGTATTTTAAGGCAAAAATAGATTTATTTTGCTATATATTTGATGTATTAAAAAATATATATAGGTGCCTCAAGAAATTTAAATTTTTAAATTTTATTTTACTGCGTGGTAACAGGCCCTTCCGGCCCAATGAGTCCACGCCGCCCATTTTAAACCCCAAATGAACCTACCCTTACATCTTTAGAGTGTGGGAGGAAACCAGAGCACCCAGAGGAAACCCACACAGACACGGGAAAACATACAGACTCCTTACAGGCAGTGACGGGAATCGAACCCCGATCGCTGGCGCTGTAATAGCATTGCACTAATCGCTATGCTACCATGCCGCCCCACTCAAAATAAAGCATTTATGCAATTTAACTACATAAGAAGGCAGCATCCATCATTAAGGACCCTCACTACCTGGGATATGCCCTCTTCATGTCACTACCATGGAGGAAGAGGTACAGGAGCCTGAAGACCCACACTCAATGTTTCAGGAACAGCTTCTTCTTCCCCTCCACCAACAGATTTCTCAACAGTTCATGAATCCATCAACACTACCTCGTTATTCCCCCTTTGCACTATTTGTTTATATTTGTAGCTTATAGTAATTTTTATGTCTTACACTGTACTGCTGCCACAAAGCAACAAATTTCACAACTTATATCAGTGATAATAAACCTGATTCTGATTCTGATATACTTATGGACAAAGAATTGGACATTTTCTGTGTGGCTAAGGAATTTAAGGGAACAAAGGTAAGACAACCTGGTTCAATAATCTTTCCTTCTGGAAAAGCGCCCAGACTCTGTACTGAATAAACTTGATCACGCACATCCTGACATGCACTAAATCCCACTTTCCCCACAACTTCAACCCTTGCCAACCTTCAATAACTAACCTAATGCAGCAATTTCAAATTCCCCACTGCAAAATTATCTCTGACGTACTGTGACAACTTTGACCTCCAAGTGAATAAAATTCAATATTCCTGTGAGAAAAAGGGAAAACGTCTCAATTAGTGCATATCATTAGTATAAATTAACTTCCCTAAAATCTACAGCAACAGACCAAGTATTTGCACTCACTTGCAGACCTCATTTGCAGCACTCTAGATTCAGACTGCAATTTCAAACGTTGTTGCATGTGAACTTAGCAGAAATGATGCATGTTCTGGATTTAGTGAATGGAAAAAAGGCGAAGCTGACCATTGCTATGATATACAATGTAAAATCTAAATGTTAGATACTGTTTGGAAAGGCCTTCATGAATAATACATAGTAGAGCCTATGTATTATTGACTCTTCCTAGATGGGATTTTACAATGAGTTCCTCTTGAACTGAAATTTTTTTCTCAGCCTTTCTTTGGTTGAAACATGAATGCTGATAGTATGAAAAACATTAACACACAGCTCAGTCTATATTTTATGAAGTAATGAGACTATTGTGTGCAGAGAAAGAAAGTTCAGACCTGCATTCCTTTTCGGTAGAGTCATGTTTCACCAAAGGAAAGGTAAACAGCATGAGACAGCGAAGTCTCAAATGACTGCATACCACTGGATAGAAATACTTACTAAATTATAGGCAATAAAGTGTAAGAGAACCAGATGGTTTGTCTTGTGGTGCCTGAAATAAAGAGAAATAAGGATGCCCTGAGGTGTGTACAATGAAGGCAATTATAAAAATAGATGCTCCTGTAGCCTGGAGGATGCACTGATATAGTGCTGAGGAAACAAGCTCGCTGTCTGACTTTCACTTTCAGGCACCTTTAAAGCACTTCATTTGGCTCCAAAATTCGTCCAACATTGGACTAATAATACCAGCCCTGACAGGGCTACATGTGTGGAAATTTAATCTAGAAAAGGCAGCATCCCAGTTCATGTAGGATTTTAACATTGGTGCAGAAAGAAGTAGAAGAGAAAGTTGTAGAAGGCATCCTTTTAACCCCAGCTACTCAATGTATGGCAATATGGAACATCGGAACAGGAGTGGGCTATTTCACCCTTTGAATCTGTTCCATCGTCAAATAGGATCACAGCTCTTCTGCCGTCTAAGTTCATATTTTCATCCCTTTTCCACTTGCCTTAACACCTTGGGTAAATTTACTCCTTCAGCTTCTAAGTACCAGCGAGTGCAACCGAGACTGTGTACTCTCATCTTCTAATTCTCTAACAGTCCAGGAGAGAAACATTTTCTACTCCATTTACAAATTTCAGTGCGATAGAAATCAATGGTACCAAAGTTCAGAAGCAGAGTACAACCCACAGCTACCATTAGCAATACCAGCTTTTCATTGCAAACTTAATTACTTTAATTTGCTCAGCTGCTGGGATGGGATTTGAATTTGTGTCTCTGGATCAATAATCCAGGGATCTAGATGCTAGATCAGTAAAGTCAGCACTGTTCTTCCCAGACAGGAGAGGAATGCTAACAAAAGGAAGGTGAAAGATAGAGGTGGCTACAGGTGACTTCTTAAAATCTTGTGGTGCCTTACATCTCATTTCTATTTCTTCAAGTGGAATATTTATATATGCAGTGCTAAACAGGATCCATGTTTCATGGAAAGAGGCCACTCAGACACTTCCAGATTAAAGTCTTTGAGCACCTCCTGACCCACAATGGAGGCCACTCACAATATGGGGTCACCTCCATAACCATGTAGAGGAAGTAGATAACGAGGTAAGATAGTTTACACTTCATAAGGCACTGAGTACTCATGACAGTAAAGATCTGTGACAAAAAGGAGAGAACATGCTATTCCTTCAGAGTGAGGAAATGTCAATCCTTAGTTGAAGAGTCCTGCAGTTGAGATCCACGGGCACGTTCCTCAAAAAGTTACAAATCAAGTGAAAGAGGAACTGTTTCCCAGGCCAGGCATTTCCCAGGTATTCGCTTGGATTTCTTTGGGTGGCTGAGATACCTGGAGAGAACAAGCACATCAGTCTTCTGAGGCCCACCTGGGGGTCCGGGCCAGGATTACAAAGCAAATCAGAACCTTTTTACGTTGGAACAGTGGTCCTGGAGAACCAGTTAAGCAAGGGATTGACAATTGCATCCCTATATTCCTGTATCCTCTTTTCTATGTCAGGCAGCTTTCCAAGGTAACCCCAGCGCCTGATTTGTTTATGTGATGGAACACTTCCTGGTCCTCGGTACTATGGTGGGGTCAGCTGTAAGAACTTCCAGAGGGTTACCTCTGATCATACAACTGGACTACAGATTCACAAATACACAGGCTATGAGCCCAATCCATTAAAATGAAGGCATCTCTTCTTTTCACAAATGCAATTTGTTTTTATTCAAATATGAACAAATGACTGGAATGTGCGCTTGTAATACCTTAATCTTTGGAAACAGCTGTGAATTTATTATTAATTGGCAAACTACTGAAAAAAAAACTCCTCATCTAGTAGTCTCCAACTGACATGGCGCTGGAGGTAAAATTAGCATCCAACTGCCCGATTAAGTTTGATAGTCTTAACCCAGGTTACACATAATTTTGTTCTGGCACCAGCAGAACACATTTGGCCAACTTTTCCTGGTCTGATGAAAATCTCAGCAGTATTTCTGTTTCCAGGGTTGCTTGCCAAGGGTGGAGTAGGGAGTTGGAGAAGTCGCTGTTGCCTTTGGAGTAAAGTGATCTGACCAGAAGTACCACCTGTAGAGAACAAAACAGAAGAAGTTGATTTCACTCTCCTTGTTTATAAATCCAACAGCTTACCAGCACAGCCATCACTTTGAGGCTATTTTGTTTTATATCTCTTTCTATGTTTGTAGCCAAGAGGGCTTGGTGTCTCTAACACCTGCAGGTTATTTTGACCAAAGGAAGAAAACGGGCACTAAATGTTCTGTGCTAATGAGACAACTGTTTGAAAGTCTTGATTTAGCACGCAATGTTGGCTCTAATTGCTGATTACCAATCATTTCAACTTGCCTGGGGCGACTAGACCAAAAACATGCAGGTTTGGAACTCAAGTGTTAATTGGATCCAATTTTCCTAGAGCAATAGATGTTGGTTCTTTGCACCTACTTCCACTGAAGGTGTGGGCTACACTGGCTGGCGTATAGCAACACATCGCATGGTGGCTCAGGACTGAGGTTTCCAGACATGACCCCAAAGGTTCTAGTGGAGGTGGTTGAGGGGCGGGGGTGGTGTGGAGGAGGACGGGGCCGCTGGAGAAGGTTGGGGGTTGGGAAATGTCCTACTCCTGCAGAGAGCAGGATGAACCTCACCTTCCTGTCCCTTTCCCCTACAGCAGCTGGTGATATTTTGCATAAGCCTCATCTCCCCCTCCCTCTCCTCAAACAGACCAGAAGGATTTCACTGTTAGATGACTGTGATCAAGCCATCTCTTTCCACTGGTGAGAACTACATGATGAACAAATGCAGGACTTATTCTCATTTGGCGATGACTTCAGAGAATTTGTAGAATAGATGTTGCTGGATTGCTGTTGAAGCCTTTAAATGCTACAGAAGGTCTTCTGATGTGACTTCATCGCTCATCAGCATATAAGGATCTCAGGAGAGGCCATTAGAGCAAATACCAGGCACCAAAACCTTGTGCAATCTCTGTATTAATTTTATGTTGAAGTCACTCCCTTTATACACTTCTGAGTGACTATTCCCAGTACAAGCTTGACCCCTGTTACCAAGATGTAGTCTTGCACCAAATGACTGCCAACTAATATTTTGGCTCCAGATCCCATTTTGGCCACTTCAGATGTTTGGGCAGCTGGATCTACCTGCACAAAAATGGGCATATGAGGTCAACAAAATTTCTTGTCCCCTCTTCTACCCATCCAGAAGGCACCAGAAACAGTGGTGAAAATTCATATCATTGTACTGAATATGGTAAAATGCTCCTGTCATTATAAAACAGTGGAAGGAAAATTAATCTTAGGTTGTTAGTGTTAAAATGTGAGCAGAGAAATCCATCATAGGGTCACTAGTGCTGGAAATGTGAGCAATTTTTTGCTGTCGGATGTATTCACAAACTCACATTGAATTCCACTGCAGTGCAATGGGTTCTGCAGAAACTATCTCTTGAGACCAGGTATCAACTGAACTACCGAGTGGCACTGACCACATAAATTGTTTGCTACAGCCAAGCTTTGTATAAATCAGACCCCCAGCTCCTACCTACTTACACAAGGAATTCAACTGACTTCAAGAGAGTTCAAATGCATACCTTTGTAATATTGATGAGACTTTCACGGAATAATTTAGTGAGAAGCAGTGTCGCTAAATGTTCGATGCCATCATTTTTACTTGGACCTTCTGCTATTACACCACTGCTACTTAGGCAGAAATGGAGTTAAAGCCCTGTTCTCTGCCACACTGCTGACAAAATTACAGCTATTCAGAGGCAAAAAGTAGAAGAAAAATTCATCGTCATTGAGGCAAAAAAAAATTAAGAAGAAATAATATTCTTGGAAACAAAAATTGTACCATAAATATATTAAAATAAATTGGATATATTGGTAATGGATGCATTATCAACAATTTAATTAATCCTGGGCTGACTTACTTGGGAAAAAAATCTATCAGAGTTATCATGAAGACATAAACCAATGATTATAAACTATCCAATTAAATAAAACATGCATTGTGTGCAGACTGATATGTTCAAGCTACATTTAGTAAGTGATTGATAGTTGGTTAAGTCTGCTCATCCAATCAATGTGTTATTGTTGGTTTAATTTCCTTTATTTCAGAGTGTAAGATACAAAAAAAAATGTATCAGCTTGTTTTGTGAATTTTCAGTGTTTTATCTAATATGTGCTTTCTTTGCAAAACAGCTGCAGTTAGTCCAGCTGGCAAGTGTCAATGGACTTAACACATTTACTTCACTCTAAATGTGTGGCCTTATACTTTGAATGGCTGCTCTGGAAACTTACACAAATGCTGTCCAGAAATAACATGACATAAGAATGTCAAAATTCATAAAATGAATAAAATAAGACATGCTTTGCTACTGTGGAATTTGTAGCGCTCTACTGAAATTCTTGACTTGACTCCTTAACATTTCAGTTCTGGTACAACTCACCCACAGCCACCCAGTGCAAAGAGACAAGCATCCACTTAAAGTAATTCATTCTTGTGTTTGATGTTTGCACTTATACATATATTTAATCTCACTCTCCACGTTATTGGGAACTTGTTTTGCTCTGAATTTTGTGCGTTCATTCTGCCATTCACACTTGGCTTCTGAGAACTCTTGATGTACGGACTCAAGGTTTTCAGTGTCAACCCAAGAACTCCTTTTCCACTTTGAGTGGTCAAGGCCCAGGGGTTCTCAACAGTCAATAGGTATGGTGCACCTTTTCAAGCATGTTTTGAAAATATCCTTGGATCTTTTTCTCTGTCCACCTGGAAAGCTCCTCCATTGTTGGAGTTCAGAAAAGAGTATCTGAATCAGAATCAGAATCAGGTTTATTATCACTGACATGCTGTGAAATTTGTCGTTTTGCGGCAGCAGTACAGTGCAAAGATATAAAAATTACTATAAATTACAAAAATAAATAACTAATACAAAAGAGGAACAACGAGGTAGTGATCATGGGTTCATGGACCATTCAGAAATCTGCTGGTGGAGGGGAAGAAGCTGTTCCTAAAACAGTGAATGTAGGTCTTCAAGCGCCTGTACCTCCTCCCCGATGGTAATAACAAGGGGAGGGCACCTTCCGGATGGTGAAGGTCCTTAATGATGGATGCTGCCTTCTTGAGGCACCACCTCTTGAAGGTGTCCTCAATGGTAGGGACGGTTGTGCCCATGATGGAGCTGGCTGAGTCCACAACCCTCTGCAGCCTCTTTCGATCCTGCACACTGGAGCCTCCATACCAGGTGGTGATGCAACCAGTCAGAATGCTCTCCACTGTAGATCTGTAGAAATTAAGAGTTTTTGGTGACATACCAAATCTCCTCAAACTCTTAATGAAGTAGAGCCACTAGTGTGCCTTCTTCGTGATTGCATCAGCGTGTGGGCCCGAGATAGATCCTCTAAGATGTTGACACCCAGGAACTTGAAGCTGCTCACCCTTTCCATCACTGGCCCCTCAATGAGGACTGGTGTGTGTTCTCCCGACTTCCCCTTCCTGAAGTCCACAATCAATTCCTTGGTCTTGCTGATGGTTGAGCACGAGGTTGTTGTTGCGACACCACTCAACCAGCCGACCTATCTCACTCCTGTACACCTCCTCATCGCCATCTGAGATTCTGCCAACAACAGCAGTGTCATCAGCGAATTTATAGATGGCATTTGAGTTGTATCTAACCACACAGTCATGAGTGTAGAGAGACTAGAGTAGTGGACAAAGCACACATCCTTGAGTTATGCCTGTGTTGATTATCAGTGAGGAGGAGATGTCCCTACCGATCCGTACTGACTGTGGTCTCCCGATAAGGAAGTCGGGGATCCATTTGCAGAGGGAGGTACAGAGGCTCAGATTTTGAAGTTTGTTGATTAGTACTGAGGGGATGATGGTGTTCAACGCTGCGCTGTAATCAATAAACAGCAGCCTGATGTATGTTCTGCTGTTGTCTAGGTGTTCCAAAGATGAGTGGAGAGCCAATGCGATTGCATCTGCTGCAGGTCCTTGCTCAGGCAGGCGTTAATTCTAGCTATGACCAACCTCTCAAAGGACTTCACCACAGTACACGTGAGAGCTACTGAGTGACGGTCATTGAGGCAGCTCACTCTGCTCTTCTTGGGCAATGGTATGATTGATGCCCTTTTGAAGCAGGTAGAGCCTCCATCTGCAGCCATGAGAGGTTGTAGAAGTCCTTGAACACTCCAGCCAGTTTATTGGCACAGATTTTCAGTACCCTGCCAGGTACACCGTCAGGGCCTGATGCCTTGCAAGGGTTCACCCTCCTTAAGGATGTTCTGACGTCGGCCTCCGAGACAGAGATCACAGGGTTGCCAGGTGTTGTGGGGATTGGCACAGGTGTAGTGTTATTCTTCTTTTCAAAGCGTGTATAAAAGGCGCTGAGCTTATCGGGGAGTGAAGCATCACTGCCATTTATGCTGTTTGGTTTCGCCTTATAGGAAGTAGTGGCATCCAAACCCTGCCACAGCTGTTGTGTATCCGATTGCGTCTCTAACTTCACATGGAATTGCCATTTTGCTCTCACGATCTGTTTTGGCAGTCTGGTGTTGCAGCATAGGAATGAGTGACCTGTCTAACTGCACTGACTGAATGGAATTAGGGCCTCACTGCTGGGGACATTGGCCTGAGGGAGCACGCTGACTGCGATTTGTTCATCCTGCCAGTCGATTGGAGGGGTTTCTAGAGCCAGGGTTGGTGGGATCTCTTCCTTGAGGTGCCTGTTGTGCATGGTGCAAGTCTCAGAAGCATGAAGGAAGGCAAGGATCACTGCCAGCTGATCCACTGTGAATTTTATGCTAGTCTTGATCTTCAAAGACCCTTTTCCTCAGAATGATAGTACTGTATTAACAGTAGAATTTTATTTCCAATCTTCTTCCATGATGGGAGACAGGCTTACAGATAAGCATGGAGATCATAGGGTAGAAATTATTCCTGCATTACATGAGCTAAATGAGCAGTATAATAGCAAATGCAAGTTGTATTTTCATTCTTACATTTGTGTTCACTGAAGTAAATGATCTTTACAGTGACAGCTGTAGTACTCCTGAGAGCATCCAGGTGCACGTACAAGGAATATTAAGGAGTGAGGAAGCCATACTTCATATTTCCTTACGATATAGAAGGAGACCATTTGGCCCATCACATCAATGCTGGCTGTCATGAATCCCATTCCCCCACATTTCCCTGTAAACTATTCTACCTCATATGTCCGTTAACTCCTTCTGATTCTCCTACCATTCATCGAGAGTTGGAGTCATTTTACAATGATCAATTCACCTACCAGCATTTCTTTGGGATATGGGAGGAAACCCACACAGTCACAGGGAAAACAAGCAAACTCCACGCAGACAGCACCAGAGGTCAGGGTGGAAACCAGGGCACTGGAGCAGTGAGGCAGCAGCACTGCCTGCTGCGCCACTGTGCTGCATCAATGTCCCTGGGGATGTCATCCTTCAGTTGTTGACTGCAGATCAGGGGTACATAGGAAGACTTCCACGTGGTTGTAACGTCCCAAAACATTTTGTAGGCTAAGAAGTTTGTTTGAAGTGTAGCCATTATAGGAAACACAGTAGCTAGTTGGTTCAAAGAAAAGTCCTCCAAATAGCTGTGAAGTAAATGAGAAAGTAATCAACTTTAGTTACACTGGTTAAAATACTGGCCAGGAGGCTCTCAAACGTTGTAAGAGCCTC
Source organism: Rhynchobatus australiae (assembly GCA_034780895.1). Classification (NCBI taxonomy): domain Eukaryota; kingdom Metazoa; phylum Chordata; class Chondrichthyes; order Rhinopristiformes; family Rhynchobatidae; genus Rhynchobatus; species Rhynchobatus australiae. The sequence continues at coordinate 45,974,346 of JAUZTB010000001.1, forward strand.
CTACATGGCTGTGTGAGTGGAAATGTATTAAATGTGATGAGATGCAATGTGCACTTATAAATTTCTCTGGGCTCGGTGTGACATTTCTTGCAGCACCTGTTGCAGAAGTAGTTGCCTGGCGGGCAGATGAAAGTGTGAGCCTCTCCCTATCCCTTCTGCAGGGGAGCCGGGTGGAGCCCTCAGACAGTGAAACGGCAATGGGTGGTGGTGGAGAAATGAAGATTCCCACACAGATTCCCACACGGTGCCACCAGTGAGCTGAGCGAGAACAGAGGGCCAATAGCCTGGAGCTGGACGAGAAGGTGAATGGTGAAATCAAGGAGACCTTTGAACTTTTCCCGAGCTGCAATGACATTGGGATAATCCTGATCAACCAATACAAGATTTGGCATGTAATGGCCGCTCACACTCTTTTTCATTCCCGCTGTGCTCAAGACCCCCAACTAAGGGGCCCTTGTCCAATGTTTCTGATAGCTCCACCTTGCACTGTCTTGAGGAACTGTTCAGTAACAATGATTTCCAGTAGCTGGAATTTCCCAGTGCCAGCCTCGTGTGACATCTGCTGCCTGCCCCACTGCATTGCTCTGTTGTGCATAGTTGATTCCCCTGCCCAATGTGCAGAGTGCTGATTCCTCCAGCATCCAACCATGGATGGATGGCACCAAGCTAACATTTCACGACCTTACCCCAATACCAAGCAATGGAATCAGAACAGAAACACTCTGAGCCAAGTCAGTCCACATTCAACTGAGCACCTACCTTGCGAGTGTTTTTTGGCACAATTTAAGATGGAGATTTAGGCTGTCTCGAGATCAGTGCTGGATCTGCCTGGTGGAAACCTGTCCTCTGCTAAAGTTTGACATCGTTAGTAATTGGGATTGTTCTGTGCCTACCCCATCAAAAGCAGTGGGGGAATAGTGGGGGGTTTCTGGAAGGGGAAGGAATAAGATTTATTTTTAAATATTGGAATTAAAGCTGAGAACAATCGGTTAGGTGAGGTGTTTGTGGAGGAGACAGTGATACATGGTTTGGGTAGAAGCTCTGTGCTCTCCTTGGATTACTTGTTTCTGGACATGGCGCAAAACAAGATGGTTGGAGCTGAGGCTTCACTTTGTAGTCAGGAAACCTCTGGTTTGTACTGGATAACAGGCGTGAATGTGATCTTGATCCAGTTCTACTGCTGAAGTCATGGAAGAACTCCCACACCCGGTCGCTTTCATTTTCTGAGCAGCAGGATGTAGGATTAGAAAGTGGCCAATGAATGGATGGGAAACTGAGACTGGTGAGAAATACAATCTTCCAGAAGGAGCTGAAGGAGGGAAGGATAGAGTTGGAAAATCTGATTGTGAACTGAGTTGAGGATTCATAAAAGCTGGCAGCCTGACCTGAAACAGTGAGTGAATGTTGTGAGCATGACTGGAGGAGGAAGATGAGGGTGTAGAATGTTACCATGAATTACGAGGTGGTGAACTTGTGGGAGAGGTCCAATGTAAACTGGTAGGAAAGGTATTTGACACTGCATCAGTTGCAACAGCTTTTGAAGAAATGGAAGAATCCTCAGTGCTTGGAATGCCAATTTTTTACCTATTTATCAAATTCAAAACAAAATTCCAAAATATTCAGGCAGGCATGTTTCTTAATCTTCTCGTAGAAATGGCTGCACTAATATATGCTGAAGAAAGACACCATTTAGCTGTGTGTTCAAAGTGAAATTTACTACCATTGTTCCTGCTAGGGATTATACTTTGTATCTTGCTGATCATGTGTTGCACTTATTCAATAAATCAAACATCAAAATGTTTCATCTCAATGAATCTCATTCAACAGCTTAGAAATCCCCTCATGGTTCACCAGTGGAAATGTTGACACATGGAGGCATTATTTTCCAAGGATGAATCAGTAGCAAGGAAACTCGCCCAAGGACAACATCATGGAAAATCCCAGTGACTATAATTTTATTAAAAGAACCTCACTACAACCACAATTTTAAAAAAAAATAATGCAAATCTTAGGAAACAATCCCTTGGAACAGGACTTAAAAATAAATGTCAGGAACAGATCCTAGGGAAAATAAGCACTTAAAAAAAATCTTGAATTGGACCTCAAAGAGATATTGGAATGTAAGCAGGTCTTAAAGCCCACAATATTAGGAATAGCATTTTTCAACTATATAAAAACAGAACTTTAAAAATAAATTAGACCTGGAAATGGGATTTCTTTAAACTAATAAATATCTGAGCAGTATTTAAAACCCTCCACTAGAGTGGTGTTTGAGAAAAAAAGTGCTGGAGTAAGTTCTAAAAACAAAACAAGGAGAATAAGAAAATACCAGGAACACAATTAAATAATAAACACAGCAACTGGGACTGAAGAAAATCACTGGAGATGGATAGAGTATAGCACAGGCAATGGGAATTAAACAAACAACAAGATGTAGGATTAATAACAAACATGGGGAACGAGGATTTATGAAAAAAAGGAGTACCAGAAACAGGACTTCAAAAGAATATCAGTAAAGGGATTTCAACATCACTGGGATCAGAATTATTATTCAGGGAACACATGGAAGATCAGTTAAGGGTTAATATAAAAGATTTGAAATGCAGTTCCCAACTCACAGCTGGGAACCTGTTGCAGTATAAGAAAAGAATTCAAAACCTCCTCTGTTTCCATTGGTAGAACCTGTAGGGGATGGGGTGATGGGAAGGGTGTTTGGGGAAATCAGCTAACTACCACAGATAAAAGTTTAAACACTGTTTCTGGCTTCTGACCAGGAAACTGCAACGATCAGAAAAATAATTTGAAACACTCTTCCCAGCTCAGGGCTAGAAAGCAGCAAGGTGCCAGACTGACAGCCAAAGATAAAATATTAACACTTGTGGCATTTACGGGTCATGCCAGGAATTAACAGGAGGTCAGCTGATGGTCCAAAAGAGAATAAAAACCAGAGAACCTGCTTCCGGTGCTCAATGTCCACAGGCAGGCATCCCACACGTGGTAACAACACTGCCACATGTGGGACAAGAGATAATTAGGGTTGGAGCAACATAAGCCCAAGAGTAGAATGTGCCAATCATGACAATATCTGAAACTGATTTAGAAATGTAGTGATGGAACAGCTCTCGATCACAGTGCTGGAGTCACATGGTGCAATTAACGCATGCCTGTTTAACCTGGTGCAAAACCCATATAAAGTCGGTGCTTCCACCTCATTATCATGACTGAAGTGTCCCGCCAGCATTAATGGTGCTGTTTATTGTCTTAACACATATCCATGGGTCCAATTTTGTGAGTGGATGGTGCAGTTGGAGCTAGGTGGTGCTGATTGAACGTGTGCCTGGACCTCTTAAAGGGGAGGTGCTCATTGCTTACAATTAATGACGGATATCATTGCATGGGCTTTGGACACAAGTCATGGAAGAGGACAGGCAAGAATGGGCATCTCAATTTCCTGATGTGGTTCCAGGCATATT
>JAUZTB010000001.1:46205194-46219589 GCA_034780895.1 Rhynchobatus australiae
TTCCTCCCACATTCCAAAGACGTACAGGTTAGGAAGTTGTGGGAATGTTATGTTGGTGCCAGAAGCGTGGTGACACTTGCGGGCTGCCCCTAGAACATTCTGCGCAAAGATGCATTTCACTGTGTGTTTCAATGTACATGTGACTAATAAAGATATTTTATCACTTCATTAGTTATCATTCACTTACAACCCTAACACAAGTAGTTCATGGGGCTATTGTAAAACAAAGAGCAGAGGTGTTATGTCAAATGGGATCTGGGGCAAATTGGGATGTTAACAGCAGATTTTGGATGAGATTAAATTTACAAGTGGAATGAGGTAAAGTTATTGTTATGCAAACAGAAGGTTTACAGGTGATTGGGATTATACAGAATAGGACAACAGTGATCAGGAAGTTTAAAACTGGGTGGGTAAAAGGTGGAAGAAGATAGATTTGAAGTGGGTGCAGTAGCTTGACGGCCCTAAACTGTGGTTCTTTCCTATAGAGCTGCACCCATCTATGGTGTGCTCTTGGCACATAATCCGGGAACGTTCAGCATGCTCGGCACAAGAGACTGCAAATGCTGGATTCTGGAGCAACAGACAATCTGCTGGAGCAATTCAGAAGGTCAAGTGACATCTGTGGGTGAGGGTGAGTTGGGGAGGGCGGGGGAAGGAATTGTTGATGTTTCAGATCGAAACCCTGCATCAGGACTTTGAATGTGCTAGTTTGAACTCCTACCGGAGGGCGTCTTTCACTGTGTTGATGGTTTCACAGCAGCTGCTGACCTTATTGGGAAGCGCCTATAAAGCACAGACTTGCTGGGCTGGACCTCAACTGCATCTCTTCCAAGACCTGGCACAAGAAAATAGCAGCAGGATTAGGCCACCAGGCCTCTCAAGCCTGCCTCACCATTCAATATGATCAAGGCAGGTCTATCCCAGTCCTCAGCTCCCCATGGGCCTCAACTCCCCATGACCCTCAACCTCCCAATCTTTCAAAAACTAATCCACTGCCACTTTAAGTACTTATAATGAGCTGGCTCCACAACTCTTTGGGCCAGAGAGTTTGAGAGAATCACCGGACGGAATCACGAGGCACGACGTTACACGGGGAGCGGCGTGATGCGGTGGAGGGCGGGGTGAGTGTGATTGATGTAGAGGCAGGACAGGGGTTCAGTGGTGCAGCCATTGCCTTCATGTGTAAGAATCACCATATCTTTGTCACTCAGTCGATCTGCAGATGGTCATTGCACAGAATGGAGGTAGGAACACAATGCCTGAGCTCCAATACTAGTCAACATTTCAGGTTAGCAAGCTTTCCTCAGAACTGGTTCTGAGTTTTCAGTTCATCTCCAGTTCCGAGGAAGTGCCACTGACCCAAAATGTTGACTGGATTCTCTTTCCACAGATGATGCTTGACTTCCTGAGTTCCTTCAGCAATTTTGTTCTTGTTTCATCAACCTCTTGCATGTGACCTTATCAATAGCCTTATGAAAATCCAAAGACACCACATCCATTAGTTCCTTCTCATCCACATTATTGGATACACCATCAGAGAACTCCAACATGTTAGTTTATACATAAACACGAGGTGGAATATAAACAGAAGCTACTGGCAATAGGGCAGAGAAATAGGACTGAATGTCAGAAAATGCACATCATTTGATACAGTAACCATACCTCCAAAGGATTGTAATGAATGCCATTGACAGGGGCCAATTAACAGGAACATTTATTTATTTGTCTTTCCCTATCTAGTTACAATGGTAGAGAATCTGGATGTCCCTTGCTCAGTGGCTGGTTTCCATGGGCCCGAAGTATCTGTGCATGTTATGTTGTTTAAAAAAAATATTGTTGCACAAGTTTCAGTACAGGCCACTGCTTGTGAATTGGCAAAGCAATTCTCTTAAGTGGCCTCTGGCAGTGAAACTAACAGCCTGTGTTTTTAAGAGACAATAATATCTGATTACTGCATGTAAGCAGGTTTTTTTTCTCAAGACAGTTCTTGTTTGAATTTAGTAATATTTATGGGGAGCTCTCTCGTAGATACGGGGGTCCATAAGTGGGTGTTCGTAACCCAGGGAGGGCCTTGCACCACCGCAGTCCCTCTGCACGTTTGGTGCAACCTTGCCCTTCAGGGGCTCCAGGGTAAGTTCAGGGTCGCTGCACCTCTGTGACTCAGTGTGGAGGGCAGAGTACCATTGGAATGTTTGGTGATGGGTGGAATCAGGAGGCGTGATGCCGCGGTGGGCAGGGTGAGTGTGATCGATGTAGAGGCAGGACGGGGCTCTGATGGTGCAGCCATTGCCCAGATGCATAAGAATCACCATTCCTTTAGCATTGTCTTGATCCAAAGACAGTCATCGCATAGGAACACAATGCCTGAGCTCCAATACTAGTCAACATTTCAGGCCAGCAAGCTTTCCTCAGAACTGGTTCTGAGTTTTGAGTTCTTCTCCACTTCTGAGGAAGGGCCGCTGACCCAAAATGTTGACTGGTTTCTCTTTCAACAGTTGCTGCTTGACTTCCTGAGTTCTTTCAGCCTTTTTTTTAATCCAAAGACACCACATCCATTACTTCCCTCTCATCTACACTACTAGATACATCATCAAAGAACAATATGTTAGTTTATATATAAACTCTAGGTGTAAAGTAAGCAGAAACTACTGCTAACAGGGCAGAGAACTAGGACTGAAAATTCATTTGTACTGTTGCTCAGTATCAAGGAGCATATAGTGTCACAAAGTTTCAGATGCTTGAATGCCATCAGTGGGTTTTGAACGATTCCATTTTTACAGACTTTGTCCATGTCAGAAAATACACATCATTTGATACAGTAACCATACCTCCACAGTATGTAATGAATGCTGTTGAATGAGGACGAATTAACAGGAACATTTATTTATTGTTTTCCCCTACTTACTTACAATGGCACAGAATCTGGATGTCCCACATTTGTTGCCTGGTTTCCATAGGCTTGAAGTATCAGTGGATGTTACATTGTTTAATGGAGTGTCCTTGCACAAGTTTCAATGCAGGCCATTGCTTGCGAATTTCCAAAGCAATTCTCTCAAGTATCCTCCGGCACTGAATCTGACAGCCTGTGTTTTCACGAGACAATGGCACCTGATTGCAACACACAGAAGCTGGAGGGGCTCAGCAGGTCAGGGAGCATCTATGGAGTAAAATGGACAGTTGACGTTTCGGGTCGAGACCCTTCATCAGGACTGGCACTCAAGAGGTATCTGATTACTGGTGAGAGGTTACTTGTAAACAGATTTTGTTTCAAGGCTGTTCTCATTTGAATTTAGTAATATTTAGGCAGAACTCCTTCGAAGGTACGGGTGTCCATAAGTCCGGCATGACTTCAAAGTAATGGGTGGGAAGGTCAAGGGAGATATTTTTTACCCAGTGTGGTTGGGGCATGGGGTGCGCTGCCTGAGGCGGTGGTGGAGGCAGGTACATTGGTCAAATTCAAGAGATGACTAGATAGGCATATGGAGGAATTTAAAATAGACGGATATGTGGGTGGAAGGGGTTAGATAGTCTTAAGCGAGGTTTAAAGGTCGGTGAAACATTGTGGGCCAAAGAGCCTGCGTTGCCCTGTACTGTTCTATGTAACCCAGATGAGGGCCTTGCACCACCCAGTCGCCCCGCACGTTTGAGGCGACCTTGCCTTTCGGGGGGGGGGGGCGGGGAGATGGGGGCTCCAGCAGACGTTCGGGGTCGCTGCACCGCCGTGACGTGGCGCGGGGCGTATGGCGCAGTTGGAATGTTGGGTGTTGGTTGGTGGGCGGAATCACGCGGCCTGACGTCACACGGGGAGAGGCGCGCAGCGGCGGTGGGCGGAGTCAGCGTGATTGATGAGGAGGCAGGGCGGGGCTCTGGTGGAGCAGCCATTGCCCGGATGCGATAAGGTTCGCCGTTTATTTGGCGCTCGGTCGGTTCGTAGACGGTCATCGTGCAGGATGGAGGTAGGAATACGGCCTCTGAGCTTTACTGACCCAGGGGTTGTTATCACTCCTGGTCTCTGCTCGGCATCGTTTGACTTTGTGTGCTCGGGTGCGCAGGAGGGCTGCTGGGCTGTTTGCTGTGGTCGGGCTCTTGCTGCCGCGAGCCGTAACATGGAGGCTTGGCTGCTTTTGTAAGATGGCGGCGAGTGACTTAGCTGGTTAATTATTAACTTGTCTTCCGGCGGCGGCAGTCTGCTCCGGGCCCGGGGGCGGTGGTGGTGTTGGTGTTGAGGGAGCTCGGCCCACCGCCGGGCGAGAAGTCGGGAGCGGCGTTGGGCGCCCGTTCGTGCCCTCCAACCGCCGGCGCGGCGTGCCTGGCGGGAGGCTGCTCGAATGCTTGATGCCTGGCGCAGGGGCCGTTTGCTGAGTCCGGCCGGCTCCCAGCAGAATTGCTGGCTGGCGTTTACTTGCCCACTTCAAGGGTTTAAAAAGGCTGAGGTGTACAGACGATTTACCAGGCGTCCCTGGAAAAGACTGAGAAGAGAACAGGGTGGCTTTCTTTACCAAAGAATACTGAGGCTTGGGTTGTACAAAATCGTGAAGGACTTGGATAGAAAAGACTGGAGAAGGTCATTAATCTTAAAGCCTGCATTTAAGCCAATTGGTAGAAAATTTAGAAAGCAGTTAAGTCATTTTTCTTCCAGAGGATGGTGGGAGTCTGTTCCTGAAATGGCGGCGGAGGTGGAAGTATTGCATTTAAAAAAAACTATTTGTGTATTTGGAAAAGCCATAGACCTACAGGCCACAGACTAAATGCTGTAAGATGTTCTAACCAGTATTTTAGCCGTGGGTTTAGTGGTCTGTTCCTTTGTCATAAATTTATGGTGAAGCTGGTCATGAGCTGGCTTGCTGTGGCACGGGGCCTCTCGCTGTTTGTCCATACAGAAGTAAAATGCTCCTGTGAAGTTGTGTGGGTCTTTACTTTGTACTTTTTTTAAAAATAGATTTTTAAAATTTTTTTGTAACCTTCCTCTTGGTATCTCTTGATAGTCTACCTTTTGTTCTGGATTTTCTAGTAAAGAATTTGCATGATCAACAATTCCTCTTGGCCAGTTCTCATTTGCATACATTATTTCATGTTTCTTGAAAGTAAAATTTATCTTGGCTTGTCTCTAAACTTCAGCCAGTCAACATGCTGCAATTCAGAATTTAGTGGAGAATTGTATGAAGCTATCTTTCAGAAATTCATATAGTCCTGAAGAACAGTTCTGATGCAATTCTTAAGTGTAATCTCTATTTATGAAGTTGTTAGATCTGCTATAGACCTATCACTGTAGTTACTGATGCCTTTTGAAAAGCCACACTGAAGTTTGCCAGTGCTTCAAAAACATGAAAGCATAAAGTTACAAATCTGATATTAAAGAAGCAGACATTACAAGCATATGGGCAACAGTGTAGGGAAATGAGAATATCCACCTTCTCCCTTGAGAAGAACAGTACTTTCTAAATAACAAAAAAGCTTAAAACAGAGGTCCAATCAGGTGAAGGATTCTGTCTGTTGACCATTAGAATGTCAAACACATTAGCTAAAAAGGGCAACAAAGTGGCTTTTATATGAGCGTCATGATTCAGCCCCTTGCCTCTATGTTGTATGTTACTAGATGGTAAAAAGTTAATTCAATTGTATAGGTATGCCATTTTAGTCTTGTATTTTCACCATGAGCTGAGCTTGTCACAACCTGATCTCATTTATTTGAAACTGTACAGCTGAAGCAGTATAAAGTCATTGAGATTCTAGTAAACCTGCATTCTCTGGCAGTCATACAGTATGGATTTGACACAATAGAACTTTGTATTGCAGGGTCAAGAACCTAAAGAACCAGAGCAGATACGCAAACTGTTCATCGGTGGATTGAGTTTTGAAACTAATGAAGAAAGTTTAAGGGAGCACTTTGAGCAATGGGGACAACTAACAGATTGTGTGGTAAGATTTATTGACTGTCCACTTTGCTCGAGGCTTTCTAATTTGTTTTTTTTTAAAAAAAAGAGCTGTTAAAATTTAAACTTCTGTCAATTTGTCAGGTTTTTGTACTTGGTATTCATCTGTTACCCATAGTCATAAACTGTATTTTTTTCAATGTGAGGTTGTAAGCTGATTTGCCTTTTAGTTGCTTTTATAATGTGAGTGACTTGAGCCAGGGTGCAATTATGGTACATCCCTTGAGAGTTTTGGAAGGGTGGGGAGGATTGGGGAGTTGTTGTGGTTCTTGAATCACTGCTGGCATTGTGGTGCTTCCATACATGTCAGAAAAGAATTTAGGAATCTGTCTGAGTCTGACTTGTTTAGATCTTGTGGCAGTTGATCTTGTTTCTTTTTTGAGGATTTTAACAAAGTAGTTTTGGGAAAACTTTACTTGCTCCTAATGTGAATGTTGTTGCAATCTTGTTGTTGAATCACTCATTATTTGTAATGAGCTGAATTGTTGGCATACCTATTGCCAAGATTAGGGCTAGGAATGCAAGGATGAGTGGATCTAGGCTACTTCCTTGAAAAATGCTACATTGATTGCCAAGAGGTTGTGGTGACCAGCTACTGGCATGATATTTATCATCTGATTGTATTGAACATAAAATGTTTACTAATTTGCCCACCAATCTTCCTTTCCTTTCTCCCTCTTCCCCACCCCAAGGATAATTTGAATATGGCTTATTGGTGTGGTATTGTCTAAATACTGCCTCATCCTTGATGAAGGATCTTTTTGACCTGACACTTGTATTTCTTTCTACAGATACTGCTTAAGTTGCTGCATTTTTTTCTTCACTTCAGGTTTCCAGTATCTGCAGTTTTTGTATTTCATTATTCTTGAATCGCGTGCCTTTTTGACATTTGGCATGTTGCTTTTCCTTCTATTTTTCTGTGGCATTAGTGATTATATTTGTTCCTTATACAATGTAAATATCTATGTTACTTCCATTTCATGGGAGGAGGAAACTGATAATGAAATCTTTGATAATTGAGGAACTATTTCTGCTTAAACCGTCCTTTATATCAAATAATGTGCCTCTTTATAAATTGTCCTTCTGCTTTTAGGTGATGAGAGAACAATCAAAACGTTCAAGGGGATTTGGATTTGTGACTTACTCTAGTGTATCTGAAGTGGATGCTGCCATGTGTGCTCGACCACATAAGGTTGACGGTCGTGTTGTAGAACCAAAAAGAGCAGTGTCGAGAGAGGCAAGTTTTAATCTTTATGCAGACATAAATAGTGCTTGAAAATAAGAGAACTAAATTGTAACTTTATTTACAGGATTCTACAAAACCTGGTGCCCATTTAACAGTGAAGAAAATATTTGTTGGCGGTATCAAAGAAGATACTGAGGAGTACCACTTAAGAGATTACTTTGAGAAGTATGGCAAGATTGAAAATATTGAAGTTATGACAGATCGTGGAAGTGGGAAAAAACGAGGATTTGCATTTGTCACATTTGATGATCATGACTCCGTTGACAAAATTGTTGGTGTGTAGCATTAAGATCTTGGTCTAAATGTTTGCAGGTGGGGATGGTGGCTTCTAAACAAAAATTAGAATGAATATATTGAGGCAATAGCATTCAGGAACATTACTTGTTAACAGCATTTCAGATTAACTGGATGTTGGTGATTTGGGTTTTTATGATAGGTGAAATTAATGTTTTTTCAACAGGAGTGTTGGTATTGGGACTGAGCTTTCTTGTATATAAATTTGGGTGTAAGAGTACAACATTGCAGTTTGCAAGTAATTCAAATTTGTTTATTTGAATAATGTGGATAATGGTAGACATAGATGCAATAAATGTGAATTAATGCTGTTTAAGAGGAATAATATGGTGAGGCAGTCTTATCTAAATGTTGCTACTTTAGCAGTTTGAAATGGGTGGGAAGCAGTGAATTTGTCGTCCTTCACTAAAGAGTATTGTCTAGAATTCTAGGCACCATGCTTTGGTTAGGATACCATTCTGGAGAAGTTGGGATTGCTCTCAAGCAAAGTTGATGTTTGAGAACACTAAAATAATCAATATTAAGAGGCTTTGATAATGTTTCCTCTGGGGAAATGGGTAGGTAACTAGGGGTTGTAATTTAAAATTTTTGGCACAAGATTATAGAGGGAAATCCATTCCTTGCCCCGCCAGACGTGAGAGATCTGGAGTGTACTGCTGGGATTAAGTCAATTGAGTTTGTCGTATGCATGAGTACATATACACAGGAGGACTACTTTTGATATGTATAGTTAAGAAAAAAGATGATGCTAAATTGGGGGCTCTTAAATGCCCTCCATTGATACAGATGTTGGTTGCCTCCTGTAAAATTGGGTTGTATGTAATGTTCCTTGTACCAACTTGTGTAATCGAGGTTTCCCAATATTGTGGCATTTTTTTTAAAGAACACTTTTTTAAAATTTTAGTTCAAAAGTACCACACTGTGAATGGACATAACTGCGAAGTGAGGAAAGCACTTTCACGACAAGAGATGCAGGGATTGGGCTCCGGTCAGAGAGGTATGTGAAGGAATTAAAGAGAAGGAAAGAGAAGTGTAGGTTTTTTTAGTAGTTAATGGTTTTGTCCATCTGATTCCTAAGGACGTGGTAGTTCTGGAGGTGGCGGTAATCCTGGTAACTTCATGAATCGTGGTGGAAATTTCGGCGGTGGAAATGGAGGAGGAAATTTTAATCGAGGCGGGAATTTTGGTGGCAGAGGTAAAATAAGTTTTCTACTGGAAAGCCTTCAGATTTTATCTAGGAGAGTTACATGGAGCACAAGCAGGCTTTTTTTGCCCACCATGACCATGCTGACCATCAGCTCCCATCTATATTAATCCCATTTATCTGCACTTGGTCCATTGCCTTCTGTGCAATAGTGATTCAGTTGCCCCTCCAAATACTATGAAAATGTGGGAATACCTTCCCCTCTTTCCCCCCCCCCCACCACTCACTTTGGCAGTGCATTCCAGATTTCAACCACCTCTAGGTTAAAGAATATCTGTCCAATCCCCTCTACCACTTACCTAGCCCTAGTCCCTCTTGGACTAGATTGCAGACTCTTCTGCTATGGGGGGCACATGGAGGGGGCTTGGGAGTTATTTCCTAGTATAACCCTCAGTTCTGTATACCTCTATTAGGGCCCCCTCTGCTCCACTGAAAACAGACCTAGTATCTATGTAACTGAAGGATACCATCCCAGGCAAATCCTTCAATGTAATTGCATCCCTCCCTATAGTGTGGTGACCAGCATACAATACTCCAGCTGTGGTCTATCACAAATTTTATAAATTTGTAATGTGATATCCATATTTGCCTAATAAGACAGGCATCCCCTATGTCACCATATCTATTTGTCACCTTTGGTCACCAAAGGGATTCTGTTCCTTTATTTTGTAGGACCCTACCATTCTTTGTAGGTCCTTGTCTAGAATTAACATGGTGAACTTTACAATGCTATTCAAAAAGCTTTTGAGTAATTATAAATTTTGAATCCAACTGCACCAGGGCATTGAGCTTATCAGAGTAAGTATCTTTGTTTTTTGGTCAGTGTAGTTTGGATGACTTGTGCAGTCCTAAAATATTTACTTGTAATGTGTTCAAGTGTTTGGCTTCAGTGTACATCTGTTACCTTCTATGATTAATCTAACTCTTGTTTATTCTTCAAGAACACTAAGTGGTAGGCCAAGAGGCTTGCTGTGCCATTCATTAAGGACTCCTCTGCCTTGAGTCCAGTCTTGCAACCTGTCTGCATATCCTTCAATTTCCAGTCTGGCTTTCCTAAATAGTTGACTTTGTCCTAAAATAATGAAAAGGAGATAAAGTTAAAGGAAACTGGCTAGGTGCAGAGGTACTTCCCTAAAGGAATTTCTCAAAGCCTCACCTAATCTTATTTGGAATTTCTAAATGCCTTGTAATTGATTTCTTAAGAGTGGATGATGTTGAGCTAAATTGCTCTGTAGCACTGACTTTTCTCTTTTGCCCCCTAACTTCCTCCACAGCCAATTTTTCTTCAACACTAGTGATACATCTATTTTCCAAACCACTGGAGATATTGCAAGTTATAGGGAATTCAGCAGTTCATAACTCTAAACATAATAGATATATTAAATATTCAAATTGTCTGAGCAGTTTCAGTTTTGGGTGGAAAGGTCTGGAATGGAAATCGTAAAGATAATTTGTGAACTGTTCAGCTTTTTACTGTCTTTCCCTATAGGCATGGGAAACTTTGGAGGTGGCAGGGATGATTATGGAGGCGGAGGTGGTGGTGGTGGATATAATGGATTTGGTGATGGTGAGTTGAGGTTTAAAATACTGATATTTTGCATTCTACATTAATCTTTCAATTTCAATCTGAGAGTATTCCCTTGAGGCAGTTGTTTTCTATAAACTGTATTTTCAGCTTTGAACTAAATATTTAACTGCAGTAGCAAAAGCTGTCAAATTAAATTTGCATTTGAGTACAAAAGGATACTCCTGATTCTGTCTCAAGCCATGCTACATGCTCCCTGCCATCTGGAGCTATGTTTTGACCAGTTCAATTGACTAGGATGGCTAAGCACCTTGCATGCATTAAACAGCAAGAACCTAACTATTGTGCTGAAAGAATTGTCTAGAACTAGCCAAACCTCTTGTCAGCTTGTTCCAGAATAGCTACAGTATTGGTATTTACCAATGTGGAAAGCTTTCAGTTCTGTTCTTTGCAAAAACAAAGCAGGACCAGTTCACTCTGTACTAAGCATTTATTCATTTGAAGGCCACTAGTACCTCCTTAAAGGTGGAGGTAAGTTGCTTTTTTTGACTACTGCCAAAATCTGGTATAAGGACTCCCACATACTCTTGGGTAGGGAATTCCAGGATTTATTCCCAATGATAATGGAGGAATGGCAATGTATTTCCAACTCTGGATTGCAGCTGTTAGCTTGCCTGTGTGCTTGTAGTCCTTGACTTTCATAATAGATGGAGTTTGATGTACCATAGGCCTGGGGAAATCTAGTCAATTATCAGATGGGGAGTTATTAACCGCAAAAAAAGTGTTCAAAAATGTTGTTCTTCCAAAACCACTCATTCTATTGTGGACTTGGTCCATACATAGACAAGAGTTGTAATGTGGGGGAGATAAGTGACTAACTGCCCATTACCAAACAATAGCCAAATCCTATCTTTATGTAATGAAGAGACCCAGTAAAATTAAAGATGGGAGTTGGTTGGATGACCACACCACCACCACCACCTCAGGGCATTCGTTAGACAGTTAATGCAATGTTTACCAGAAATGTGAACATTCCAATGTTTAAGAAAAAATTGAGGAATATGCTTATGGCTGTTGGAAGCAAATATCCTTGACCTCAGGTAGTCTCTCAAGACAACATTTGGCTTCTTAATCAATCCTTCCTCTGTCATAAGTAGTTGTTTGCAGTGTTCTTTCATTTGGAGGTAACAAATCTGTCTTGTCTCGCATTCAAAAAGATTTCTCCTATGTTCTGACACCTACCTGCACATTTCTCTCAAATTTGCACTTAAATGTACTGCTAATCCTTCATTTGCTGGATCAGTCCTGGAATTCACTACCTAATAGTACCAGTGAAATACCTCCACACTGACTCATTCAATGAGCTGTCTTGCACAAGCAAAGCCAACACCCAATGATACTTGATTGTTCTAAATGCATCTAAGGTTTTGTGCCTATTTTAATTTTAAGATGTCCTACCATGCTTATTGTTTAAATTTTTATAAGAATAAAACTGAAGTATATGATGTGTTCTGTATTGATGTAATATTCTTCACAGGATCTCAAATTGGCTTCCACCACCTCCACCTAATATTCCCCGAAAATAATATTTTTAGGTTTAAAATCAATGATTCCAATTATTGGTGCTGAACAAGAATTAAGATCCTCATTTTGGTTGGGAAGGTGCTGAGGATAAGATTGGTAAGGGGATATTTAAGCTCGTGCAATTGTAGCCACTTGTTTAATTTGTTTGGAACAGATTGTTAGCTGTGACTGGGAGAACCAACCCCTAGGTGGAAAGATGGTGCAGGAAGGCTAGGCAAAGGAGAGCAACAGTTCTTGGGTTTTAATATAAATACCTACTACTAATGTTCTTCAGGTGGCAATTTTGGAGGTGGCCATGGTTACTGTGGTAGAGGAGGAGGATATGGCGGTGGTGGCCCAGGTTTTGGCAACCAAGGTGGTGGTGGTGGAGGAGGATATGGTGGTGGTGGCTACGACAACTACAATGAAGGTGGAAACTTTGGAGGTAAGATTTTTGACTGATACGGATTAAAAGAGAGGATGCATATAAGTGAACTAATGTCACTCTTTTGACTTTTTTAAGGTAATTTTGGTGGTAGTGGAGGTGGGAACTACAATGACTTTGGAAACTATCCTAACCAGTCATCAAATTATGGACCCATGAAGAATAGCAATTATGGGCGTAGCTCTGGTCCCTATGGTGGTGCGTAAGAGTATTAAAACCTTGAATTTGAAATCATTGTGTTAGCTGTCAGCAAGCTTTTATTATAAATAAGACAAGCTGTTTGACCTTCTTGGTGTTTAAAAAATCTAAAAGGAAAACAATGAATTTTTTTAAAGTAAGAAGGAAAATAGGTAGTTTTGTTCAGTAGCACTATGTTGCACTTGCATATGGAAGAGTTATGGAGACATTTATTTTGCTTTACCCACTGGGAAAATGCACCTGACTATTTAATGATCTATCCTAATTACTGGAAATATTTCTTGGTATGTTCTTGGTGATTAAAAGGGAAGCAATGTCTTTTGAATTGAAAAATTAATATTACATTTGTTTGCATTTGCCACTATTTCATGCAAAGTCTTACAATTTTCTTTAAGGTGGTTATGGCTCTGGTGGTGGTGGTGGAGGAAGTGGTGGCTATGGTAGAAGATACTAACACATTTTACCAAAAGGTAAGCTTGAATACCAATTCCATGAAAGCGTAGTATCTGTAATGCACAGTGCAATAAATAACCATTTTATCCTGTATCATTCAACAGGCAACAGTTCTTAGCAGGAGAGGATGAGCCAGGAGTTGTCAGGAAAGCTGCAGGTTACTTTGAGACAGAATATCGACCAAGTTCATTGTAAAGGCTGCCCACAGGAAGAGCGATGGTCCAGTAGTCAGAAAAGTTACTGCAGCATTAACATGAGATCATTTCTTGTTCAGGACTGTTTCCAGTAGAGAGACTTGCAAAAAGTGCAGTTGTTTGTTACAATGTAGTTGCTGTTAGATGTAAATTCCTGAGTTTTTTTTAAACTATGTTCTAGCAATGTCTTTATTTCCCTCATTACCATAGCTGTTGAGCCATGTAATTTGTGGTAGCCAAATTGGGAATAAAAAGGATAAGAACTTTTTAACTAAATGATCTGTGTAGTCAGTTTTTCCTTGATTATAAATCAAGACAGGTACTCTTTAATTTTTAGCTGTTGTAATACTGCAGGAGTTTACTGTAAATTCTAGCTTAAATCTACTCAGTCCAGCAAACTTTCTAAGGGAAAAATAACATTTTAAGCTTAAATCTTGAAATTCAAAGAGCAACTCAACCTATGCAAACGGTGCTGTTGGTGTAATTTGTATAGAAGGCTAGTAAGCATTTTTTAGTTTGAAATACTTGTAATGTGATAAACATAATCTGCTGGAAATTGCAGTACAAAATGTTTCAAAGTATTTATGAATTGGGAGGTATTGGTTGTCTGGGCTGGTTAAATTCTTTCCTCCACATTTGAATTGTAGGTGAAATGAAAGACCACATGTCTAGTTTGATTATCAGATAAATGTATATGATTTCTAGAATGCAAAATTCCTTTTGAAATTTGAATAGGACCATATTCTTCAGTAGATGTAAAATCTGTGTGGCGTTTGCTTAATGATGTGGGGAAATGGCTACAGAAGCATGGGATACTTTTGCTAGGTATTGCACTTTTTTTTGCTTTTGTAACAAATCTGAGAGCTGCATTAAATGACAATATTTTTATTCTAGTTTAATTGTATTTTATATGATTCAAGTTTGCTTGCATCTTGTGATCTTTCAATGGTTGTATCTCAAAGTCCCCTAAGCCTTGACTATTTGATTCCATCCTACAACTTTTTTATTCTGTTGTATTTGGGGTTGTGGCAGTAGTCCAAGATATTGATAATGTTTTGTAGCAATTAACATTTTTGATGGGTATAATGGGTTTCTAATGGGTATTCTGATTCTGATAGCATCGTAAACTGCCGTACCACTACATGATTTTGCTATGTCATTTTATTTTGCTGGAAACTGTTTCTGTTTTGACATTGAAAATACTGGTCAATTTTACATTCAATGCATTAACTTAAAATGGACATTACAAGATTCTCTCATTTATGAATTTTCCAGGTAGAGGGCATCATAAGCTGATATTTTCAAATGTAATATACCAATATAAATAGGATTTAAGTGAA
>JAUZTB010000001.1:46262283-46275509 GCA_034780895.1 Rhynchobatus australiae
CCCTGAAATGTGTAATTCTGCACCATGTTTCTTTATGTCACCAACAAACTTAAATTATTAATCTGTAGATCTAATGCCAGATCATTACATTATCAAAATATCAATGGTACCAACACCGACAATTTAGGGATACCATTGCACACATTACTTCAGTCTGAAAACCAGCCATTAACGGCTACCTTCTGTTCTTCAGCCAATTACATATCCATACAGCCAACGCTGGTTTAATTCCCTTGGCTTCAATTTTTCTAATAAACCTATTACATGCTGTTTTATAATAAAACACACCCACCATCACATAACTGCACCAAAGAAATCAAATAAATTAATCCAGCACCATAGACTTTTAACAAATGAAAGCAATGCTGATTTGTTAACCTTCTTCCCATTATGTCTCCTTCAGTTTCTCCACTATTACCATTAAGCTGCTTTATCTGTCATTATTGCATTTATCTAAATAGGCAGTATAGTGCCACAGCAGATAGCTCTGCTGTCTGACAGCTCTGGTGACTCATGTCTGATCCTGACCATTGCAAATTCACCCCATGACTGTGTGGGTTTCCCCAGGTACTCTGGTTTTCTGCCACGTCCCAAATATATGCTGGGAGATAGGTTAATTGGCTATTGTAAATTACACACAGTGGAGATAGGTGATTAAAAAAAAAACTGGAGGGGGAAGGTAGGCATGAGAGGGAATAGGTTACAAAAAAGGTGGAGGAATGAGATTGATGGGTTTACTCTGAGAGCCAGCAAAGACTCAATGGTCTCAATGACCTCTGTCTATAATTTAAAGAAACATGGGTGCAAACGTTACTATCTTACATTCCTCTTGCACTGCTCCCATATTTCCGTAGCAATGAAGGGTTCTGGGCAGTCTTTGTATTTACCACCCTGCTCCCTCAGCAATACAAAATGTATCTCAGTCAGATGTGACGTCCTTTCTACTTTCAGGACCTCCCAAAGTATTTTCAAGAACCAATTAAATATTTCTTAAGTATAGGCACTGACGCAAGTAGGAATCAGTTTTGTTTATTGATGAAAATTTAACAGCACAGAAGTGAACCATTCATCATACAATCATGCTGAATTCAAGGCAGCAATCTAAACTAATCTCACTGTTTATATATGTATCCAATTTTCCCTTAATGATACCATGGTTTCCGCTTAAACCATTCCTTCTGCCAAAGTATGCAATGTTACAACAATCTCTGCACAAAAAAAAATTCTCTGAAACTCTCACTTTACTATGGCAGCAACTCTAAACTGGTGGCACATTCTTCAAACAAGCATCATCAGCCTTTTGTCCTATTCACTGTCAGAACCCTTGGATGCTTTTTTTTAAAAAAAAAATCAAATCTCTTCTTAGTTTCTACTACAACAGCAAAAATTATTTCACTACCTTAAAACTATGCAGACAAACTGATTTTCTACACAAACACCAATAATGTTTCTGCACTGAATATTTAGTTTCCTAACACATAATGAGGCACCAAAAGTGCACACAATACTCTAAGGCTTTGCTCTGTTTTGTTCATCTGATGAAGCCCTCGTCTATGTTACAACTGGTTATAGTTATTCCCGTGTTCTCTAGGCCGGATTTCCATTGCCCCAAACTCACAAGCTCATCTAAAAAAAGGGCAGACCAAATCCCATTCCTCATCAAGTACATTATCTACTATCCCTTTTCATGTTGGTCTGTTGGACCCTGATCCTTTAATTATCTTGTGTTTAATGCCTGTATTGCCCCTCTCCTCCTCAAGACTGTAAAGCTACACTGCATTGCTCTGAATAGGAATACGTTCTCCCAACACATCCCTCATCCCAGTTTAGCTATCTGCAAGGTCCCAATCTCCTGAATGCCCTTTTAACCTCCCTGTGCCTTTAAGTGGGAGGAAATGGAAATGATGACTAGGATGTGGCAAGGCAACTGCTTTGATTCCCCTAAATTGGAAATTGATGGAAGTTTGAGCTCAAAATAAACCTGGATATTGGACTAGAAATTTTTAAGTAGAGAGTGAAAAGGTGATAAAATGGAGCACATCATATTTTCAGACAGAACAATACAGTTGCTAAGGAATTCAGCTGAGAGTGAGAAATTGTACTAAAGTTGCCTGGAACTTTGTGTATGTATGTGCATTTCCTTTATTCAATCATTCCAGAGCATTGAAATAATCCAAAATAAACTTTAGTCAGCTTCAATCTGGATGAAAATTGCCAGTTCAGACCTAAGTCACTCGCAAATACATAACCAGACCTTTGCAGCCATTTTCAAGGTTTATCCATTTTCTTGCTAACAATCCCACACATTAATCCTACCTTTGAACTATGGTCTTGCTTACTCAGATGCAAAATTTTGCGAGCAAAGATGGAAAAGTAATAGATAGTTGACTAATTTTTCTTTAGGTTCTGACTTCTGAGCCCATAAAATTGCGATTTGCAGCCAAAACAAGTGTTAAAATTTTCCAAACTACAATACACGATTATTTACAATGTCAAGGAACATAAATATTCCACTTCAATGCAGATACACAAAGGTGCATATCTCATCAGACTGCTTCCTTGCCTTTTCCTTTCCAATCAATATGTAGTACTGGAATTTCATAACTGCTATCACCTTAGTTGCTAGACAGCAGCCATCAACTCCTGATATTTCATCAGCAGCCAATATAACTTGTATACTACACAGATACGTTTAAATGGAATGTTTCCTCCCTGAACCTCCTACATCTTTAAGATTTGTTTTAAAACCTGTTTGGCTAAGCTTTTCACATTAATCCTACTATCTTTCATGACAATATTACTTCTTGCTTGATGCCACTCCTGTGAAGGACATTTTACAATCTTAAAAGAGACTGCATGATGCAAGTTGTTGCTGGATGTCTATAGGAAAACTCTTGGCTCCTCTAGACATATACTACAATATTTAATTTTTTTGAAGATCAAGTGAAAGGAACTAGTTATAATATCTCCAATGAATCCAATCTGATCATCACACATCTTTTTGAAGGGAAAGCAAGGAAATACTGTGTGAGTTTTATCATACGTTTTACGCTTATGAACCCCAAGGTATTAAGTGGAATGTTACCTGAAGACAACAGCTTGAAATAGCTCAACCTTCCCAAATGCATGAACAAAATTAATAAAGACAAACAATTGTTAAGTTGGAGGAACAGAAATTATAACAACCCTTCCTTGTCAAATTGGAAATGTGAATTTAACCATTTATAGCCACTGCTTATTTTTTCTACTCTCATTATTTGTGGGCTAAATTTAAGAGCCTGATACATAAACAACGGTCAGGATTGGCTTAAGATAAGTAGATTTCCACTGAAGATGCAGCATCCCCAGGCATGAAACGATTGCTTGGGTTGTCAAACGAAGCTGAGGTTATGATCAATGGCTTACAGCACCCACCCCCCGTCCCGTAAAAAAATGGTTCCAGCGGCACTGACCTGCAGCTCGTGACCTTAACTATACAGCCAATATTTCACAACACCAACACGCAAAGTTAAGTCGTCTACATTAATCATTAACTTTCTATAAAAATATTTTCTCCACAAACGCTGTAAGTCACACCAAGTGTCAGGAGTCTTAACATTGAATTATGATTGTTGAGGAAATAAAGGAAGTACACTCGTTATAAGCTGGTAAGAGGGAAAGGTTCAAGTTTAAAGGGAGAAATGAACAGAACATCCTCATCACTGTATTTGTTAAGTAGAAATAAACAAGAACCAACTCTTTTCAGGCAAGCTTCTCTATCACCTGTCATTCTGGACTCCTGCCACTCACTTACAGTAAAAGCCTCTGGACGGAAGCAACATCACGGAGACCAGCTGAAACCCTCCCCATGGGGTTATAAGGCAGCCACCACGGAAAGCCTTTCAGAGAAATCACAAGACCAGATAGTCTGTACCAAACAAGACACTAGTATTACCATAATTGTGCCAAGCAAGCAATCTCCTCAGAGGCAACCTTTTGGAAACAGCTTGTCTTATCACTACTGTGGAATGACTTTGCACAATTATAATAAGTTTGGCGCAGGATCGGAAATAACGCTCTTGGTGAACGCCCACGTTTCAATGTCTCGCTTCTCATCCACACAAGCTCAAGTGGGAGTGGATGGACAAGGAAATAAAGTCATTGACCCAAAACTCCAAGACACAGCGGTGTGGGAAGATACGGCATGTAACTCAAACCGTCAGCCAAATTACTTGAACCAAAAGAATGACAGCCACACATTTCAATACGGATTCGTTTCAGCGATAGAGAACATTAAAGCGACGGGGCTAAACTACGTGAAAGTTTACTACTTGGGGCAAAGACTGCTTGGATATTTTCTGCCCCGACAATGACCCCGAAATGCAGCCCTTGCTGCCGCTCACAGCCGGAGGATTGACGATCGCACTACCTGCTGCTCCTGCGCCAGCGGACGCTCAATCTCCATCCTCCCTCCGCCAATCGCCGCTTTCCCCGGGATAACAGATCACGTGCAGTCGACCTGACTCTTCCAGTTGTTCTGACGCAGCTCCCAGAGCAGCGCAAGCATCAGTTTCGGCCCCGCCCACACGCTGACGCCCGTGCTTCGCCACACGGAACAACAGGTCGATTCATTGTGTCAATCATCAGTTACGTCACGCCCAACACGTCCATTCCGTTCCATCCTTTCCAATCATCGGTGCCTTTGTCTGTCAATCATTGTGAGTTGTATCTTCCCACTTGTAAACCATAATCGGCCGGGCGTAGTATGATTGACATTTGTGAAAGAACAAGGCAAACTTGTTCGACACAGAAAAATAAATCGCCGTTTTTTAAGATGCAGATCTGCGCTTCTGAATAACCCGAAGCTTAACTTTCTCATGCAAATTTGACATTCGTGATCACCGGTAAAGAAGCGGTGCATAAATAAGAAGTTTATGTGATAGTGACCTATCGTTCCAAGGATATATGAATTTATCTACGCAGACTGCATGAATAGACTGCAGACTATTAAACGAATGAAACATTTATTGTCATTTAAGATACGGAAAGAATTTAGCTTCCGATATATTGTCCAACTCACTGGCTCAGAAAATCAGATACTTGTACAGCATATGTAATAGATAACTTATAACGTACTTGGATGCAGACCTTATAAAAACAAATTTGCGAAGAGTTACGTAAAATGTTGTAATAATACACCGAAGTTCTTTGTAGATATTTCTAGTTTTAAGCACCGAATTGGAAAATATATCGACAGCCGAGCAGGGTTTGTCCTAATTAATTAATTAAAGATGAATACCTATCATAATTTGAAGTTAAACCTATATTTTATTAACATTTTATTTCTTTTTCCCTGAAGAACAAAATCCAATCTATCACATGATGTCTGCCTCGCCTACACAGCCTGTCTCAGAACCTTCCTCAGCAACTGGAAATTATTTTCGAATAAAAATCCCCACTTAAATGACGTCCTTGTAATTGCACAATGCTCTTGTTTGTCCTATATTAAAACATGGCTATTCCTCAAATCTGATGATACATTGGAGGTTTTATTAAAATATGACAGCTGACTTGTTTTAATTTATATACCCAGCAATATTTACTTTTTATAATTGCATTTTATTATTTTTAAAGCACATGTACTTACTGTTCTATATGAGTAATTTCAGATTTTTCTATTAACTAAGCACAGATTAAAATGAAGTGGCGTATAATAGGTTCTGTCAAAGCTGCTGAGTAAAAATGGATCATGTTTTCTGCTTGGCATGATGTAATGAATGGTATGCCACAGTGAATGGTGCTGGGGCTTCCATTTTTTATAATTTGTATAAATGACTTGGAACAAGCACCAAAGACATGTTCACTAGATTTGCTGAAGATACAAAGAAAGATAAGAAAGTAAGTTGTGGAGAAGACATAAGGAGGTTACAGTGAGATGGAGATAGGTTAAGTGAGTGGGTAAAGATCTGGCAAATGGAGTTTAAGTGTAAGGAAATGTGAAGTTGTCCGCTTTGGCAGAAATAATAAAATAGAAGCTTATTATCTAAATGATGAGAGAGTGTAGAGCTCTGAGGTTTGGGTGTCCTAAATCATGATTCACAAAAGGATAATCTCTAGGTATAACAAGTAAATTAGAAAGCAAACAGAATGTTATTAATCATTGCTATGGGAATTCAACAGGACTGAAGATAGGGAAAGGGGAAGCCCAATATATAGGAGGGAAAATCAGAGCAGTGGTAGGTGGACAAAAGGGGGGAGGTGGGGTGGGCACAAGGTGGTGATAGGTAGATGCAGGTAAGAGATAGTGATAGACAGGTGTGGGGGAGCTGGGGAGAGCAGATACACTAGGGGATAGGTCAATGGTAAGGAGAAAATAAAAGGTGGGTAGAAAAAAAGAAAGATAGGTTAGGACAGGCTAGACTATTTCTTTTTACTACTCCCTTTTTTCTTTCTTTCCTTATCTCCTGCTGTTTATAAAAGTGAAAAGGGATTGAAATTTATAAAATCCTTAAGAGTACATGAAAGTGCATATGTGGAGAAAATGTTGTCTCTTATGGGGGAACCTGGGACTAGGAATCACTGTTTTAAAATAAAAGGACCATCCAGTTAAGGCAGAGAAGGTGCATTTTCTTTTTCTCTGCCAGATCATTGTGAGTCTATGGATTCTCTTTCTCAAAGGCTGTGGATACAGAGTTGCTAAATATTTTTAGGCAGAGGTAGTTGGATACTTGATAAGCAAGAGGGTGGAAGGATACCATGGGTAGGTGAGAATATAAAGATGAGATTACAGTCAGATCGGCCAAGATCTTATTAAATGACAGACGGACTTGAGGAGCCATGAGGTGTGACCTGCTCCTGATTCATATATTTGTATGTGCAAAATGAATCTGAATTGAAATGTATTTGTACAAAATAGAAGACAGAGTAAGAATTTTACTTAGGTTATCAATCTATGGAGTCCTCCATCCTGGGGACTACGGGTGCTCAATAGTGAGCATATTTGAGGCCAAGACTTAATTGTTTGGACATTAAGGGAACAAAGGAATAGGGAGAATATAGGAAAGTGGATTTAATGTAGATGATCATCCCCAGTCTTGTTGAAGGTGAGCCACAGGGTTTTTTTTTTCTAATGCTTCCTCTTTTTTACAGTTTTAGTTAAGATGGATCAACTACAATTTCACTAAATGATGGAGGAGGCTCAAATGATCAAACCTGCACTTGCGTTCTCACCTTTGTTCCCACATGTTCATGGGCGGCGTGGACTCGTTGGGCCAGAAGGGCCTGTTACCACGCTGTAAATGTAAATAAAAAAAAATAAAGACTAAGAATTTATGCCACTGTGTTATAGCTTGTTTTTTTTTTCAAATTTACCATTTTCATGTGGGTGTGAATTGGCAATTGCCTAGCCCCTTGTCACCAATAGATTAGCAGCTGTAAAGAAAACTATTATGAGAAGATCATGCTTCTTAGTTACTCTAACAGTAATATCAATGTCTTTCAGCTGATAGTATCAATAAGGCTGGTTATTACAATAGTACGTGTAGCTGTGTTTCATGTTTTGTATGAACTGACCTAGTACATGTAAAAAAAAACTGAAGCTGCTTGAAAATTGAAATTAAAAATAGAGAATGCAGGAACAACTCAGCAGGTCAACTACATCTCCTGAAAGAAAAACAGTTCAACAACTCGAAATGTTAACCTTTTCCTCTCTCTCTTTTCACAGAAGATGCATGGCCTGCTGAACATTTCCAGCAAGCTCTGTTTTTATTTCAGCCAGTAAGTTATCTACTTGCACCCATGAATTCAAGAGTCCTTGGTCAGGGCTGTCCAACAGAGATTTATTCCTGATGGTCCAGCATCTGGCTCACTCATTAGTACACAAAGTCCTTGTTTTCTGTGGACCTCGTATTCCTGAGTCGGCTGTGCATTACTGAGAGTGTGGGCCAAATGTGCGACCAGAGTTTGGGTTGGGAAAACTGGGTTCACTTGTTGATTATAAGCTGAAATCTACAAGCTGAAATTCATGGGGGTTCTGTTTACCAGGCCCTTTAAGCTCACGGGAGCTCAGTTTCCTGCTCCCTTTAAACTCACTGGGTTCACTGGAAAATTTATTATACCAGTGTGCAACTTGTAAAATAAAGTGAAATAAAAGCGTGCTGGAATAATAGGAGGAACATTCATTGGTCCTGAAAATCTGCAAGTCCAACACCATCAGAGTCCAGAGGGTCTCAGATTATTGGAGTTCTACTGTACTGGGTTTCACTGAGAATCAGTGTTCAGGAAGTTACTTCAGCAGCATTAACATTGGGATAGGTATCAAAATTTCATGCCTGATATTGATAGAACTGAGAGATAATACATTAGATGAGGAAGTGGCTAAGAATCTGTCCTTGGGGAAAGCTGGAGGTAACCATGCATGCATGAAGGGAAACCATTGTCATGGATGAGCTAGTTGCACTGGGACAGGTAAGGAACATAATGGTTGTAGTTGTTGAAACTTAAACTGAAAGGATTCAACAGTTTTGCGAGAAGTGGGCACAAAGCTGGAAGGTACAGCAGGAGTTTAGAGATGGAACAGTAAAGAAATGGGTAGAAGAAAAAGAAGATATGCAGATCGAAAAATGGACGTGTTACCACTCAAATGCATATTGTTAAATCTCTTAAAAGATCTTGCAGTGCTTCTTGGTCTCTTATTAGTCCTGACATTTTTTTTGTTAAATACACTGATACTCCATACATTGCAAATACTGCCAAGCAGAGAACAACCAAAGGGAACGAAAATGCGCGTTGCATTTGTCATGATATCGGCATATGGGCATAGAGTACTGAAAAGAAAATAGATTTCTTTTCAAATAATAAATCGTAATCAACTCTTCATAGACACCATGGAGCCATTTTTACAACAAAACTGGTATTCATCCAATAATACTTCTTTGAGGAATGTTGATGTTAAGTAAAACCTCTGGAGATGCCGGGGATTGAACCCGGGACCTCATACATGCGAAGCATGCGCTCTACCACTGAGCTACATCCCCTCCTACTTTCTCACAGTTCTTCGCGCACTTTATTAACACCCTCGAATATGTTAAGGCAATGTTTTATTTTGTTATTTTATTATTCATACAAATCTTTTTCTATCCTTTCATTAGTTTAGAGTATTATGTACTTTTGCTAAACGAAATAGAAACAGTGTCGCTACAAGCTTTAGAAAGTTACAGTGTAACTCTTTTAGAAATGTTTCGAGTAACCCCCGGAAATGGTTGGTCCATAAACTGATCTCAAAACAGAAGTGGATTGAACCGGGAGCCTTACAAAAACAAAACAAATATTTTACCACTAAGCTACATGACTTACATATATTTATTTATTCTGGAAAATGTCTCACCAACAAACAATCTGTGCGTGAACTTAATTTGTTCATTTGATGTTATTTGCAAATTTTGTACTACTAAAATTCAAGAACACAATTTGAACGTTTTTCATTCCCGTCATCTGCGATCTCTTTGTCGCATAATTCTCAATTGATCTGATAAAATAATATTATAATTTGATCTGGAATGTGCCGGTAGTTACAAAATATTTTAAATACAGAAAGTAAGGAAAAATAAACCATAGGAATAAGAACTTTGCCTAAAATATTAAATAAAACTGGCAAGCTCTCAGCCAAGTGTACTATCAGGAATTCCAGTGAGCGTTTCAACTTACTGTGAGTTACCTTATGCAACAACAAAAAAAACAAAACAAAAAAAACCAGATTCTCCCGAATTGGCAATTTAATTGGCATAAGCGTCAATATGTTTACCAATACTGACGAAGCTTTCTGCTTTCCAGAACTCAAAGGTGGAGACCATTAAGTCTCCTGTGCATTCTGGTTGCAGTTCATGCTCCTAATTGTTTGATCTGTCTCAAATTACTGATATCCACAGATTGACATGTTTGGAGTTTATATATATATATATATACACACACACACACACACACACACACACACGAAGAACAGTTCAAAAATGACTTTCCCAAACCTCTGAATCCCCAAAATTGCAAGTGTTGAAACCAGTTTTCTTAGGCAGTCGGCATACGTGGAAAGACAAAACAGAGTTATCGAAGAGTCTTTGAAACATTAACTCTGTTGCTCTTTTCACTGTTGCTGTCTGACTCGCTGAGTGTAACCATCATCTTTGTTTTTATATTTAGTTTTCCAAATCTGCAGGGTTTTTTTGCTTTAAATTTTTTTAGGCAGTCCCTTGGATCAAGGATAATTTGCGTCCACGCCAATTCTGTGAGTTCTAAGGTGGCTGATTAGGCAATGCGGCCGATAATGAATTCATGTTTCCTTATGATTGCGAATGTGGTTTTTCAGCTCATCGAGTCTATGTTAATTTTCAGTGATCCTCAGGCCACTGTCGCACCTAATTTGAGTGCACCCAGTTGGCTTGAAAATGCGCGCAAATGAACTTATTCCATGGTATTCACGATTTTTAAATGTTATAAATAATTAATCAATTTTTGAGATACAGTAAATGCATGCTTAGTCATAAAATGCAATTATTTGCTTAAAATAAAAAAGATAATAAAGCCACTGTAGTATAAAATATTTCATATTTTCTTTGGCTTCACAAAAATGGATTCCATCTGGGCCTCATTATTTTGCTCCAACCTCAGTCAACAATCGTGGGCAGTAGTTCTCAGCTATTAACCACAAAGACAAATGGCACAATTCTGGATTAAATAGGAGCTGAAGTAAATGACAGTTAACAGTTAAAAGTACTTTTCATGTTCAAACAAATAGGCTGAAAAATATAGAATTTAAAGTAAGCTAAGATTGTAATTAGAAAGTTCACTTAGAATCAAACATTGAACTTTTACAAGGAAGCTTCCTATCCAATTTCTGTGCGTAATCACAGACCACAATGTGTTCCATATTTAAAATGTTAACAATCACAGTGCAAGAAGACTTGTTCACTCTGAAGGCATTCAGCAGAAATGTTTTTCAATTGTTAGTATCAATTGGATATGTTGGTGGCACAGCAGTTAACTGTCAGACTAATAAATAACCCATGGATTCAGGTTTTGATTAATAATACATAAACATCAGTTCAAATCTCCCTATGGAAGAATTTAAATTCAATTAATTAGTTTTTTATTTTAATACATGAATATTAGTAATGATGTTTATTAAAACATTACATAGTATACATTAGCAGTCATTATTAGCCCACCCACATGGTAGGCTGGTCTGGAAGGTTGGATCACTTGGGATCCAGGACAAAACCCTAATCGCCACAGTTGGCAATAATATGACCACTTATATCACTGTGCACTAAAATGGACATTTGTTTTGTTCTAATTGTGGTCTTTCTTGTAAAAATTGTGTATAATTTATGTTTAATTTATATTTTTCTTGTGAATGCTGATTATATGATGCCATGTGCCTGTGATGCTGCTGCAAGTTAGTTTTTCATTTCATCTGTGCATACAGTACACGTACTTGTGCACATAACAATAAGCCAGACTTTGACTTTGAACTAGCCAATTGGATACAAAATTGGCTGGTGGTGGGAGTCAGAGGGTGGTAATGGAGGGTCGTTTTCCAGAGTGGAGGCCTGTGATTACTGGTGTGCATCATTGATTATTGCTGGGTCCCCTGTTGTTTATCACGTGCATTAATGACTTGGGATGAGAATGTAGGTGGCATAATTAGTAAGTTTGTGGATGACACCAAAATTGGTGAGGTAGTGGATGTGAAGAAGGTTGTCTAAGGTTACAACAGGATCTAGATTAAATGGTAAAGTGGGCAAAAGAATGGCAGATGGAATTTAACTCAGACAAGTGTAAAGTGGTGCATTTTGGAAAATTAAACGAGGCAAGATATGTACAATGAATGGCAGGGCCCTGGGACATGTTGTAGAACAGAGAGACCTAGGGGACAAGTACACAGTTCCCTAAAAGTGGTGAGACAGGTAGTCAGGTTGGTGAAGGAGGGATATGGCATGCTTGCCTTCATCGGTCAGGCATTGAGTACAAGAATTGGGATGTCATGTTACAGCTGTACAAGACATTGGTGAGACCACAATTGAAATATTGTGTGCATTTCTGGTTGCCGTACTATAGGGACAATCTGATTAACCTAGAGACATACAGAGAAGATTCACAAGAATGTTGCCAGGACTGAAGTGCTTGAGTTATAAGGAGAGATTGGATAGGTTGGGAGTGTTTTCCCTGGAGCAAAGAAGGCTGAAGGGTGACCTTATAGAGATATATAAAATCATGAGGGGCATTGATAGGGTAGATAGTCACAGTCTTTTTCCCAGGGTGTAGGGGACTCTAAAACAAGAAGGCATAGGTTTAAGTTGAGAGGGGAAAGTTTTAAAGGGGGCCCGAGGGGTGTTTTTCGCACAGATGGTGGTGGGTGTATAGAATGAGCTGTCTGAGGAAATGGTGGGGGGTAGGGTACAATTACAACATTCAGACAGGTACTTGGATAGGAAAGGTTTAGAGGGTTATGGGCCAAATGCAGGCAAATGGGACCAACTCAGGTAGGCACCTTGGTCAGCATGAATGAGCTGGGCTGAAGGGCTTCTTTCTGACCTGTATAACTCTATGACTATGACATTGTTGTAAAAATCCAGCCGGCTCACTAATACCACTTCATGAAAGGAAATCTGCTATCCTTACCCAGTCTGTCCTTTATGTGATTTCAGATGCCTTATTCTTCTGAGTTAATTCCCTGAGATTGAAGGTGACTTGTTTCCATTCTATTTTTTTAGATTCTAAGGTGACACATGAGGGCACTTTGGGAATAGTAGTTTCTTCCGAAGGTAGAGCAGGTGGTACCAGATGATTAGGCAGGTAGGTATTTTGTGAAGTGCTGTGCTCTTTCCACCAAATGGGTCCACAACAATAGTTTTTTGTAATGGCTGTGTTTATACTGTGGCCACAGGAAAGGTCAGAGGCTGTGTATTGTCCAGTAAGCGGCTCACCTCCTAATACTGTGAAGATTTTTGAATATCTACAAACCACAAATCAAGAGCGTGATGAAACATCCTGCACTTGCCTGGATGCGAGCAACCCTAGCAACCTTCAAGAGGCTCATGACCATTCAAGACAAGGCAACATTCTTGACTGGCACCCCATCTACAACCATAAGCATTCTTTTTGTTCATCACTGGAACATGTTGGCTGCAGTCTGGCCAACTACAAAATGCACTGCAATTGTTTGCTCAGGCTATTCCAATAGCATCCCATCC
>JAUZTB010000001.1:46781107-46791723 GCA_034780895.1 Rhynchobatus australiae
CACAACTCTCTGCAGTTTCTTGCAGTCCTGGGTAGAGCAGTTGCCGTACCAAGCCACGATGCATCCAGATAGGATGCTTTCTATGGCGTATCGATAAAAGTTGGTGAGTGTCAAAGGGGACATACTGAATTTCTTTATCCTCCTGAGGAAGTAGAAGTGGTAGTGACCTTTCTTGGCCATGGTGTCTAGTGATTTGACCAGGACAGGCTATTGGACTGGCATCAGGGTCAGTGCAGATATGGTGTTCCTGTATTCTGTTATTCCATGTTTGATCTCCCTTGTAAAATGGATACCCCTTTAATCTGAACCTACTTCAAGATGCTCCCACAAAGGGAAAAATCTCCACATCAATCCTGTCATTCCTCCTCAGAATCAGACATGTTTTAATGAGATCACCTCCCATTCTTATGAACTTCAGTGAGTATAGTCCCAACCTGCCCAACAGTTTCTCACTGGACAATCCTAAGGAATCTTCTCTGCAGTGCCTTCAATGCAAGGACAGTAAACCTCCGATAATCCGGCATCGTGGGATGTTGGTGGTGCCAGATAATTGGATTTTTTAAATTATTGGACGTAACTCTTCTTCCTACCAAGTCCAGGTACCCAAATCCTGGCTCCAGCCATACACCCCAAGCTCACATTCAGGACTAATGAGTGACCCAAATGCCGGACCATCAGAACTTCTCAACAATGGGTGCCAGATTATCAGAGTTTTACTGCACATCCCTCATTATACAAGGAGTTTGAAACTGATATAACACTGCCCTGCACAGATGGAGGGAGACTTCCCGACTTCTCTATTCCAACATGGGCCTATTTACTCTGGACCATAGGAGGCTGAGGGATGACCATGTAGAGGTACATAAAGAGAAGGACTGCAGATGCTGGAATCTAGATGAAAAACACGATGGTGCTGGAGGAACTCAGCAGGCCAGGCAGCATCCGTGGAGAAAAGCGGGCGGTCAACATTTCGGGTGAGGACCCTTCTTCAGGACTGATATCTGTGCTATTTATTTAGTGTTGCTGTTGTATCTGCTTTCACCGCCTTCTCTTTGTTTGTGATAAATAATTTGGATAAAAATGTAGGTGGGCTGATTAGTAAGTTTGCAGACAACACAAAAATTGACGGATTTGTGGATATGAAGAAGGTTGTCAAATGATACCTTAAACCTTTGCCCTTCTACTGTATGACATTTCCACCCTGGGAAAAAGACTCTGATTATCGACCCTATCTATTGTGTCTCATAGTTTTATATACTTATATCAGGCTTACCCCTACCCCACCCCCAGCCTTTGATGCTTCAAGGCAAACCATCCAAGTTTGTCCTAACGCTCCTTATTAGCAGATACCTTCATAACCAGGCAACATCTGCTGAACCTCTTCTGCATTCTCTCCAAAACCTCCACATCCTTCCTGTAATGAGGCAACTAGAACTTTAGATAATATTACAATTGTGGCCTAACCAAAGTTTTAGCCAGCTGCAACATTACCTCCCAACTTTTATACTCAGTTCTCCAACCAAGTATGTTGTATGCCTCCTTTACCATCCTATCTAATTGGGTTGCCTATTTTCAGGGAGCTATGGATTTGCAGCCCAAGATCCCTCTGTGCGTAGTGCTCTTAAGGGTCCTGCCATTTACTATATGCTTTCCCCTTACATTTGAACTCCTAAAGTGCAACATCTCACACTTGTCTGGATTAAGCTTCATCTGCCATTTCTCCCCCCGTATTTCCAACTGATGTGTTTGCTGCTGAATCATTTGATAATCTTCCTCATTATTCACAACTCTGCCAATTTTTGTGTTGGCTGCAAACTTAGTAATCAGGCCACCCACATTTTTGTCCAGATCATTTGTGTACATCACAATCCGAGGTCCCAGCACTGATCTCTGCAGAACACCACTGGTCATTGACGTCTGGTCATAATAACACCCCTCCACTGTTACCCTCTGTCTTTTATGGCCAGCCAATTTGAATCCACTCTAATAAGTCTCAATGGATACCACATACCCTAATCTACTGGATCAGTCTATCTTGGGGGATCTTATTGAATGCTTTGCTAAAATCTAACCACTGCCTGACCCTCATTACTCATTGTCATCACCCCCTCAAAAAAAACCTCAATTGTTTGTAAGACGTGACCTCCCCCATACAAAGCCATGCTGACTATCCCTAACAAGTCTGTTTTTCCAGATGTGGGTAAATCCTATCCCTAAAAACCTTCTCTGATAATTTCCCTCCCATTGATGTAAGACTTACCAGCCTACAATTTCCTGGTTTGTCCCTATTGCCTTATTTAAACAAAGGAACAACATTGGCTATTCTCCAGTCCTCTGGGACCTTGCTTGTGGTTAAAGAGGATACAAAAATCTCTGTCAGGGCCCCAGCAATCTCCTCTCTTGCCCCTCTCAATAACCTGGATTCCATCGGGCCCTGGGGACTTAACCACCGTAGTTCTTCAAAAGACACAACAGCACCACCACCTTCATATGAACATGCCCTCGGATATCATCATTCCCTGATCTCACTACCCCCAGGTCCTTCCCTGGGGTGAATACTAATGCAAAGTACTCATTCAGTATCTTGCCCAATTCATCTGGCTCTGGGCATAAATTCCATTCTTTGTCCTTGAGTGGTCCTACCCTTTCCCTAGCTTTATTCTCTAGTTTTATTGTGTGTATAAAATGCTTTGGGATTTTCCTTAATCCTACTTGCCAAGGCCATTCAGCCCTCCTGAGACTCTGTTTAAGTTCTTTCCTGCTTCATTTATATTCCTCAAAGGCCCTGTGTGGTTTCAGCTTCCTAAACCTTTTTATAGCAACATCTCTTGTGATCCACGGTTCCCAAAACTTGCCTTTTTTTGTCTTTCTTCCTTACAGGAACATGCTGGTTCTGAATTCTGACCAGCTGTCCTTTAAGTGACTCCCACATTTCAGATGTGGATTTACCCAATAACAGTCACTCCCAAACTCTGCTCCTGATGGGTCCTGTTGAAGGGTCTTGGCCTCAAATGTTGACTGTTCATCTCCCTCCATAGATGCTGCCTGACCCGCTGATTTCTTCCAGCATTTTTTGTGTGTTGCTCTAGATTTCCAACATCTGCAATTTTTGTTGTGTCTCCATTTTACCCTTCCATGCTCCTGCCTAATACTGTTGTAATTAGCTTTTTCCCCCAATTTAGCATTTCCCCCTCAAGGTCCAGAGAAAATCCTTTTGAACTATACTTTTACAAAAAGATTAATCTTTTCCTTGTAGGTGTGCATGAGTAGACCAGACGATCCTTTTGCTCCTGTTTAATTATCTTAATCTCAGCTTCATGTTTCTGCCCAATTCACTTAACTCCCTATAGACCAAAAATCTATCTACCTGACTTAATTACAGACTTCATTCCTTTTTCTGAATTATGATTAAGATGAAAAGATGTCTTTGGAATGGAAAAATTGGGATATTTATGGCCATCTTATTGAACTTACATTAAAAAAAATCAATTTGATCAGAAATGGAAGAATAAGTTAAAGCAACATTCATTTCAGAGAATCTGTGGAGACAGAAGTAGACTGTGCCTTAAGGAATATTATATTTTTATATCTAGAAGTCAAAAAAAAAGGAGTCAAATGCTATGAGGGAACAAAACAAGGGAAGGAATCCTAGAAAGAGTAAAGGATAAAACAGTGCAAAGTAATGGCCCAAATTTTGTGTGGAATTTTGAACAGTTTCCCCTGTGATTGTAAGCAACTTTGGGATTACCACACTAACAAAGAACTCTTGGGTGTAGCCAGTTGTTGCAATTGTCTTTCCAACTATGCTCTGATACTAGACTCCTCCAGAGAGGGAGTGTGAATTTGCAGCAAGTTTCCATCACATCAAAAATGTTAGTTTTATAGAATTTTTTTTAAAGTTTTGAATGCTTTTCAATATCATGGTGCAAGTTCCCCTGCAATACTTAAAGGACTATTGCACAGGGAGTGGTGTACTCCTGTCTATAAAAATGATGAGATAGAAGAATGGGTGTTGATGCAACAGTAATATTATAGAAGTGGCTGATTTTCAAGTCCATAATAGGTTTCTACCACAAGCAGCAATGAACATCTGATTACAGGTGTACCTTCTGAAAGGGATGACCACAGAGGGACCACTGTGAGGGATATTGAACAAGACAGACTTCCACTTGCATATTTGTAAAGGCATCTTTGAACACTTTGTGAAGAAGGGAAGAACAGGTAAATGGTATTGAGCTAATCAGGCCAAGCCTGTAAACAAAAAAAAAATAAAATTTTGCAAAAGAATTTGAAAACAGGAATAAAAGAAGCAGTACAAAGGACTGAGGAGGAGGGGACAGAGTGAAAGGGAAACCACCAACAATACTTGTCTAAAATGGTGGCAGTTAATGTTTAGGAAATAAGAACACAAGAAAATCAGGAACACGTGCTGCAAACAGAAGTGTCTTGCTGCAAAATGTCACAGAGAAAGGGTGGAAAATGAGCACATTTGGAAAAAATACAGGGAATTGAAGTTAACGTGCGAAGCACAGGGACCCTATAAAGGCTGCTGGGAAGTTAGGTGATGGGAATGGATGTTTGAACAAGTGAGGATAGTGGCTGAGATTCTAAATTAGTCATTGTTTATAGAGGCCCAAACACAGAGGCCTGATGGAAAGATATTAGACATATTGAGCCTCAAAGTAATAAAGCACGGATTAGAGTGCCTGCGTATTTTAAGCATTCCAAAGCATAGTAAATCAATTGATGTTTGCCTCAACTTTCAGATAGTTATCAAGTATTAAATAAAATTAATTATTGAAGAAATGCAAGCCATGAAGTTCAGGAAAACTCCAGGGTGCAGTCACTTAGCTGCTACATGAAGACAGATGCTTGAGTGCAGTCCTCTTATGGTGAGTTCTGGCAATGAACGCTTTTGCTGTTTTCTTACCAAATGGGGTGGCACAGTGGTGCAGTAAGTAATGCTGCTGCCTCACAGTTCCAGCAACCCAAGATTAACCCTGACCTTGGGTGCTGTCAGTGTGGTTACATGTACTTTACATGTTCACCCTGTAATTGTGCAGGTTTCCTCCAGATGCTCTGGTTTCCTTGCACATCCCAAAGGTGTACAGGTTGATAGGTTAATTGGCCACAATAAATTGCCCTGAGTAGATGAGTGATTAACTCTAAAGGAACTTGATGAGAATGTGGGCAATAAAATGGGATTAATGTAGGATTAGCATAAATGAGTATTTTATGGTCAGTGCAGAAGGGGTGGACTGAAAGTCCTGTTTGCATGCGATAGGAAGCCAATACTCCATCTCTAAATGAAGTCATTATCTAAAAGTAACTGGTAAAATATCTAGCAGCTTAGTGGTTGTTAATGTATCCAGAAAAGAGTAAAACTGTCCAATCCTAGAGCTTGCTAGGAGACTGATGCAGTTCAAACACCTTTCTTCCAGCCTGAAGTGGTTAATTTACTGAGCACTGTGGTTCTCCTGAGCTTCCACAGCTTACAGTTCCTTATCCAAGTCCTTTAGTTCCTTTATCCATGGCATAGTTGTGTGTGAGACAAAACACTATAATTTTGCAGACGTTCTCTGGAACATGTTTATAAGGATTTCCACACCATGCAATCCAAAGCTAATTTGCGCATTGGCCCCAGTACACAACCATATGTTTTTTTTGGATGTTGTTTTCAACCAATCCATGTTCTGTAGCAGATCAAAGTGGCAATAAAGGCATTATTTATGTAATCCAGTTTTCAGTTTATATTTTTGGATTTGTGGAGATTTGCTTCGAGTGTAAGAATCTCCAGTTTCCTTGTATTGAAAATATGGATTGTAGGGTTTTCTATTTCATAACCATTCTAATGTAAAATGCATAATCATTTGATTTATCTAAAGATGTGTGAATCTGCCTGTTAACATATTATGTGTTGAAGTCATCTTCAACATTGGCCACCAAAACACAGTAATCCAGGCTTTACAGTTCTTTACCTATAACATTCTTTATCTTAACTTTGCCTCAACTATGGAGGAAGCAACCAAACAATATCGAATGAGAGGAACAATGAATGTGTTTGTCACCTTGAGCTAACTTTTGGCCAGCTTCCAGTTGTAATAACGACATTGTAGTAATCTATCAGTAACCTGTCATCTTTTAGCTTGGAGGTTCTGAAAATTATAGGGATGAAGAATGAAATCTAAGAATATGAAGGAAAAATATATTTAAATATTGTTTAAGAAAGTAACAGCAAGCTTGGAAAAGTGGAATTTCCCTCTGTTGTTTTTCAATTGATAAGAATTTGAAAATGAATAATCTGAAAAACTTTATATATAAAATGAAATTAAGAACTTAGTGCCACAGAGTCCTAAGTTATTAGGTGAATATACTGATTTAGGAGAGTTGACCATAAATCTCACCAGATTCATCATTGTTCAGCAAAAGGAGGTAATTACAATGAAGAAAATGAAACACACATTCCATAAGGAAATTAATCTGTACTTTTATTAGGCAGAATTTTGATCTGACTATATTTCCAATGTAATTTCGCTCATTTAAGAAAGGACCATTATCCTTTTGGAAGAGAACAGCGTGGAAAAGCTTAAGCAGCAACAGTTTTTAGTCACTTGTATGGAAGAGCATTGAATTTTTTGTTCACAATTAGGGCAGCATGATTTGATTGTGTTTAACTAAGATAACTGGAAATATGGATCAGTAATTCACCAGTGAAAATAGTCTTCCCATAAATATGTAATGGCAGTGATATCTGATGAAATTGGCTAACATCAGCCATAATCCTATCAAAACATACACTTTTTGTAGATTGTGTGACAGTCAGCATGGCTTTGTGGGGAGAAGGTCATGTCTTACTAGCTTGATTGAGTTTTTTGAGGAGGTGATGAAGGTAGAGTTGCAGATGTTGTCTACATGTATTTTAGTAAGGCTTTGACAAGGTCCTGCATGGTAAACTCATCCAGAAGATTAAGACATATGATATCCACTGTAACTTTGATAAGATAAAATACCTTTTATTAGTCATATGTACATCAAACCACACAGTGAAATACATCTTTATTTTTTGTGTAGTGTTCTGGGGGCAGCCTGCAAGGGTTGCCACACTTCTGGCGCCAACATAGCATGCTAACCACTACAGTTTGGATTCAGAATTGACTTGCCCATAGAGGGTAGTTGTCAATGGAACTTATTCTGGCTGGAGGTCCATGACTAGTGGTGTTCTGCAGGGGTCCGTACTGGGACCTCTGCTGTTTGTGGTATATATAAATGACTTAGATAAAAATATGTATGGGTGGGTTAGTAAGTTCACAGACAATAGAAAGATTGGTGGCATTGTGGATCGTGAAGAAGATTGCCAAAGGATATGGTAGGATACAGATCAATTGCAAATATGGGCAGAGAAATGGCAGATGGAGTTTAATCCAACTAAATGTGAGGTGTTGTACTTTGGGAAACCAAATGAAAAGGGACAGTACACTGTTAATGGCAAGACCCTTAAAAGTATTGATGTACAGAGGGATCTTGGGGTCCAAGTCTTTAGCTCCCTGAAAGTGGCTGCACAGGTTGACAGGGTGGTAAAGAAGGCTTATGGCATTCTTGCCCTTATTAGTCAAGGCACTGAGTTCATAAGTCAGAAAGTTGTGTGGCAGCTTTATAAAACTTTGGTTCAGCCACACCTGGAGTATTGCATTCATTTCTGGTTATCCCATTATAGGAAGGATGTGGAGACTTTGGAGAGGGTGCAGAAGAGGTTTACCTGGCTGCTGCCTAGATTAGAGGGCACGAGCTATGGGGAAAGGTTGGCCAGGCTTGGGTTAATTGCTCTGGAGTTGCAGAGGGCTGGTGGGAAACCTGATAGTAGTTTATAATGTTATGAGAGGCATAGGTAGAATAAATGGCCAGTATCTTTCTCCCAGGTTCATAATGTCTAATACAAGAGCGCATGCATTTATGGTGAGGGGGGAAAGTTCAAAGGAAATGTGCAGGGCAAATATTTTTTATTACACAGAGAATTGTGGGTGACTGGAATGTGCTGCCAGGGATGGTAGTGGAGGCAAATATGATAGATGGTTAAGAGGATCTTAGATAGACACATGAATGTGCAGAGAATAGAGGGATTTGGACATTGTATAGGCAGAAAGGATTAGTTTAGTTCAGCATTTAATTAGTTCAGCACAACATTGTGGGCCAGAGGGGCTGTTCCTGTGCTGTACTGTACTGTTGTATGCCCTACGCTCTTTAGAATATTCTTGAATAGAAATGCAGTTCATATTCTGTAGTTCTCCACAGTATCCTGTGTTTAGAATGCATATCCATCCAACTTCTCTCTTGGTGTCATCCTTGAGATAAGAAACAAAACCATGTTCTCCAGCTGGTTGAGCCCTCACAGTTCCAACAACCCAGGAATGATTCTGACCTCTGCTGATCTCTGTGTGGAGTTTGCACGTTCTCCTTTTGTGAGTGTACCCCCAGGGGCCCAGGTTTACTCCTACATCCCAAAGACGAGCTCGTTGTAAGGTAAATTGATAACTGAAAATTACCCCTGGTCTAGGTAGGTGGTGAGAGAATCAGGAGATTTAAATGGGATTTGTTAGGGAATAGGTTACAAGGAAATAAGTGGGGAATGGGATTGATGAGATTGCTCTGAATGTTGTCAACGACTTAATGGGCCAAAGGCTTCTCATTCTCATAAGGAAATATCAAAAATTGAAATGATGTGGTGTGTCCATGAATTCATTGGGACAGTGTATCAGTTTATTTAAGGAGAGAATATTATTCTTTATCATCGGTGACATTCAAAATTTGTAAGCAAATGCCAAGATCAGTGAAATGCATGATGACTGCAATACAAGCAGACAGTCAGCTATTTGTAACTAACCTTGTCTTTGATTCCAAGGTCTGCAGCAGGCACCACTATTCTAAATAGCATTTATTTTTATTATGATAACAGTTATTGACGTAATTGCTGAGTTTACAGTGTATCATTGATTGCAATTATTTTCCAAACTGTATACAAAACTTGTCAAAATCATAAGATCTATAGATGTTTTTTCCTTCCCATTCCTGTGATGGGTAAGTGTTGTACTTTGTGTTGAGTGATGGAAATCAATAAGCTGAACCATTCTTAATCCAACCCACACCTTGAATGTGCCATCCCTGCATTATTCCTGTGGCTGCACATATATTTTCGATAGTTGTGCAACTCTCAACAGCCTTGACTTGTGATCAAGTGGAGTGAATGGTGACTTGCTCCCAATTGCCTGATGGCCTGTTATCAAAGACTTCTTAACTCCTTCCAAATCACTCTGATAACTACAGGTATTTAAAAGAATGACACATACATTTTTAATATTTAATTAAAATACACTTATCCATTTTAATAAATTATAGAAAAAGAAAGTCAATAAACATTGCTTACCTTTTCTGTGCATGGAGCCACTTTAGATACATTTGGCATGGCTGGCAAGGTCAAGGGAGCTTAAGGTCAGAGCCAGAAGGAAAAACTTCAATGCTGAAGTTGTCTTCTGAAAAGCTGACAAAATATTGATGCTTTGCGAGCCAGTCATGAAAAGCTGTATTTGGATGTTGTTATGACTACAGAGTATATAGGTGGTTAATTAGCTATGCATTATCAAGTAACTACTATTGTTGCATGCTTGCAAATATTTCTTGACCAATCCATTCCCAGGTGATGGATTGGTGAACCCACTCCTAAATTAAGCTGCTAACAATTGTACACCTTCACTCTCATCTCCAAGATACCATCTCCCCCTTTCCCAAGTCACGGTCCCTCAACCAAACTCATTCCTCTCCCAACCCTCACCACCAGTCTGACACGTGGGTCAGCTTTTGAGCAGTTAAAATGGAGCAAGTCTTGTGCTATTAAAATACAGATAATTTTTCACTAATGTCATTGTGAATTAAAATCTTCCCCTTACTGTGAGGGATGAGAGTTGGCAATGGGGACTGGGGGGATATGGTGGTGTCATGGTGGAAGTGATGGTGTTGAAACATAGACAAAATGTAGTTACCTTCTTATTATATTTGGACCTATTCTGTAGAGGGAACAAAACCTTCCCTCTGCCACATGTTCCACTTCCTTTGATTCCTCGTGTTTTATTTATTTGCAAGTCATAAAGCCAGTGAATACAACTGTAATTGAGAAACCCATGAATGCAGTTTTAGGTGCTTTCTCATCTAAATTGCTTTATTGCAGAGTAACTGTTTTTGCCATAACTTACAGGATGGTGACAATTGGGAAATCATTGAAGGATTAAAAATTGGACAGACCAATGTCCAGAAACCAGACAAACATGAGGGGTTTATGTTGAAAAGAAGAAAATGGCCCTTAAAAGGTTGGCATAAGGTAAGTTTCAGAGAAAGGTATTCTCAAGCAAGGTCAATTTGTTGGTTACTGCTGCCCAAGGATACAAATTACTCTAAAGTAATTTGAAAAGAAAAATAGGAAATACTAGATGTACTCAGCAGATCAGGCAGCATCTGTGGTGAGAGAGAATTAACATTTCGGGTCGATGACCTTTCATCAGAACTAAGAAAAGTTAGAAATCAATCCTGCTTTAAGTTACAGAAAAGAGGGAGGCGTGTGGAGAACAAAG
>JAUZTB010000001.1:47119584-47131381 GCA_034780895.1 Rhynchobatus australiae
CTAGCATTAATATACACACACTTCTACCCATCCATCCCATTGTGTCTATTACCTTGCTCCTGCCTGTTCTTATTGGTTTTGATATCTACCTTCCTCGCAACCCCTCCACTTTGTGACCTAGTGCTCTGGTCCCCTGCCCCCTGCCAAACTAGTTTAAACCCTCCCAAGTAGCACTAGCAAACTAAAGTGACATGGATCTACTTATAATATTTAGTTTATTGAACTAAGCTATCCAGGGCTTTGTAAAAAAAGATTCAATCACTGAGAATAAGGAACATATGTTACCAATTGGCAATGGGTAAGAAATACCTGTTTTTAGTGCGCAATGACCAATGCATTCATAGAAATTCCCATTCAGGAAGACAATTGGGCCCTTGTGGTTGTAACAGAACATTTACTACACATTAAAATTGTATCAACTGGAAGAAAGTAGTGGGCAGAGTTGTCTCCATGTTTTACAAACCAAAAATTTTGTACTCCTATCCCTCAACTATTTTGAAATTTATGTGTGGCCACCAGTCATCTATACATATAATTCAACAGGGTATATCAAAAGTGATTGCACATAAAAATG
The DNA here is from genome assembly GCA_034780895.1 of Rhynchobatus australiae. Taxonomy (NCBI): domain Eukaryota; kingdom Metazoa; phylum Chordata; class Chondrichthyes; order Rhinopristiformes; family Rhynchobatidae; genus Rhynchobatus; species Rhynchobatus australiae. Next base: position 47,120,159 of record JAUZTB010000001.1, read on the forward strand.
CAGTTCTTCTACTGTGGACAAATTAATAATTACTTACTTATATATATTTTCTCTCAAAATTATATCTTAATTAATAACATTTCATAACATTATTTAAGTTAAGTCTTGCATCATGCTTACAGAACAAAAACAACATATAAAAATATTTGGTACTGCAACTAAAACAATAGATATCAATTTGAAACCAAATAACATTTTGCAGCTTTTTAAACACAGAAGTAGTGGTTTTGAGCACGATAATGAACTGAGCTAAAATTAAATATAAATGTGTCTTCTCTCTTGCACAGAATATACAATCCATTAGTTCATAACTAAACAGCAGAGGGTGTCTGACAACAAGGAAAAAACTTGTGATTGAAAATCAGAAGTGGAAAATTGCAATAATATTTAATTCTTTAATAATTCTTAAGTAAGAGCCAATGTTCTTTCTTCATTAAGTACCACAAAACTTAGCAATGGGGTCTTGATCCATGCAGTTACACTACCTGTGAAAATACCTTTAGAATCTGACTCAAAGAATGACAAGTGGCAGCTTGGCACATATGGCAGAGTCCAGATGAGTCACTTCAATTCATAAACATAACCACTGATTACTGGTTATTTCAGCCATCCAGATCCATCTGCATGGCCAAGGAATCCTCCTTTATCTTTCAGTATGATAAACTAAAGATCAATTCTGCCTTAATACATTAAAAGTCAAGAAATTGAATGCTTAACAAAACGTGATTTTAAGACTTTCTGGCATCCTTTCATCATTCATATAATAATAGCAATTTAAATCATATCTACCCCATACCCCAAGACAATAAACTAGACTTTAAACTTTACCTTGGATTGTTAGTTTGGCTTTGCAATTGTCAGTTCCAGCCTCATTTGTGGCTTTACATAAATAGTCGCCACTATCTGTTTTTGCAGCCGCTTTAATTTCTAGGGTAGCTGTGCCATCTACAAAAGTCATGTTCAATTTTTCAGATGGTTTTATTTCTTTCCTATCTTTGAACCATTGTACTTTAATTGGTTCAGACCCATGGACATGACAACTTAGTTGCATGGACTCTCCTTCAGTTGTTGTCATTGGTTTAAGTGGAATATCACAGACAGGTGGCTTCTTAAGTTCTAAAACAACAACAAAATAAATGTTAGTATTTAATACAGAAATTTTGTATTATCACTTTATATAATCTCTCCCCTTTGAGTTCATGCCCTTGTTGTTTCCAATTTAAAATGTTTCCTCTTTCACCTAGGAAAATTTAGTTGCAGACTTGCTCAAAATCATTAATGGCACGTAATAATTTGCCAGGAATATGTGCATTTTTGCCAGGCAACATGTTTATGGAAATCTTTAGCACTTTTCCACCACATAAAATTTCATCTAAAATTGACCTATCCTCAAAATGATAGAACTTGCCCAAGAACAAAAGAAAGATAACATAGAACGATAGTTAACTAAGATATAAATTCTTCCCACTTTAGTTGGATTTTAATAACAAAACAAAGGCAAGCTGGATAAAGACACAAAACCCGAGAAGTATTTTCTCAAAACTTGCAGCAATGTAAAAACCTTCCAAAGTTATAAATCTTTCTCGTTTCACGTGCCATTCAATAACTTGACTTCAATGGCATTACCATCTCTAAGTTCCACACAAACATCCTGGGAGGCCACCAAATGACCAGAAACTCAAGTTTGTAGAAATATTGTGATTCCAAAAGAGTGAAAAGAGACTCATCTCCTGATAGCTCAAGGGCAAGATGATATACCTTATTCTTGATGATTATAGCTCGAATGTAAGATTATAAAACAGAAGAAACAGATAATGGCATTCTATATTCCTACTTGCCTGCTTACTAACAAGTTAACTTCAGTTATCTGTATACAAAGATATCCAGGTGCCCTGGAACACCATCACTTTTCGATCTCCAACCATTTAAACAGTAGTCTAGAAGTCTGACACCATTTGGGCAGAGCATCTGACTTGATGGGTACTATATCTGCTGTTCTAAAATACTTCAAATATCCATTCCCTCCAACAGTGCAACATATGTATAGTGTGTTTCATCTACAAATGCACTGCAGTTACTTGCCCAGCCAGCTTGACAGCACCTCCTAAAACCTTGATCTCTACCACCAAAAATACTAAAGAGAATAACACCACCCACAGGACTTGTCCAAGTCGTAGAACATTCTGACTCTGAAATAAATTGATGTTCCTTCTTTGTGCCTTGGTCTAAATCCTGGAATCTCCTCTCAATGGCATAATGGGACTAGCTTTTCCAGAAGGACTGTGCTGGTTCAAGAACATGACTTACCGCCACCTCCCAAGTGATATTAGTGATGGGCAATAAATGCTGACCTTACCAGCAATGCCCAAATCATGAAAAATGAATAAATAAAGAGAACTTCTTTATATTCTCTGCAGCAAGTCATTGACTGAAGGACAAGATTTAAACAAAATGTGTATAAGAAAAGTCAACAACAGGCAATGATTTTATTAGTTCATTAGACATCAGAAATAATATATATCAAGACTAAAAGAAATGACGAAACAAAGAGTAGAAAATGCAAGTGTAAGCTACCCCAACCTTTATAAACATGAATATCCATCACTGACCTTTGATCAGCAGAGACACATCAAGTTTCGCAGTGCCTGCTTCATTGGATGCTTCACATGTATAAACACCAGAATCAGCAAGCTGTGCTTTCTTAATGTTCAACATTATGACATTATTTTTAAATGATAACTCATAATTTGCAGTTTGCAAGATCTCTTGCTCATCTTTGAACCAGGTTACTGATAATGGTTGTGAACCAGAAACACGAGCTTCAAGTTTTATAGATTTTCCTTCTGTATCCTGTATTGTTTCAAGAGGCTTTTTAGTAAAGCTTGGTGGAATTTTACGATCTGTAACAGAAAGCAGTAGTATTATGAAAATTTAAAATATCCAACTGGCCTGAAACATGCTGACTTTTGCCAAAAGTTCCAATTGGAACTGCTGCCATTCTTCCTTTGAAATGGCAGTTCACGTGAAATTCTGCAATAAAGTGGAACATTAAGCTAGGGAAATTGCTTCTTGGATTATACACAAGATCACGTCTGGTACAGAATTTGAGATCCTATAGACTTAATGGGGATTGTTATGTAAACATTTTAGGAGGCAAATGGAAATGTGTTACTTTTTAATTTTGTGTTTGTTTTGGTGCTTTAATTATTTCTAAACATTTTTGTGTGTTTTAGTTAATATCTTTATTTTTGATTCATTCAAAATTAATTTTTGTCATGTTTTTAATTACTTGCAATTAAAAAAATAATTTCAATGAACCTCATCTCCAGCTTTGGCAGCTACCAGGAAGCTTTGAGGGCAGGGCATCCTTTCTGCAATACTTGATAAAATATTGCCAGACTCCAGAATGTGGAGGATAAACAAGTTAGGGCCCTGCTCAAGTGGCAATAAGGGTGGACTTAGCCAGACCACAGGCAGTGATTCAGGCATGATATGGTCCATTTTTCTTATGTCTTCAGTGATATTAATCTTCCATGAGCAAAAAGCAGTTGCTCAGTCATTGAATATAAGATCTACAGGATTTTGAGCACTATTGGAACAAAGAGAAATGGAAAAGTGAAGGAAATCGGTGTTGATATGGAAGTTTAGCCTTGTTCTTGTTAAATGGTAGTGCAGGTTATTTTGTTTAATCCTTTATTTTAAGTTCTTAAATGCTAGAATTATGCCCCAAGAAATAGCTGGTAGAGTCAGGTGCATTATTAAAATAAAAAGTTAATGACCAACATTAAGAAAAGTCCTATATTTTTGATGTTACTTCTCACAGATTTGTTTTTTTAAGCAACTGTTTTTCAAGTAATTGCCAACAAGACATTCAGGAAAAGCAAAATAAGAATTCCACAAGCACAACACAAAAAGTAACAAATAAAAGTCATTTTTAAAAGATGTAAAATAAACATTTTTTCCATAATTACTAAAGACTGGGCTCATATAATACACCAGAGAGTAAAGATTTATAACTTCTATTGAGCAATAACCTTTCACAGTCACTTCAGCTTTGCAGATATCTTTTCCAATATCATTGCTGGCCTCGCAAGTGTATTGACAAGCATCTCCCTTATCTGCTTTTAGAATAGTCAGCTGAGGTGTATTTTCCACATAAGTTATCTTGTAATTGCCACCCGATCGAATCTCTTTGCCATCCTTCAGCCAAGTAACTTTAATTGGGGGAGAGCCAATTAAGTGGCATTCAAGATCCACAGTTTTCCCAACTGTAATTTCCACTGGTTCTAGTTTCTTGTCAAATAGAGGAGCAACTCTAGACTCTGAAAACATAACAAGAATTGCATTCTATTGTAAATGCATCAATAGCAAAGTAATAACATCTAGCAATGACTGATGAAAGAAGATATTAAAGAGCTAATAGTATAAAATTCAGGTAAATGCAAAGAAGCAAAAGAAGCTGAATTAGTAAATATTTAACCCAACATACCTTTGAGAGCCAGTTTTGAACTACATGAAACATCTCCTACTATGTTGGAAGCTTTGCAAGTATATTCTCCAGCATGATTCAACTCAGTTTTAAGAATTTTAAGAGCTGCTACATTCTCATTGAAAGATATAATTAGGTTTTCTCCAGGAAGCAATTTTACACCATCTTTAAACCAAGACATTTCAATAGGCGCTGAACCAGCAGTACAACATTCAAATGTGACTGGTAAACCAACAGTTACTTCAATATTTTCAATTTCTTTTAAGAAAGAAGGTGGTGTTTTATGCTCTGTAAAATAAAGAGTCATGGAAAAAAGATAAGAAGGTCATTTGAACATCCTATTTGCTTGCCACACCCACATGTTAACTTTCAGTGATTTACGCACGATGATACTGAGATCTCTCTGAACACCAACACTCTACAATCTCTGACCATTAATGCAATACTCAGGAAGCTCAATACCATTCTGTACGATGCAGCCAACCACTCTAAGCCACTCTAAACATTCATTACAATCAACGCCAGGGCACTATGGCTACAGTGTGTGCCATTGACAAAATGCACTTCAGTTACTTGCCTAGGCAACTCTGATAGTACCTGCTAAAGCCACGAATTCTACACCAAGAAAGCACGTGGCACCTGCAGGTTCCTCTCCAAGTCACACAATATTCTGACTTGGAAAGATACCATTATCATCACTACTGGGTTTAAATCACAGAATTCTCTTCCTAATGGTATTATGAGCTACTTTTTCTGGAAATCTATGGCATTTTAAGAAGGTAGCTAACTACCACCTTGTCAAGGGCATTTGAGATGGACAATAATTGTTGGCCTTCCCACTGATGCCTAATCATGACAAATGAATAACAATAATTTCTACATATATTCTGTAGCAAGCCATTGATTCAAAGATCCCATTTAAATGAAATGTTGACAAGAAGTGTTTACAACAGATAGGGATTTTAGAATGCCCATTGTACATTAGAATAATGAGCAACCAAAGAACATAAGAAACTGGAGCAGGAATAGACCATTCAGCCCCTCACACATGTTCCAACATTCATCAAGATCATGACTAATCATGTCTAGGTGCCATCTTTCAGCACTACCACATATACCTTGACTCCATTAAAATCCAGAAATTAGCCGATCTCTGTTTTGAATGAAGAACTGAGGTTTCACAGTCCTCTGAACTAAAGAATTCCAAAGGTTCATCACCATATAAATTAAGTAATTTTTCCTCATCTCAGTTAAAATGGCCTATCTCATATCCTAGGACCAAGAGTCCTGGTTCTATTCTCCTAAAACAGGGGAAACGTTCTCCATTTCAAATACTTTTTTAAACTCCAGTATCATCACTTCTCATTCTCCTAAACTCTATGGAATATAATCCCATTCTTTTCAAACCTCTCTTCATATGGCAAAACCAGAATCTGTGGAATCAGTCTAGTGGTCCTTTGCTACATTTCCTTTTTGGCAAGTATGTGCTTTGTTGGGTAAGGAAACCAAAAGTGTACCCAATTTTTCAGGTGTGATTTCACCAACTACTATGCAATTGCAATAAGCCTTCCTTACTTCTGTAACCAAACCCTGTCATTGTAAAGGCTAACGTACCATGCCCTCTTAATCACTTGCTACCTCTGCATGTTGGTTTTTAGTGACTGTGTACAAGCACATCAGGTCCCTTTGAACATCACCACTACCCAATCTCTCACAATTTAACAAATACTCTACTTTTCTGTTACGTTCACCAAAATGGTTGATCTCATACATTTCCACATTAAATTCCATCTGCCATGTTCATGCCCACTCATTCAGCTCATTCATATCCTCCCAAAACATTCTCTTCTGTGCTCACATTTCTACCTAGTTTACAATCATCAACAAATTTGGTAATGTGGTATTTGGTCCCCTAAGCCAAATTGGTGATATAGATTGTGAATAGCTGGAGGTGAAGCATCAATCCTAGTGGTATCCTAGTTGAAGACTGCCAACCTGAGAAGGATCTGTTGATTGTCACTCCTTGCTTTCTGTCCAATAATTAATTCTCAATCCATGATATTACCCTCGAATCCATGTGTTATGTCCCTGTTGACCAACCTCCTTATTGAAAGCCTTTCCAATATCTAATCCACTAGCTTGCCCTTATCTTTCTTACTGGCTACATCCTTAAAGAAGTTCATTAAATTAGTCAAACATGATTCTCATAAATCTATGTGACTCTGTTCAACCCTATTAACCTTTTCAAGGTGTTCTGTTATTAAGTGTTTCAATGTGGATTGCAGCACTTTCGCATCCACCAATGTCAGGATAACAGGTGGTTCTCTATTTTCCCTTTCCCTCCTTTCTCAAACAGTGGGATCACATTTGTATACTTCAATCCACAGGATTAATTTCAGAAGGCATAGAACCTTGGAAGATGACAGCCAAATCATCACCTTTTTCTAAACTCACTTCCTTCAAAACTCTCAAATGTAGATCATCTGTCCCTTGGTATTTATCAGTTTTAAAGTTCACTAACTCCTCTAGTATCTTTTCTTGTCCAGTATCGGTGCCTTCAGTTCCTCAATCTTGCTAGACACTCTCTTCTTTACTATATCTAGTAGGTATTGTGTATCTCCTTCCATGAAGACAGAACAAAGTAATTGTTTAATTTCCCTTTCATTTCCTTATTTCCCATTATAAATTCTCCTGTCTCAGTCTGTTAGGGGCCCACATTTGCCTTTGTTAGTTTTTTTTTAGCTACTTATCAACATCCTCACAGTCCATTTGTATGTTTCTTGACAGTCTATTCTCATATTCCACCCTGACTTCATCAACTTCTTTGTCCACCTTTACTAAGTTCCAAAATGCTTGAAGTCTACAGGCCTACTGAAATTTCTGGTAACTTTATGAAGCTCTTCATTTTATTTGATACTATCTTTAATTTCTCTTGTTAACTATGGATGAATCACTTTTTCTTTTAGATTTTGTATCTTAAAGGAATATACTTCTAACAACACTTTTAAAAAATTACCAATAAATGTGACTGAAGAAACAAAAGAATTTGCATCCCTTGCAATTGCCAATACCCTTCACTAACCTTTGATCAGCAGAGAGACATTAAGCCTCGCAGTGCCTGCCTCATTGGATGCTTCACACGTATAAACACCAGAATCAGCAAGCTGTGCTTTCTTAATGTTCAATGTTATTACATTATTTTTAAATGATAACTCATAATTTTCAGTTTGCAAGATCTCTTGCTCATCTTTGAACCAGGTTACAGATAATGGTTGTGAACCAGAAACACGAGCTTCAAGTTTTATAGATTTTCCTTCTGTATCCTGTATTGTTTCAAAAGGTTTTTTAGTAAAGCTTGGTGGAATTATATAATCTGCAACAGAAAGGAGTAGCATCATAAATATCACATATATTCAACTAGCCTGAGGCATGCTGACTTTTACTGAAGGTTCCAACCTGAACAGTTGGCATTCAGTTATTGAAATGGTATTTTGTGTTTATTTTAAGTTCTAACATGAATTTACTGCAGTGCTGAACACCAGAAGCAGTTGTTTCTTTGACAAACTTTCTGCAAGATCTGAGACCACATTGATTTTAATGGGAATTGTAGAGTTTGTAGAGCAATGATTTAACATTTTTACTTTTGTGTTTGCTTTGGCTTGTGTTTGCTTAAGTGCTTTATATTATCTTTAAATCCTCTCCAAAAGCATTTATTTGTTTAATTATTTGCCTTAATTTTTTGTATATTGAACTAGTTTGAACATCAGACAATTAAAAATGAATAAAATAATTGATGACTACTACAGTTGGCAAAGCTCTGTCCCCTGCTTTGCCAACCATCAGGAAGTTTCCAGAAAAAGGCCTCTATTTTGCATGACCTGGTAGAAATGCTGCTGGACCAGGAGTGTGGAAAATCATTAGGGCAGGACCTTTCCATTGGACCCTGGTGAAAGCAACAGCAATTTAGGTAGGCTACCATATCAGCATGATCAGATCCATAGATTTATTTTTATTTCTTCAGTGATACTATTTTTCTCTGAGTGAAATGCGGTCACTCCCTCATTTGAATATGTTCAAGACTAAACTTTATGGAGTATTGTTTACAGATCAGAATGAAGAAGATTGGGAAAGCACAGGAAATTGATGCATAGGAGTTGATGTAGAAGTTCAGCCTTGCTCCTGTTAAATGGTGGAGCAGGCTGTTCGGCCTCAACTTGCTCACATTCTTTGGGTCTAAAAAGCTAAATATACATCTCAGGAAATGGACAGATTGATGTGTACTAATATAGAGAAGTAATGATCAGCATTAAAACAGTTTGACTGTTTTTGACATTATTTGTTATAACTAGATTTGTTTTTTAACTATAGCTAGGAAAGCCAAATAAGAATCCCACATACAAAATATAACAAAAACTGACCAAGTGGCTTGTCAGCATCATTTTGGAGTTGTAAAACAAATATTCTCCTTTGAAACTAATGAAGTCTAGGTTCATAAGATGTAAAAGAGAGCAAAGACTATATCTGATATTGATCAATACCTTTCACAGTCACTTCAGTTTTGCATGATTCTTTTCCAATATCATTGCTAGCCTCACAAATATATTGACAAGCATCTCCCTTGTCTGCTTTCAGAATTATCAGGTGAGGTGTATTTTCCACATAAGTTATCTTGTAATTGCCACCTGATCGAATCACTTTGCCATCCTTCAGCCAAGTAACTTTAATTGGGGGAGAGCCAATTAAGTGGCATTCAAGATCCACGGTTTGTCCAGTTGTTACCTCCACTGGTTCTAGTTTTTTGTCAAATAGAGGGGCAACTCTGGACTCTGAAAGTATTACAATAAAGAATTATATTCCATTATATAAGTATCAATTGCAAAGTAATAAAGTAAATTATTATGGATCAAAGCAGATAGCAAAGTAAAATTAAGGTAAATGTTCATTAATTAAAGAAGCTCAATTCATAAATATTTAAACCAACATACCTGTAAGAGCTAGTTTCGAACTACATGAAACAACTCCAACTATGTTGGAAGCTTTGCAAGTGTATTCACCAGCGTGAGTCATCTCAGTTTTAAGAATTTTAAGAGTTGCTACATTCTCTATGAAAGATATAATTAAGTTTTCTCTAGGGAGCAATTTTACACCATCTTTAAACCAAGAAGTTTTAATAGGAGCAGAACCAGCAGTACAACATTCAAATGTTACTGGTAGACCAAGAGTCACTTCCATATTCTTAATTTTCCTGACGAAAGAAGGTGGAGTTTTATGTTCTGTAAAATAAACCATTATGGATTGAGAAGACTATTCTGACTTACTACTTGCTTTCCCTTTGCACGTGAATCTATAAAAGTTAGTAATGTGCAAAGAAACCCAAGTCACTCTAAAAGCTGACACTTTTCAAGCTCTCACCATGAAACAACACTTGAGGAGTTTGTCAAAGCAGCTAGCTTACTGGCACCATATCTACAATTCTAAACCTCTTTAAACATCCATTTCCTCCATTACCAGTGTGCAATGGCTGCACAATGCACCTCATGTACTTGTCTCTCTGACAGCACCTCCCACCTCTATCACTAAGAAAGCAGACAGAACACAACCACTTGCAAAGTCCTCTCCAAGTTGCTTAATATTCTGGCATGTAAATATATCACTACTCATTCATCATCACAGAACCTACGATCTGGACTTCCCAATGACAATGTGTGTTTATCTTTCCCAGAAGAACAGGAGTTGTTAAAGAAGGTGGCTCAACAACACTTTCTCAATAAACACTGGTGATGAGTAATGCCCACTTCTTGAAAAATAAATAAGAAGAATTTATACACCAAGCCTTCGTTATCCACAAGAGGTAGGGACTTCCCATGTGTAACAAATAAAATGAACACCACTATGATACTGTCTTTTGTACCCTATAACCTTCCAAATAAACATAAATATGCCCCATAATATTCATTCACTTTGGATTGTTTAAATACCTAAGGCAATAATAGTAGGTATTTCAAATGAAAGCATTTATATTTGAAAACAGAGATCAGTTTTGAAATACAAGGTGCAGTAGAGTAAACAAAGGCTCCTCTCTATTGGAACAGCGCACAGCAGGGAGCCACTTGACCTTAGCAATCTGGAAACTGATCACCATATTCATACAATGATTGCTACCTCAGAATGTACAGGCATATAGATATACATGTTCAAAAAAGTTCAAGATAGGGACTGCGGACTAACTCACGAATATGTGATAGTAAATCCACTAATAATGAGGACTGGTTGCATACATTCTCTACGTTAAGTCATTGGTCAAAAGACAAAATTTAAATGCATGTGGACAAAATTAGATGACAGCAGGCAATTCTACATTAGAATAATACCCATTACATGCTTATTAGACAGTAGAACAATGAAAGATATCAAGGTTTTGAAAATATTGCTAATAGATTTGACTAAACAAAGAATAGAAATCGCAAGTATAAACTTCCCGACCCTTGTAATCACTGATAGCCATCACTAACCTTGGATTAGAACAGATACATTAAACTTTGCAGTGCCTACTTCATTGGATGCTTCACATGAATAAACACCAGAATCAGCAAGCTGTGCGTTCTTAATGTTCAATATCACTACATTATTTTTGAATGATAGCTCATAATTTTCAGCTTGCAAGATCTCTTGCTCATCTTTGAACCAGGTTACAGATAATGGTTGTGAACCAGAAACACGAGCTTCAAGTTTTA
>JAUZTB010000001.1:47338204-47349643 GCA_034780895.1 Rhynchobatus australiae
GGCCTGTTTCTGTGCTGTATGACTCTATTACTCCAATATATAAATCAATAATTTCACCATATAGGGAACAGTTGCGTAGTGGTTAAATTACTGAACGAGGAAAACCTGACGCCTAAGCTAACAAATCCAAAAACAAGGATTCAACTCCTACCTCATCACCTGGAGAACTTAAATTCAGTTAATTAAAGATGCTGGAATTTGTAAAGCTCAAATAGCAATATGGCTAAACTCCCATCCTTATTTTGTGTATCTTTTCTTTTGAAGTTGCCTCTGAAAATTAATACCAGTATATAATTTTAATCTAAAAAAGTGTGACAAAAAAACTGTACTCATAAAACACTTCTCAATTTCTCATTGTTCCTAGAACTAACTAATTTACAATTGCTTTACTTTACACCATTCCACAGAAACCATACTTAGATTTTGGGTCTTGAATTTCTTTTAAATTTGTGCTTATACCATAGTCATGGCATAATGAAGATTTCCAACATAAAAATTCAAGGAATTTCTGGTGTATTATAAAAGCAAGTATCAATCACTTTTGATAATTTTCTTTAATTGGTTAAACTGGTTCTTCAAAATCTACACACAAACCCTTTGCTAATAATCAGGATAATCCTGCACTTTTTTGCACTTTTTTTGTATTTCTGTATGTTCAAGACAGGTGTAATTTGCATCCTATTTTGAGATGCTCAATCCTCTTTCAAATTCACAATGATTGATAATGGTTGCAATTATCTACACTTCCATGAGATTCATAAAATCTGAATAATCAAAGATGATCATAATGGCAAACAATTCTAATACAAGTCATCCTTCTATTGAGTTATCAACGTGATTGCTTGTACGGAGATTAATACCAAATGAAATATTAAATATTAGCAAGTGACATTCCTATATTCACAGCCCACTGAGGAGAAAGTGAGTAAGGATACATTGTGTTTGTCTATTTCCAACAGTCAGCCTGACAAGTGAGATAGAAGTGTTGAATTAAACACTGAGTAATTGATGTTAACTGAATAAACTTTTACACTGTCGAGAGTGCACCAGAAACAATGCAACAAGACCACTTCCATATGGGTTTTTGAACATGAAAATATGTGTAGATAAAGACAGTAGTATATTAGAACACTCTCCATTTACCTGAATGATTGCAGCTCCAACAATACTCAAGGAGTTCAACTTCATCCAGGATAAAAGAGTTTGCTTGATTGGCATCCATCCAATGTCCTAAACATTCACTTTCTCAGCTATCAGCGTACTTTGGTTGCAGAGTGTGCCATTTACATGATGCAGTGGAGCAACTCATCAGGCTAGCTTAGATAACACCTGCCAAGCCCACAATATTCTCTCCATCTCACAAACCACCCTGACATGTAAATATATCATTGTTAGTTTACTGTGTCTTGAGATAAATCTTGGAACTCCTCTCGACAACACTGCAAAGCACCTTCAACATATAGATTGCAGTGTGTTGAGAAGATGGCTCACCACTACCTTGTCAAGGACACTTGGGTCTGGGGAATGAATGCTAGCCATGCCAGAGGTACGCACATCTCATGAATGAAAAATGAAAAATGTTCCATTTGAATAATAGCCAAATCTGTTCTTTGAAGTTTCCTAACACAATTAAGGAACTTGTTTTATTAAAAGGAATACATTTGTTTGTACTGTATTTTTATACCTTTTCAAAATGATCATCAAATGAAGCAGTCAGTTGTTGTTTCTTTGAAGCTAATTCCTTATCAGCAAAGCATTGTCCAGTCAGCTGATCTACTCTCTGTTGAATGTAGCCAATCATCTCTTGAATTCCAACAGCTCTGAAACTAAACATACAGAGACAGCTGCTAATATATCTCCATAACCAATAAAGGGACTGAGGGAGCACTAAATGAATTCAGGGTATTCAAATAATAAAAATAGCCAGGCATCTGTAACTTATATGCCTTCCATGAAAAGCAAATCATCCCTCTGACCTTGCAAATTTGAGCATTTGAAAACTGCCACTTACCAATGTTTAACAGGAACTGCCTTTCACAACTTTTAAATCAGAATCATCAAAGATCATATTTAAAAAAGTCATTTTTGCACATGGATTAAATATAATTGAAAAGCAAAAAAACTGCAGATTCTGGAAATCTGAAATAAAAGCAGAAAATGCTGGAATCAAACCACAGGTCAGGCAGCAACTGCGGAAAGAGGAAACAAAGGGACATGTTAAAGCTGTGAAATGCAGTCAGAGTTGTTGCAGAGACGGAAACCAAAAGGGGAATGTTGGAAATGCTAAACAGATCAAGCAATATCTGTGGAAAGAGAAAAACTAAGTAAACATATACTTAGTTTTTCTCTCCTGGCACAGGCAGCTCACATTTTCTCCATGTTCCACCTGATTAGCTTCCCTGATTAATCTATCAACCAGACAACTTCATTAGCAGCTTATCACCTCAGAGATATTCCCTTTGTCCTGTCCAGCCTTCACAACCTCCCTGTTCCATCCCACTCACCCCATTCCCATCGTCTCTGCAAGTTAAAAGTACCTTGCATTCTCACATTTCCAGTTGTGATCGAGGGCCTTCAATCTGAACAATAACTTTGTTTCCCTTTCCACAGATGCTGCCTGACTTACTGAGTGTTTGCAGCATTTTCTGATTTTACTCTATTGTATCAGAATGTTATTTTAATTTACAAGAATAATTTTTGCAAAGATGTACAAAATAGTGTTTGTTCCGAAGCTATTATCTTTAGTTTGAGATAAGAGTTTTATCTTCACTTTAAACCTCTACAAAACAAATCATAAAACTATAATTTATAAATACATGATATGTATTCTTTTTCTTTGTTGTCTTGCTGCCACCTATGGACAATTTATACACTGGGATTTTAAGGCTCTCAACATGAAAGGGACCTTTAGAGCCTTCAGGACAATTCTGAAAACATGACAGGCTATTTTAAACATCAGCTAAATACACACATATATATATATATAAATAGATCGCTGGATCATGTCATTGACTGACTGTTTATTCAGTGTTAAAGGGAATTTTAAGTATGCTTTTTGGGCATATTAGAATGAGGACTGTGAATATAAGTGGGACATAATGCCTTTAACAAATTCCCTACAATAGTGAGAAGGAACTATTCAATAAATGGAAACTCAGCAACTGTCCGCTTAATGCATCTTGCAGAAGTTGCCATGTTTAACGAATGTGCATGAAAATTGAAAACTTACCTTTTGATCATTTCAATTTGACAGCAATTAAAGCAAGAATTTACTAAACACTAGTTTAAAAACTTCAGTACCCTGGGATAAATGGCATGTTTTGTCAAAGACATTGTTGAGAAAATTTGTAGCAACGGTGATGTATCAAACAAATAGCTGACATATGCTGTTTGTATATGATGTCTGTACATAATATCAGTGAAATTTCTGATACATTGTGGATACACTGGCATAGTACAATTCATTTACAAGATCAAAAATCAGCCAAATAGCAGGTAAACTTTAAAACCAAACTGAAAGTTTATGGATCAAATGTTATACACATTAGGCATATAGGCAATCTGTTAAAGATAAGATCTCCCATTTATTACATTTCTTGTCCTCATTCTAATTCATTCTAAGTGGATAGAAACTGCAAACATGTCTAATATTCTGCTAATGGAACTTTGTTTCTACACAATTATTCACAGATCCAGGTGCAAATATAGGTAATGATTCAAAAGCACTTTTGGTTACACATAGGTAAATATAATGGGGTGTATACAGTGAAGGTGAATAAGGGAAATAAGTCCAACCCTCTTCCTCCCAGCTCCATCTGCCCATCATCTCTCTCCTCACCTGGTTCCACCTATTGCTTGCCAGCCCCTACCCCACCCATCCCTCTCACCTCTTTATAATGGCTATCTCCCCTCTACACTAGTGATACAGGATCTAGACCAGAAACATTGACTAGCCCTTTGCCTACACAGATGTTGCTGGACCTGCTGAGTTCCTCCAGCAGTTTGTTTTTTGCTCATTCCAAGTATGTCTCATAAACTTTCTCTGAACTGCTTCCATTGCACATACTTCCTTCTTTAAATATGGAGACCAATGCTGTACACAATACTCCAGATATGGTCTCAGCGATGCCCAATATAATCCTACTTTTGTTTTAATTCTTCTCACGACTTGTAGCCTTCTTAAGTTCTCTTCACAATTTAGTTTACATTTCTTTGAGTCATGAGCAAACTTATAGATAGGAATAAGATACAGAATATAATCTATTTGCAATTTATAAAGCTAATTTCAAAGTGAAAGGTTAGGTGGTTTTTGCCAAGTTCAACATTTCATGACATCCCTGGAAACTTACAAACTGAGATTCCCATTAGGTAGGTCTTCCTGCAAAAGGGGACTGAAATAAAATCTGTTCTTGCCCAGGCGAACAGGACCAGAGCTGGCCAAATCCCAATCCAGTCCCAGATTCTAAAGGGGCTGCACAGTAGTGCAGCAGGAGGTGTTACTTCCTCACAGGTCCAGCAACCTCGGTTCAATATGACCCTGAGTGCTGTACATGCGGTTTATATTTTCTCCCAACAATTGCGTTGATTTTTCCTGGGTGCTCTGATTTCCTCCCACCTTCCAAAAATGTGCTGGTAGGTTAATGTAGGCTATTGTAAATTGCCCCAAGTGTAGGTGTGTGGTAGGAGAATCGGGGGGAGTTGACAGGTACGTGAGAAAGAATAGGCTGCAGGGAGATTAGTAGGGGAATGGGACTGATGGTGTGCTCTGAGATCCAGCAGAGACATAGTGGGCCAAATGGCCTCCTGCTGTGTCAAAGGAAATATACAAAATAATATAGAAAGTCCATCTATCACTCATCAAGAGTGGAAGAGATGACCCGGGTGAAATAGCAAATGAAAGGTGTTGTCTTTATCACTGGTTTCAAATGGAACTGTGGATATAGTTTTAAAAACTCTAGGAACTTGGATTAGAAGGATTTAGAGATTTACAGAATACATCAAAGGTATTTGCATCAATTTGAACAGCCATGAATTTCACTGGTTTCATAAGGAGAGAATGTCTACTTCAGCCTGGAAACTTCTCAGACACAACCATCTGATATGAAAGGAGCTGGGGCAAGTTGGAGGATGTGGGAGTTAAGGATAGGTGGATGATCCCAGGCCTTGCCATATTTCCAATCCCAATCACTTTAAAAAATACTATGCCCTGAGCCAGATCCTCCCACACATCTGGCCAACTCTTAGATCAAAGAAGCACACTCTTTGAAATTTTCCACTAATTGTAAAATATGTCAACCTTCAGGATAATCTGGTGCAGTTTTCTTGAATCATCAATTACTATTTCAATGCAAGTATTTTCAAATTAATTAACTGAATCAGT
This sequence comes from Rhynchobatus australiae, assembly GCA_034780895.1. Taxonomy (NCBI): domain Eukaryota; kingdom Metazoa; phylum Chordata; class Chondrichthyes; order Rhinopristiformes; family Rhynchobatidae; genus Rhynchobatus; species Rhynchobatus australiae. Next base: position 47,343,585 of record JAUZTB010000001.1, read on the forward strand.
TCTAAAATGTGTCTCCTGAACAATAAATTTTAGGCATAGGGCAGTGGATTATTGTGAAAGAGCTTACTGAACTGCAAGAAGCAGTCCAGCTCTTCCTTGACCATCAACAGGCTGGGTACTTACTTTCTGGACCTTGTCCTTCTCGGCACCATAACAACATCAGTGACAATTAAAAACAAATGCAATTAAAATTAAGGCAGTCTTCCAAAGAGGTTTTGGTGAATGACCAACTTTTTGCGAGTCTATTCATCACCTTTCCTCTTATCAATGCACTACCTATTCACGCCACCACCAACATTCTGCACTCCTCCCACACCATCCTTCTGAACCTAAGCCAACCTATTATGGAGTATTAAAATAATCCTGTGAGAGGCAGTTATCCTCTGCATTATGTCAACATTGAGAAACTTCACAGTCTTTCAAAGGCATTAACAATACTCAACCTGCAATGCAGCCATAGGAGCTATAGGGCAAAGCACTACCAACCAACATTAGAATAACAAGTTAGTTAGGATGTTGAATACAATACTGAACCTGTTTAACATTTTAAGGTAGACATTGCAAAATACGCTTAACAGATCTGATGAATATCCAGGAAACAAAAAAAACATCATGCGTGACTATTTTCTAATACAATGTCACAATTTGTACAATTTATGAATGTCAAGCAAAATGTGACTACAACTGTTCTGTCTGTAAGGAAATGCCTAGTCACTGACTTTTCACTTCATGGAATTTTGTGCATTAAATGTAATATTTACTGTCATCCATGTGAAAAACACTACGATGCTGGAGGAACTCAGCAGGCCAGGCGGCACCTGTGGAGAAAAGCAGACAGTCAACATTTTGGTTCAGGACCCTTTTTCAGGATTCCTTACCTCTGAGAGTCAACTTTACTCAGGAGTATTTGTCCCTTCAGTAGAGCATCTGAAGTTGCATCCTCAATTGCCTGGCACAGAGTCTTATGTTCTTTAGCGAGTTCTGGCAAACCAAGAGCCTTACAATTAAGTTGCTTCAATTGGTTCTCTATGCCTCCCAGTACATCAAATCCCTGTCAATGGAAGCACAATATCAATAAACCGTCTTGCATCATGAATGGATGTACAACAAATATTTAAAAAAAACAGAAAGCATCCAGCTATCGTGGAAAATCTGGTGTCAATATACTCATTGCAGGATTAGTTGGTTGCTTTTAAACACATCTGAAATTTTCTCGTAAATTTCAGCATATAATTATAATTAATATTGAGGGCTTATAAGGCTGTCATATGGCCAGAAGCCCTTCTCCACATTATCATCACTTAAGAATGGTCGTAATAGATAAAAGCCCTTTTAGTTATCAAGGAACTAAAGAAGAGAATATTCAGAGATTTCAATCCATGTTATTAGCTTTAAAGATGAAACCCAATTCCAGCTGTGGAATTACATTGTAGCCATTGTAAGGCCGACCAGATTCATTCACTCAGAACTGGAATTACATGTTAAATAGTGAAAGAAGAGAGGGCAACTATTCAAAAGCATACAGATACTAAGAAAGCCAGTGTGCAAAGCCCATGTCCTGCATTTGATATTCAGATTGATCATATTTCAATTCATTGTACTTTTACTTGGTATCTTACAGATGAGCTTTCAAAATATTTTTTTTAATGGATTTGATTAACTTATTCTGATTGAATTGTTACTGGCACAGGTGGACAAGTCTTTACCTGGAATTAATGTGCAACTGCAAGTTGCAGTCTTGGGGAATGTCAATGTCAAGAGGAGGAGGGTGGGCTAACGCCCTGCCTCAGCTCTCTTCCACCAGCAAACAGGATATTCAGGACTCTGTCTCCTCATTTAGGCTAATTAACAGTTCTAATTACTTTGATTTCCAGTTCAAGTTGTGTTCTGAGCTATTGTGATTTGTGAAGTATACTGTTCCCTTTTCTATTACACTGGTCATATTGTTTTCCATACACAATTTTAATTAACTCACTGAAACCAAAATGTTGAAAGTGATCTTTGGAAAAAAAAGATAAACTATTTAATTTCTTCTGTAATAGAACACTACAGCACAGTACAGGCCCTTCAGCCCACAATGTTGTGCCGGCATTTTATCCTGCTCTAAGATCTATTTAACCCTTCCCTCCCACATAGCCCCCATTTCTCTATCATTCATGTGGCTATCTAAGAGTCTGTAAGCATTTATAAATCAGACAGGGCAGGATGATTAACTGGAAATATCAGGAAAACCGCAAAATTACTACATATTCAGGTGGGTGATCACTGACAAATCATTTTAAATTTAAGTAGTTGTTTTTTTATTCAAAGAACATGGCAAGACGAGTATACATTTCCTGTGCCTAATTGCTTTCCAGAGACGGTGGTGAAATTCCATCTTGAAACCAGTGGAATTTGACACAAATGAATAGATTATTTCAGAGGACAGTTTTAAATCAACTACGTTGCTGTGGATTTGAAGTCACAGGACACATCGAGTAAGTATGATAGGTTTGCTTCCCTAAAGCTCATATGTGAACTCACTGAATATCTTTATAACACCCTCAAATCATCATGATCAATATTACTATTTCTACCTTTTTACTGCAGATTTATTAGATTGCTATGGTGAGAGCTGAACAAACATTTCTGGACTATTAGTTGACTTGGTTATTGTTCAGTAGCAACTACAATTATACATTGTTGTGCCCTATTGTGCCTTATCTTTCTATTTACATCATGTGGTAATACAGCATTATCCACAATAAGTCAAAAACAAAATTACAAAATGCTTTGAAAGTATACACTTGGTAACAATGTAGTACCATGTTATAGAAAGTTGCTGTTTATTCATGTTTGGCCATTATATAATATGAGGTGGTTTACACAAACCTATGATGTTCGTTTCTAACCCACAAATGAATCCTCACTTATGCTGTGAAATAAAACAAAACATTAAATTATGAGACTATCGTGAAAATGAACACGTCTTTCAATGTCATCTTTGCATGTGAAATCCCCCATTAGCAACTAATTAAACAACCTAAATAAAGTGTGAAAGTTGCATTTGTCAACCACTGGGTTCACAATATCTTCAAACACCTTTTATACTAGCCAACATGCCTGTGAGGTGATTAAGTATAATTAGTAATTATTGCTTAGAAAGGCATGAATTACTCACGGAACACATGTTCCACTTGAAAATAACTGATGCGCTTATCACTCTGCAAACATTGACTTTCTTTTTGAAAAAACAGTGATGCGAAGTGGTTTGCACTCTTTGCAACATTTAAACAATTGTACCCAGTTTAAAAATGAATGCCTTGGCAAACAGAGGGACAACCTTCTTCAGGCAGTAAAAGCAACAAAAGTGTTTTAATAGAATTTGCCATTTGAAAAATCTGACAAATTAACTTGGATGTATTTGTATAAATAAAGGGTACTGGGCTGAAAAACATAATGGATTTAACTTTGGGGGTTAAAAGAGAATTGGGTAATGCAGTTACGTAAATAACTGTGGCCAATGGGTAATTAACTGGGCTGAGTAGAATTTTACGTTGCACTTATCTTAGAGTTATAGGGTGGAGAAATAGATCCAATGGCCCACCTTATCCATATGTTCAATCTGAAACACATCTATTCTAATCACATTTTCCAGCTAATCTTCCTCAGATCCTCTCTAAACCACCTACCCCTTACCTGAAACATAAACCCTCTGGTTTTATGCATCTCTGCTAAGGATGACATTTTCTCACTATCTACCCTATCTGTGCCCCCCATAATTTAGTATAGCTCAATCAGCACTCCCCCAGCCTCCTCCACTCTAAGCAAAACAAACACAGCCTAACTGGTCTCTCCTCATTTCATTAGCTCCATGATACGGAATCATTCTCAGTGAAGCCTAGCATCAAACAAAGCTGTCTGAGAGCCCTGACACCTTTCTCAGTCTTTCTTACTGCAATGTTGCAACCTGACCTCCAGCAACCTCCCTGTGAGAGTGAAAATAATCAAATCAGAAACTGTTCGACCTTAGTGACTATATTCCAGATCTTAGGTCACCCAAACCTCAGTAATTAAGCTGCAGTACTCAAATCATACTTGTGATTGTGTGCTGTAGTAGGTCAAGCTCCAAGACTCGTCAAGTTGTTCAACAAAGCATATGAGAGGATGGACCTTATGCTCAACATCTGCAAGACCAAGGTCCTTTGACAACATGCCCCAGTGCAACACACTACCTTCTGTCAATAAAGTTTCACAATGAGATCTGGTGAACGTGGAAGACTTCCCATCAGGAGCTACCTTTGAGTGGGTGCAGACATTGATGATGAAATTTACCAGCACCTTCAATTTATCAGCACGGCATTTGTTTGAGGAAAAAGGTATTTAAAGATCAAGGCCTAGCACAAAGTTCATTTCCTACTGGGCAGCTGTCCTCACCCTGCTGTATTCATTTGAGATGTGGACCACCCCTCAGTGTCTGTTCTCCGGTCAACATGCCCAGCATTGAGACTTGAATTACAAAGTTGACTCCAACTGGCAGCTACATTATCTGCATGCTCGAAACCAGACTGTCAAAGCAGACACTCTGCTCTGAACAGGTAAGATTCTTTCCGAGCCTCCTCAAAAAATGTAGGGTCCCCAATGACATACAGGAAACTCTGGTGTATGACAGCTCAAAGTGGAGAAGGTGCATTTTGGAAGATTCATTGAGATCCTCAAGTCAGAAGTATAAAGAAGCCCAGAGTAGATGCCAGAAGGTGCACAGCACTTCACAAGCCATCTATGAGTCCACATCTTTAAGCACCACCTGCCCAGCTGTGTCAGAGTCTGGGCCTATCAGCCACTTAAACAAAATACGTCACTGGACTGCCAATGAAGATGAAGTACACACACTGAAACTTTACTCCAATTAAAAGTGTCATTTTGATTAATTTTTGGATTTCAAAATCATTCACTGGTCAAATTCAAAGTGTTTCAGCATGCATTATTATAATACTGCAAATACAAATGTCAATTAAATAGCAGCTATGATGAAAATCCACACGATGGCAGCAGAGAAGCAATCTATGCATACGTTGGCACTGGAAGAGTGGCAAAACTTGCAGGGTGCCCCCAGCACATTCTCAGTAATGCAAGAAGATGCATTTCACTGTGTGTTTCAATGTACATGTGACTAAATAAATATCTTATTTATCACTTTTTCTGAAGCACAAAACCACCTCACAGGAGCTGATTACCCATGCCCTCCAAATAGTTACAGGCATTTACCAGGTTCGCTTGACTGAGGGTCAGCACCTCAGCAAAGACATGTGCTTCATCTGAGGCACAGGCTTTTGATGTGCCAGATGCAGACCCACCAAAACAAAAATTGATCCTGCTCTAGAGGCAACTCAGAAGGCACCAACATTTGTCAGCACACTGTGGGACAGCAGGAACGTAGTGGAAGCAGCTTCATAAAAAAAATTGATTTTCAAACATGTATATTGACTGAATTGCACTGAATTGATTTTACAAATGCCCTCAAAATTATATTCTTCTGTCTGTTTATTTTATAATGGATTAAATTTTTTGCTAGTTTGCTTGCAATTTCCTGATACACATGGAGAACAGGCAAGGACCTCTCCAGGTGTCATAAAATCAATGCTTAAATTTGCATTTTTATTGTAATGCTCAGTTACTTACAAGAAGCTTAATTGATAGAGGAGTTAACTAATCATCCTCATACTGTGGCAATGGCATTGTCACCACATGCAGTCAACCGCAAATGGCTTTGCATCTTTTTGGAAATTATTTTAAAATGCTGCTGAATGTATGGGACTTTTGCTGAAGGTGAGTGTTAGAGAAAATTTGCCAGTGTTTTCATGGAATGATTGGGTGCTGGCTAATGCTTGCTGGGTTTCATCTTCACTGAATTCTTGATTGCTTTTAACCCTTTGGGGGAATGTCAATTAGAAGCCAAATACTTGGCTACTACTGAATTGCATCACAAACTGTTTATAGCAAAGGCAGGTATTTGACCTGTTAAGTTTATATTGGCTCTAGGTAGGAGCAAACTTGCTGGTCCCATGCTCCTACCTTCT
>JAUZTB010000001.1:48889218-48900119 GCA_034780895.1 Rhynchobatus australiae
GCCATCCTATAGACATTCCACAAACTCTCTCTCCTGAGATCCAGTACCTTCCTGACTTTCCCAATGCACTTTCTTGTTAAAATCCCCCATAATTATCTTGACATTGGCTCTCTGACACGCTTTTTCTATTTCTAGCTGTAACTTGTAGTCCACATCCCAGCTGCTGCTAGGGGGCCTATATATAACTGCTAATAGGGTCCTTTTACCCTTTCCATTTCTTAATTCAACCCATAAGGATTCTACCTCTTCTGATCCTATGTCCCTTCTTTCAACGATTTAATATCGTCGCTTACCATCAGGGCCACACCACCCCCTCTACCTACCTGCCTATCTTTCCTATTCACTGTGTACTCTTGGACATTCAGCTCCCAATCACATCCATCATTAAGCCATGACTTGGTGACAGCCACAATATCATATCTTTTAACCTGTAGCTGTACTACAAGTTCATCCACTTTATTTCTAATGCTATGTGCATTTAAATACAGTACATTTAGACCAGTATCTGCTACCTGATGGTCATTACACTATTGGTACCCTTAAAACTGGAATTCTGCGTGTCACATTTATTTCCTTCCATCGTCATATCTTTGTAAACTATTCTAGGCTGGCAGCCATCCCGGAAAACTCTGATGTAGCCTTCCATGCATTACACCCATTTCTTTTGTCCCAAAATTGGAAACAGTGCTTTCAGTTGTGTAGATGCTATTTTGGAGTATTCTCTCCCTAAATCCCTCCAACAGTCCACCTGCTTCTTCCACTCAAAGGTCTTCCTTTAAACTCTCCTGTTTGGCCAAGCTTTTACTCATTTCTTTTTTGTCTCAACATGTTTTCTTCATGAGATTTGTCTGTGTGAAGAGTCTGAGGAGGAGCACAACACAATAACAAGTTTTTGTTGTAGAATAGTTGTCTCACCAAAAAAGAAGAATGAGCTGGAAAAAAATCCATGAAATTAGGACTTGCAAATTGATAATCATAAAATTGCAGATGCTGGAAATTTGAACTAGAAACAGAAACTTATGAAAATACAAACTAACTTGTTTTCCATTTTCCAGTTCTGATGCAGGGTCTTCGACCTGAAACATTAACTGTTTCTCTTTCTACAGTTGTTGCCTGACCTACTGGGTGTTTCCAACATGTTCTGTTTTTATTTTAAATCCCTCCTGATTTATGTTTCTGTTGACAACATTGGAAGTAAAATTTGGAAGCATTAAAGAAGTTGACAAGTTATTATTACCCTTTAGATGGTTACACAAACTCCAAATTGCCCCTAGGAGATTTTAATATGATCCAATTTCAGAAAATCAACTAAATAGGGTCTTCAAGCTTGCTGATGCTGTTTCTTAACAAAAAACTTATTTGCTGTTCAAGACTGATTGGTTATGTAAGAAGTCAGTGAAATTCATTTCATCTTTACCCTTGATAATCTGCAGGGGTTCACAAAGCGTAGTTCAATCAATTCCTAAAATTGATGTTCTTTGCTATGTAATCATATTTTGTATATATGTGAGAAACACAGATTGGTCATGAATGTCTTTACCTGAACAGTATCGGTTAGAATCATTAGCACTACAGCAGAGTTGCAATGCATTGTAAAATAAAATTGCTTTATATGTAAACTTATTTTTTTCCATCAGCAATAGATGTTCTAACTGCATTTCTAATAACAAAGCCATGGTTGAATCATTAGTTTTATAAAAATAATCAAAGAAAAGGAAAATTATTTGTGATAAATAAACTGAGAAAGATGGTAGTGATTTTATTTCCATGAATTATGTATATTTCAGTGAATGTGAAATGGCTTCTCCTATTTAACCGGTACAGTCCCAATTCATTAAAAACTATGTCAACACTAAACTGTCTACATGGTTTGTTATGGATGGTTGCATCTTTGCTCTGGCAAGAGGTGTCATCTTTCAGCTTGAAAGCAGCTTATCACTCTGTTGCAACAAATTAAACAATAATAACGTTTCTCTGACCTTGGAGTTAATAAGTAATGGACGCATTGGTAAACATGGCTTGTCTATGCTTGACCATATGCTTTTCTTCAATTTTGATGTGCAGTTTGCACTGGTCCTACAGAAAACTGCAAAGAAGTGATTGGAATCTGCTGCCTTCTGGTCTAGTGTGGTGTAAGGGGCCCAGTTTTTCCTTCAGCTTGTCAAATAGGGTGGAATATGCCTGCATAATGAAGCAAGCTGATGGGCTGAGAAATCAAAATGCATCAAGAATTGAAGGCCAGGCTACATGCACAGTGGAGGCAGGTTTTGTAAGGTCTCATGAACACTAAACTGCTTGTTTCTGGTGCAAACCTGCTGTCATTCCAATCTGTATGACCACTGTCCTCTCTGCTTGTCTCCCCTACTCACTCTTGACCCCTTTACACACACATTATCTAAGACTGTCCTCATTTTCAGGTTTGTCTCAATCTCAAGATCAGAATGGTGAGGTAAAATACTAATTTTAAAACAGTGAAAATCTTACTTTTCATTTCCTGTTTGAGAGTTTGTTTAATATACCTGGCATAAAGGGACAGACAGCAGTCTAAATGTTCTGAAGTGCTTTCTATCAGCAAGATTCCAAGGTCTTTGAATAAATAAATGGTATTTCAAGATTTCCATTTCTGTGATTGTAAACATTTTCCTAAAGATCATACAATGTTAAACATTTCTAGCAGAAAAATAAAACTCCTGTCAATGTTGAGATTTTCAGGATCTGTTTTTGAGTCCAGGCTCTTATCTGTTTTATATCCAAACATTCTGAAAACATTGTCAGTTATGTAAATGGAAAAAAAAATTGGATGCATGCCCTTTAGATATGCAATGTGAGACACATTCGGCTCATCTTCATGGACTAAACAAAGTAAGATTAGAGTTCAGATTTTAGCTGTAAGTGGGCCATAATTTCATTACATCAGGAGCATTAATCAATTACATTATGGTCTCAGTGAATCAGGACACTGCGATTCCTGCTCGAGTAGCAGAATTTCACAATGGAGGCCATGGGTTAATTGTCCATTTTACATTTTTTCACTGGCACTTATCTGTATTAAGCTTATAACCCAGGTGCATTTGCAGTGTGAGCAGGTGGTTTGTGGAATTGGAACTGGTGGTCCTTAAATGCAGTGTAGCACTGGGGAATTTGTAATGAAGGCCAGTTTGGAACTGACCAAAATATGAGTGAATGCAACACAGGTTATGCATTTGTTGCCAACTCTGTCTCAATTTCCACGAGTGAGAGAGAAATATAGTGTGTTACAGTGTGGTGGCATTAACAGCTTTAGAGGAAATAAAATGCAGGTGAGTTAGCACTAAGACCACTGGAGTGATGGGAATTAACTCTAGAATAGGGAATTACACTCGCTCTCTATGGGCACGGCCACCTGGTGCTCATCTTGCTGGTGGGCAAGAGTAGGGGTTTTGAGGGACTGGTGGAAGCCTCACTGTGCAGCCAGAAGTGAAATGCCTGATTCATAACACTTCAGCTGACTCCATAATACAAAGTGTTCAAGTGGTACATTCTGTTGTTTGGAATTGAGAAATTCTCTATGCAATTTTCAATTTTAAATGTTTTTAAAAACTTTTTACATCCATTTAGAAATGTAAAAAATGGGGTGTATGTGGACTCCCTGGAGCCAAGGAAGACCAATCACAATGTGACTTGGGAATGAATACGTGTCAAATAGGGCTAATTAGTCTACTTCCCAATCATAGAATCATACAAGTTCTTCTGCCCACCATGTTCATGCTGACCATCTATATTAATCCCATTTACCAGCACTTGGTCTGTAGCCTTCCATGTCTTGGTGGTATTAAGGCAGTTCTGCACTGACTGATCCTGTCCTTGATATCAAATGTCAAACTGTGTTCCACTCTGCTCCCTCTGGTAAATGTAAAAGACTCATTTCAAAGAGCAGAAGCTATCCCCTAATGCTTTAGCTTCTTCATTGTCTCTTTCAGTGGCAATATAATCCTAAATTATTGCATCTGGATGCACTAGTAAAAAATAATGTAAATTTATGCACCCACTGAAAAGACTCATAATCTTGAAAATCTCTGATAGTTGCATCTTAACTATCCTGTGCTCCAGTGAGAAAGCTCCAATTTTTCAAAGCTTTCTTCCTTAATATATAATTTATTCTCAATATCTTTCCTGTGAATCTATACACTGATCTTTCCAAGGTTTAAATATTCTTCTTGAAATTTGGTATCTAGAACCATGTTATGTGCCCACTAACGCCTTGTATGAAATTGGCATCATCTTCCTGTTTTATAATTGTTACCTGCATACATAGAGATGCCTGCTGCCTTTTACTGTAAACCCTTAATTTCCCTGTATGTGTCCTGCTGATTACCCTTGCAGCCCACCTTTCTCCGAGTTTGCCTTCTCTGGCTGTTGCTGGCCCAGAGGGTCTCGGAATAACGTGCTGAAGCCTTGAGCAGCTTCAGGGTCTTTAAGGATATGATGGAGTGAAGTGCGCAAGTTGTCAGAAGCTTTGCCGCAAGACTGCTTTGAAAATCCTTGAATTTTGATTAAAAATTTTGCTATATAATAGGGCAGTCAGATTTTTCTAATTATTAATTTAAAAAAAACTCAAATCAATAAACTAAACACCTGATTAAAAAATAATATTATTCTTGCTTCTGTGGAGCCTTTCACATGAATGGGCTTGTGGAAACTGTGCCAGGACTAACCCAGTACAGGCTCCGAGAGCTGATTATCTCATCAAAATCCTGGTCCAGTGCTGGGAGCACTGCCAGGAAATTGCAAGCAGAATTCACCAGTAAATTCAAGACTGCCAGCTATTGCTAGCCAAATCTGGGCAGTTGTCTCGATAGTCAACAGATCACTCTCTTCAAATTATTAAGGAGCCTCTCATTTAAAATCATCCTTCATTGTTGTTTTTTTCCCACTAACTACACCATTTCATGTCCTGTTGCATAGGTGCACCTGCCTTATACCCCACCAAACTCTCTGCATCCTTCTGTAATCTCTTGCATTTTCTGCACTGTTAGTCATGTTTCTCTATTATGCATCAACAAACTTCAATATATTTGCTCTTGGGTCCACGTTCAGATAAATCATTTATATAAATGGAAATGAGAGGTCCCAGCATGGATTCCTGGGTATAGCACTACCCATATTCTGACAGTCTGAAACTTGAGAACTTAAGCAGAATCCAAATGTAGATGCATTTTTCCTGTTTCAAAAATAAAAGCATCTTTCAAGTTGCATTGCTTGGATTGTAATGCATTACAAATGTTGGTAATCGTTAACATGAATCCTTTGAACTGCAAAAATTTTCGAGTATGTGTAATTTTCTCTGGCTACTTTTGGTACTGTGTGTTGGTAGATTACAGAATGTAGAACCTAAATTATTGTTGACATTTATGCCATATTGAGATCATTACTGGGTTACGGGCATTCACTTTACTTTCTATTCCAAATTACAGTGTGGTTCAAGCTGTGCACAGATTCTAAATTTATAACTGGACAGCTCATTTATTTAAGAAATGTATTTTACATATTTTTTAAACTGCTTCAAAAATCACCAGCAGTGCACTGTAAAGAATAGCCCATTGGTGTAAATTATAAACAGTATTGAGAATTTTTTGCACAAAATGGGTACTTATGAGTGCAAAAGAAAAAATCAAGCATAAAAGAAGGAAAATTATGCTGAACCTGTAGAAAACATTGGTAATGTGCAGGTTCACCTGCACACCTTAAACCTTAGTGTACTCCTTAGAAAGGATGTCAAGGTCCGAGATGCAGTACAGAAATGATTTACTAGAATGTTTCCAGAAATGAAGGATTTCGGTTATAAGATCACAATGGAGAGGCCGTTTGTTTTTCTCTTTGGAGCACAGAGGTGTAGAGGAGATCTTGATAGACATGTTAAAGATCATGACTCAATTAGATTGAGGGAGTAATTCCCAAATGATTCTTGTTCAAAGAGCAGGGCACAGATTTGAGCAAAAGGTGCAAAGGGAATCGAGGATTTTTTTTGACATAAAGAATAGTTAGAATCTTGAATTCCCTCTCTGTTAGATTGGTAGAGTCAATCATTGAGTAGCTTCAAGAGAGAATTGGTTAGACAAGAAAATGACAATTTGTAAGGGCATTGGGGAAAGAGGAGAGAATGGAACTGATGAGATGCTCTACAAGTAACTGGCATTGACTTGATGGGCTGATGACTTTTTTGCTGTAATAGTGCTATAATTCCAAGAGAGGTATATTCTACTGCTGGGGGTACAGTGTATTGAAAAATAAAGTGGAGAGTGCAAGCCAATGAAATTTAATTTTGGATCAATTTTACCTTTCAATTTTTATAAGCAGTCTAGATTTGAGTGTAGGGAGCAGTCCTATAAAATTTGCAAATGGTAAAATTTGGCAAAGTGTTAGTGGTGAGTAAAGTTGTAGATCTTAAAGATGTCATTGGAGAGGATAGTGAATTGGTTATAAGTATGGAAAAAGAAGTTCGTTGTGGAGGACTATGCAGTGATGCACTTTGGAAGGACTGAGAGACTATACAGCACAATTTTTCAAAATGCAAATTTTGTCTAGAAATCCAGACTCCAATAATGTCAGGGCAAATTGAAAAGGTGATTAAAAAGCAACATTAGTTATTAGTTATATAGGTAGAAGCAAAAAATATAAATAAATTACTTGCTAGGTTTAGGCTAAAATATTGGGGACAATTTCAGACAACAGACTTTAATCAAGATTTGGAGGACTTTTTACAAAATGTTGTCAGTGATGAGGGGCTTGGTCAGGAGGAGGGTTTGGAAAGATTATGGCTGAAATTTGAAACCCAAAAGAATTTGACGTGATTGACCTGATTAGTGTGTACCTTAAGATGTGAATCTAGACATTGAGGTCCAGGCAATAGATTTAAAGTAATTGGAAAAGATCTAGACGGGGGAAAGTGTGGTTGTAGAAGCTAGTGGCACAAATAATTTTAAAGATGAGTCAGGCAGGTAATGAAGATTGAGGTGAAAATTCACCCCTCTCACCTTTGCTAACATATAATTTAGTAGTTGCTGCATAATGTTGCCAAGTTCTGAAATTCAGATGCATTGACTCTAAACCAAGGAACTTGCAAGGATAAAGACAGGTGAGTGGATTAACCACAACTAATCTTTTAAAGAACCAGCACAGAAATGGGCTGAATGGCCTCCTTTTCTTCTCTGAGATTCCATGATGTCACTTAAGAGTATGGCTGCGTTGTGCCATTCCAGTTATGTGTTTAGTACAACCAGCTGTATGCTATTTTCTGTTTATTGCTTTCCCAAATCCTGCTTTGAATATGTTTTTCAGTAACAGTGTCCAAAGAGCTATCCAAAATATGGCATCAAAAATCCACCAAAATCCTCTGTTGTTTTAAATGGAGATTGTGAAGTTTTTAATTTAATGAAATGATCAAGTTTCTGTTTTGTTTTTCTGTCTTTTTACTGTAATGGTTTCTTGGAAGTTGGCTATTGCAGGGAATCTGAGATGGATCAACAGAACTCTACAGAAGTAAGGATGATGAGACATATGACACTAGCAGATCACAGATACCCAATCCATTATCGCATTGTGTATGTAACATAGTGGCTTGTTAGTGGGCTTGTAATCCAAAGGCCAAGACTTATGATCCGGAGATACGAGATCCAATCCATAACAGCATCCAGGGAGTTTAAATTCAATGTTTTAAATACATCTGGAATAGAAAAAAAACAAGTATCAGTATTACAACCAAGAAGCTACTGAAGTGTCAGAAAGTTCCATCTGGTTACTTATATACTTAAAGAAAGGAAATACACCAGCTTTGCCCTTCCTGGCCTATAGGTGACTCCAGTCACACAGACATGATTTTAACCCTAAAATCACTTGGTTCAAATAGGAATGGTCAATAAAGGGGCTATTTTGGCAACATCCTTGTCTTCTAAATAAATAATACATTTTTAAATAGTATTCTTTTATGAAAACCTCTAATATCAGAACAATGATGGTACAATGATACAGAGACCACTTCCTATTTTGTGCCATATCAGCTGAGCATTAACTTGTGTATAAATTGTTTCACTTGGGGAAAAAAAACATATATGTCAGAGTTCTTTTTCTTTGTTTTGACTCTAAATAATATACTGAGCCCCGTGCTAGAATATGTTAACTGGTCAGGGCAGAAAGAGCCAGTCTGAGGTTTAAGAGCACAGACAATCTTTTGTTATGCTGATTAAATAAGAATAACCTCTTTAAGATTTCTTGCTCTCTCAATAATGTAGTAGAATTCAATTAAAGAAGATAGTTGAGGTTAGCAACTCTTCCTTTCTCACAAGGTGAACAAATTTATACTCTGAGGCACGAGGGATGAATTGTGAGGGCTGACCTGCTGAACAGATGAATATTTGGAACATACTGCCATCTGGTGCAAACTGCTATTCTAGGTTCCAGAGCTCTACAGAAGGCTGTGTGCAGACCAGATCAGGAAGTACATTTTCACTTGCATGTGACAGCATGCATTGTTTTGCAAATGTAGGCTTTACTTTCATTCTTCGCAAGATAACTTTTCAGGCGATTAAAAATATAAATGGTATTGCACACAATTGAAAACAACATTCATTCCAAGCATAATTTACAAAGAATAGTGATGAATACTGGAATTCATATGCAGGGAGATGGAGGTTGGCTGTCGAGAAAGCCTGTGGTGCACTCAGCCAGGCACCAGAGGGGGAGTTATTGAGTCATACAATTTATGGCTTGCAACGATCAAGAAAAAAATGATCAGTATTTACAAAAATGATCACACAATAATGGCAATGAATGTGATTCATAAATATTAATGAGATGCTGTGTTTTATTCAGAGGAATTAAGGCTGAGTTCATAAGGCATGAATTTGATTCTTCTGTGCAATATGTCCATATTTAATCTGGAATGAGTTATTAACAATATATCCAGTGTATTGCTGGTTCTTTTACTTGTTCACATAATGGTATGGTTTTTACATGTAATATGACCTAGGTTTGTTTCCTGTTTTCCCCATTTGACCAAAGCACTGCTTCAGTCCTGCTCCAGACCAAGGGGACTGGTTAACCATTCAGTGAACTATAATGGATTTTGATAGTATTGCTAATATATTTAACAAAAAAGCTGAGGCATAGGTGTGACACATTTTTCCCTTCTTAAATTCCGCAAATCTGTACAGCATAAATTAAACAAATTCATGTTGCTTAAACCTGATATATCTTTTCAAGATGTCATTTGCTTTGCTTTAAAAATTGTTTGAGGTAATTTTATAGCTTCATCTATACAGAGGTCAACCGATCTTTAGATTTACACACAATGACGTAAAACTGGTGTAGAGGGGATTGGTCACTCATTACATCCGTTGAAGGCTGCTGACTAAACGGGCCAGTGGTTCTGTAGAGAAATGTTGGCAATATGCATCATACACATCATATTTACAGCATCTTCATCTGTGCACTTCAGTGTGCAAGTACAGAAAGCACTGGAGGTCAGATGGATGCAACTCTAACTTCCCAGCGCTCCCTAACATACTGAACTGAGAGACTGGACACAGTTTGCATCTGGCTCCTCAGCTTTATATCCACCATAAACACTGCATCCAGCATTCATTTGTTTAGGGCCACTAAATTTCATTAATTTTTCTTAACTTTAATTAAAACAATATTAATTAAAATAATGTTGAATGTAGTATCCTCTTTAATTTTTGAAAACTGTTTCTCATTGATTCTGATCATAGAACTGTCCATGGGCCAGACCTTAGTTTCCGCTGCATGCGGCCTGGTTGCCTTTGTGGATCGCTATGCCTCAGACTAGAAGCAGGGCCAGCTGGACACAGAGAGGAAATGCAGACAAAAGGCAACTGCAACTGCAGGCATCACATGAAAGGCAAATGTGGGGTGCAGATTGGGTCCAGCATGATCTGGCCCATTGCTCTTGAAGACTCGTGCACTACTTACAAATGTGTGGGTGAACTTTGATCTGGCTTCGGATGTATCATTATGATCCAGACTTCTTACAAAAAATTGTGACATATGGGCATTGTTAGAAATCTCAGTAATTATTACCCATACCTACTGGCCTTGAGAAAATCATGAGGGGTGTGGATTGTGGGAGGCTTTTTCTTCCACTGGAGGAATTAAGGATGAGAGGTTGCAGATATAAAATAAAGGGGAAGAGAAATAAGGGTGGCATGAGGATAAACTTTTCATAGTTTGTGGTTGGAATCTGGAATGTGCTGCCTGCAGATGTAGTGGCCTTTGAGAGAGAATCGGATACGTGAATGGTGGAGAAAAATTTGCTAATCTGTTCAGAAAGAGCTGGTGAGTGGAACTAGAGAGTTGATTTGGTAGAGCACCAGTACAGATCTGATGGGTTGAATGGCCTCTTTTTGTGCAGTAGCTCTGCTTTTATTTAGGTCATGCGGTTAATCACCCACTGTAGTTTTTCCAACAACCAACCTGTTCTTACAGCTATATTGTTTACGTGGATTTCCAGTCAAGTTTCTATCAATGAACAGCCTTAAGGTGTAGATTTTAGGCAATTTTATGATGATGCCATTGAATATCAAGGTGGTTGAATTCTCCCCTGTTGGAGCTGGTCCAAGATAGTTTTTTGAGATGAAATGCAAATAGTTCTATGAAAGACAAGGCTGTACTTGACCTAAGGAAATAAAACTGTGTAGGTGGTGGAAGTGTCCATGGGGAACACTTTGGGAACAGTGACCATAATTCTGCAAGTTTCAAAGTAGTTAACTTGGACCTCAAGTTAAGGTTCCAAATTGGGTGAAAGTAGATTGGGAGCCGATGCCTGCAGGTAACCCAGCATCTGATAAGTGGGAGTCTTTTTAAAAAAAAGGGTAAGAGTTCGGGACCAGTATGTTTCACTAAGGGTG
>JAUZTB010000001.1:49265990-49281361 GCA_034780895.1 Rhynchobatus australiae
AGAGGGATATGTGGGAGGAAGGGGTCAGATAGTCTTAAGTGTAGTTTGAAAGGAGGCACAACATGGTGGGCTGAAGGGCCTGTATTGTGCTGTATTGTTCTATGGTAGTTTATGTTTTGTTTTATTTGCATGTTATTATACTTAAATTTAAAGCAACAACCACTCAGCTAAAACAACTGCTGCATATGTGACAACATTATAGCCAGCCAGAATGGAGAGGATTGCTGCAAATGACCCTGATTGATTTTATGCATGTAATTTATATGCATCTACTTTCCAATCATTACTTTTCTGGATGAACTCCCCTGCTTTTATTGTGAAAAGCAGCTGTGGTTTCTGTTTCCTTCATTCTTATCTGTGGATAAGTCTGCGGTCCCCACGTAGGCCTCATTAGCCACCTCAGAGCACAGAAAACAAGAATGAAAGTAATCAATCTTCGATCCCGAGGGACTGCCAGAGGGAGTAAGAGGTTTCCCCTGCTGTCCTCAAGGATAGGCCACGTCATCCAGGTTTCTGCTGGTGTTTCATTCAAATGATAAACAGGAGATTGCAGAACTGGGAAAACTGGTTAATCGAGCAATAACCAAACTCTACAGGATGTCCATTCTGATCTCTGCCACATTCCTCAGGCTGTTGCTCACTATACAGAACAGCTTTGTGCACTTTGATTTCAGTAAGGACCAGGTAGCATTTTGAGTACTGGAATCTACCAGTACTGCTGGATTCTCCAAGGTGCAGGCAGCCACCAACTACTCTCACATTGTCATTAGCAGAAAGAGTTTCCATTCCCTCTCACTTCAGAGATCATGCGAGGAAAAGACATCCAAGCTTATAAATTAGAAGCAGAAGCCTGTTTTGCCATTTATTAAGATCATGACTGATCTGACTACAACTTCAATTCTGCATTCCCAACCACATGAAGGCTTCTATGACAGTCAATGCCATGTTTCCTGACAGCTCCCAAGACTCCTTTATCCTTAGGGAGTCAGCACTGCCTTGCATTTTCATTGGGCAGCTTTACCTTGCCAGACAGATGAACCTTGGGGTAGAAAGGTTGTGGAGGTAATTTTGACCCGTTTGCTACTCCAGGTGAGGACTGATACAACATGAGCCACACAATTACAAGGATAGCTGTGGAGGAGTGCCAATAACCTCTTAAAATTAGATTTCCCACAGTTTTTAAATCATGCTGGGGACATTGCAACATACACCAGCAAGTGTAGAGACTTCACAGTTGTATGCTGAATAAACTGACCAACAGAGGACAGCAGCTGCTGTGCAAAAAAGCAACCAGAAGAGTCAGAACTTGATACCCAGGAAATGCCAGCAGAAAATCAACAGGGTGGGGGTGGGGAGGGTCAGGAGTTTGATGGCTCCAAAGGGTCATTACAGCTCAGCATCAGGGCATTCACTTTCTGACTGAGAGGAGGGGAGAGATTGGCAATGAGGGATTTGTTCAGTAAAGTTGATTTTCATGGATATCATCCTCTGCCATAGTTCCCATGCAGAACAAGTCACTCTTTCCACACTCTATTACCAACCCCACGTTACCATAATGAATAGCCAAAGGGACCCAGTGACTCCTAATTTTCCTTCACATTCTTCTTTCCAGGACCACATGCACCAATTGTTACACATCAATGAAAAAGGCCCTGCTCCAATTACTGAAATGGCATGTGACAACATCCCTGCATTTCCTGATAAATGGCACCTCAGAAAAAAGCACCCCACCTGCAAAAAATCATCTGGTCTAGCACTTAGATCCCAAATTACATCTTGAAAAGCAACTTTACAATCCACCGATCTGTATCTGCATTGTAACTCAAAAAGCACTTTTTCTTTTAAATAAAAGATAAACCAGACAGTAATATTTGTTCAAAGAAGCAAACTGCCCTGTCTGTTGAATGACTAAGATCAGGTTGTTAACGAGGTTTTCAAATAAGTACAGCAGGGAACCACCACGTTCCCAAAGCCTGACTCTTGAAATCACCTCTCAGAAATTCTTGTACCATGGTTCTTATTTAAGTGAAACCCATTTCTCATCCATCCAGATGCCAACAAGCTTGATACTGTTAGGCATTAGCCCCATCAAATCACTCCTGGCTTGAGAGTGCTCAGAAGGCGGATGAAACAGGGGGACAGCCCTGCCACAAATCAATCATTCATTTAATCAAATGCAAGGGCCATTCATACCTGTGTGGCAGTAGAATTGCAGCAGATTTACTGAAACTACACAAGAGAGTTATTCTGAAATTTTGGTTCAAGCTGGTTGTTCCAGTGTTGGAATCTGAACCCCATACTGTAACAACAGCTTAAATTAGAATTCTTTACACATTGGATTCAATACTCATTAACCACCTCATCCACTACAAGCAGACTATGGCTGCAGCACATGCATCCCACAGGACAGAGCATAGCAACTCACCTAGATTATTTTGACAGCAATTCAATCACCTGCAATCTCTACCACTGAGAAAGAACGGAGCAAAAATGCCATGGCACCACTATCAAAATTCTTCTTCAAGGAACACAACACCCTCTAACTTTGACATATATTGTAGTTCCTTCATCAATGCTAGATCAAATCTTCAAAATCCCTGACTAACATCATCATTACACAGTCAGTCCAAGGACTGAATGAGCTTCTCACAACCTTGTCAGGGCAACTGGAGATGGTTAATAAATGTAATCTTGCCAGCATCAGTTACAGTTTGGGGACTAATAAAGTGATTTTAGATGAATAAGAAATGTAAGTTTGTTATCTAATACAACCAGCCATTATAAACTAATGGTTCAGAATTTCTCGGCATGAGCAAGCATTTCAAGGTCCTCTACCCACAAAGTCCACATTTACGTGGAGCTGGTTTTCCAGCAGCAACTTCCTGAACAAAGTCAGCTCTGATGTGAACAGTGAGCCACTGCTCAGTTTAGGGCCTCCCAATCATAAATAGCATCATGCAGTGAAGTTTTCACAACATTTTAATCCATGCCCCCTGCTTATCCCACTGTCAAAACTATGAATGTTCATGAGTCTTACAGACATTTACAAAAATTCAAAAGCAAATAAAATTAACTTTAAAAAAATTAAAACATTGCAAAATGCTTACATCAATTGAAAACATTTAACTCAGTTTATTTAAAAATATAAAATTACTTGAAACTAATCTTACCCCTTTGCAGCAGTTCCTGTCCACTGAAATGGATGGAAGTTGCTGCCGGAAAACCTGCTCCACATAAATGTCAACTTTGTGGGCAGAGGACCTTCAAATGCTTGCTGATGCCAAGAAATTCTGAACCATTCATTTATAATGGCTGGTTTAATTAGACACCAAATTTGAAACATTCATATTTATCTTAACCAGGCACAGGTTTAGTGAATAGATTTCCCAGTCTAACTATTGGGGAACACAAGCTGGTCCAACAATGCAGCAAAGGCAGAAAATTGCAGTGAGCACCTTTATGGTAGACATGAGTTTCCTGACAGTAGAGGAAAATGCTGGCAATTCTATGAGAATTATTGGCATGTCTCAGGAAAATCTGGACCAGTATTTGAACTAGACAGATGAGAAGGAGCTAACCATAAAACACAACTATTTGTTTCCCAGCCAGGCTGCCTTTTTTGGCACAAGACCACAGAAGCGGATGCAGCTCCACATTTCTTACCTCTAAATCTTTATGTTTTATACACAACTATTTATCCCTGTGACTTATCAAGTTATTGCACACAGAAATTCTATAACAGAAACATTTAACGTTGTGATGCTGCAGAGGAGAGTACTCGAGAGTGCCAGGACTTTGTTCCTGAAATCAGAGATCTGTGAGGGCTCATTCTTTCATATTCATGAAAGGATTGCTGTGACTCACCACTGTCAGAGCTCCTTGCAATTGTACTCGACCCCACAGATGTAAATAATGCGGGGCAGGAGACACTCAGTTTGCAGGGAGTTTTATATTTTTTTTAATATGCCATTCAGCCCATTGAGTCTGTGGCAGCTCACAGAACAGTCCCAACAATTGCACTCGCCAACATATTTTCCTACAAGCCATTCACTCCTCCATATCCATCAACTTCCCTCTGATTCTCCTACCATCCAGTTACATAAGGGGTAATCTACAGTCACCATTTAACCTTCCAACCTGCAAGATTTTGGGATGTAGGAGGACACTGGAGCACCCAAGGAAATCCCATGCAATCACAAGAAGACATACAAAGTCAACACCAACAGCACCAGAGGTCAAGATTGAACTTGAGTCACTGGAGCTGTGAGGCAGTATGGCTGCTGCTATGCCACTATATCGTCCATTTTGCCTGAGAAACTCAAAAGCCCAACAACTGTACATTAGGATGAGTATTGAGCATCTGTCCATTTGCCTGAAACAACTGCCTGGCAGGCTTTTAAATGTTTTTCCAACAATTGTACCCAGAAGAGTCAGCAGGCTGGATACCACCTACATGTGATGCAGGACCTTAAATCACATCACTGAAAGGAAATATACAGCAAACACAAGTCTCACTTTGACCAAGTCTAACTGGGAATCTCTAAAGTAAGGTCTACCTTAGACCTTCCCAAAATGATTTTTCTGGGTTTAGGTGCATGAACACTGTCTGCTAAATTTATCCAGGCCCTGTCATTCAATCCTTTTCTACCCAACTGCCCATTCCCTCCTAAAGCCTCCCTTTCCTGTCAGTCCCTAAACTGGCAATCAGTTGGAAGCGGCAATGGACAATTTTCTTTCTCAGCTGACCAGTAAGTTGATCTACATGCTGAGCACCTATTTGCTCAACCAAAAAGCATCCCCATCAACATTATGACATATGTGACAAGTTTCCTCATGAACATTGTGAGGGATGTGACAAGTCCACCACCACATTGGACTCTACTCCTGGGTGCTGTGATGATTCAATTTAATGGTTCTCTTTCGAAAATACAAAGACAGTTTACAGTTTCTAAGGATGTACTGTTGAAAGTATCCTGACTGGTTGCATTCTTGTCTGGTACAGCAATTCAAGAAGCTGCAGAGAGCAGTGGACTCTGCTCAATACATCACAGGCACATTCCTCCCCACCATTGGTAGTATCAACAGGAGGCGATGCCTCAAGAAGGCTACATCCATCATCAAAGATCTCCACCATTGGACCATGCCACCTTCTCACAGCTACCGTCAGGTAGGAGGTACAGAAGCCTGAAGTCCCACACCACCAGGTTCAAGAACAGCTGCTTCCCTTCAATCATTCAATTCTTGAACCAACCGGCAAAACCCTAATCACTAGATTAGCAACACTCTGACCAATCTGATCACTTTGCACTAAAATCAACTTTGTTTTTTTGTTCTAATTGTGTTTATTTTCTTGTAAAAATTGTGTATAATTTATATTTAATTTAAGTTCTTCTTATGAATGCTGCTTATGTAATGCTATGTGCTTGTGAGGTTGCTGCAAGTAAGTTTTTAATTGTACCTGTGCATACATGTACTTGTGGATAATGACAACAAACTCTGACTTTGAATAAATACAAAGCATATTGCTTTCAAGTTATCCATATTATTATTCACTACTAAATCAATAAAAAAGATTTTTTTTTAAAAGTACACAGCATGAAAGAGAACATAACAATGAAAGGTGCCTAAAGAATACTTGCTAACAGGATGCAATCTGGTTGAGCACCAAACAAACAGCTGATACAGGAGGCTTCAGAACGTTTCTCTCGTCAGCTCTTGCACACATTCACATCAATTATAACTTCAAATTAAAAGTGATGTTTCAGTATTTCCCCTTAGTTTACATTGGCTGTCTGCTTCCATCTGGAAAAAAATCTTTCGTTCTGTAGCAAATTATGTTAAAAAAAATTTCCTAGGAGTAACTGGCACCAAGTGCCCAGAAGAGACAGGCCACTGACTGGAGCATCACTTAGGTCAGTTTGTATGATGAGCAGACATTCTTCAGCAATTGGTAGAAAAGGAGAAGCAAGTTAGCCTATGCTAGCCACATGCTATAAATTAGCTCATTACATCTGTGGTATAGAATATTAGAGATCCATTTTCTAATGCTCCACAATGCACCATAGAAAGCATCCAATTTGGATGCATCACAGCTTGGTATGGCAACTGTTCAGCCTGGGACTGCAAGAAATTGCAGAGAGTTGTGGACACAGCCCAGCACATCACAGAAACCAGCCCCCCCTCCATGGACTCTGTCTGTACCTCTCACTGCCTTGGTGAAGCAGCCGTCAAAATCAAAGACACCCCCCCCCCCCAGGTCATTCTCCCTTCTCCGTCTCCCAACAGGCAGAAGATACAGGAGCCTGAGGGCACATACCACCAGGCTCAAGGACAGCTTCGATCCCACAGTGATAAGACTATTGAACTGTTCCCCTATTCAATGAGATGAACTCTTGACCTCACAATCTACCTTGTTATGACCTTGCACCTTATCGTCTACCCGCAATGCACTCCCTGTAGTTGTGACACTTTACTCTGTATTCTGTTTTTTTTAAAACCATGTACTACCTCAATGCACTGCGAAATGAATTGACCCATATGAATAGTATGCAAAACAAGTTTTTCACTGTACCTCGGTACAAGTGACAATAATAAACCAATATCACTTTGCCAGTTGTCTCTCGGCCTTCATCTCATTAGCCCTTTATGTGCTGTGTGCACATACTTATCAAATTTCATCATTGCTATAGATCCAAGATAATCATTGTTGGGGCTGGATGATGTGGATGAGAACGGTTTTGGGAGACTGGGTTTTATTTTCTGAGGCACATCTCTAAATATATTCCATAATTTCTACTGTGGGATGGCAGAAGGCCCAGAGGAAACCACGCCTCCACTTCCAATGCATTTGGAAGAACCCTGCAAAAATCAATGACATATGACAAGTCCTGCTCCATCTAAACCACCATGGCAATGGTGTGGACTTTATCACCAGATCGCATCTTGTCTTCAGCTTAAACATAGCCCCCTGGGAACATATCACCTTTTGAAAACTTCATCTTATTCCACCCATCACATTGCTTCCTTATAATATTTATGTCTGACCACTTGCACCTCAAGCACCACACTAAATTCTTTCCTGAAATTTCCCCATTGAACATTAAATGCTGAACCTTTGACACTCATTTTATTATGACAGTTCTGCAGCTGTAGAAAAGGCCAACCTCATCTCAAAATGTTGCATAAATCAAGTGAAAATGTCTAAAATGCAAATTTGAAAATTGAGATCCACCTGAATGATACTTCTACTTGGCCAAAAATTTTAGGGGTACGTTGGAGATTTGAAAATGTAACCTGTCAGAAAAAGGGGGAAAAAAAATACAACTTGGAAATTATGATGTGTCAATGACCCATATGACACCTGATAAACAACAAAAATTTTTATTATAAAGATATATTTAGGATTGAGGGATTTATGAAGAGAGTTTAAATTCAGTCCTGTTCAAGGCCAAGAGAACAATAACTCTCATCACTTTACAAACTGCATTAATGAACCATTCTTGGGAATGACAGTCACCATTCTCTGGTGATTCTGGGCCAAGCATTCAGCACTACCTGATAAGTTACTCCCACACACAGCTCCGAGTATAATGTGTCAGTACAATGAACTGCTGTGAGAGCAGATAAAAGACTTATAATTAAATGGTGTGACATATGCACTGACAGCTACTTTCTGTACACTCTGCAATTGCACAGTAGAATTTTGTTATACACCTTAATGGAGCAAGCACTTCTTAAACTGAATTTGTAACACAAAAATTTATCAACTTTTCCTTAAATTTATTGCAACAGTACAAATTATCGTCAAGTTGTGTATTGTTGTAGATGGGTGAAGCCTCAATAATTTTTGACTTGCAAAACTGCAGTAGACTACTCTTCCCTTGGCAAGCTTGCAATGATGTGGTCATAATGCCTACCTACAGTATGTGAAATAGTTTCTAACCCAATGCAAATTCCTCTCAGAAGCCTCATCAGCCACACAGGGTGTAGCTGAGATCAGCAGACTCCAAACTGTGTTTTTAATGAAAGATTTTTCTAGTTCCAAGCATGCATCTTTGCCATCTAATCAGAAGAACACAAGCCTCGGCAGAATGCAACCTTGGCAGACTACCGACCAGTGGCTCCGACATCCACCATCATGAAGTGCTTTGAGAGGCTGGTCATGGCACACATCAACTCCAGCCTCCCAAACAATCTTGACCCACTGCAATTCACTTATCGCCGAATCAGGTCTCTAGCGGATGCCATCTCCCTGGCCCTACACTCAGCTCTGAAGCATTTGGACAATAAAGGCACCTACATTAGACTATTGTTTATTGACTACAGCTCTGCCTCCAATACTATAATTCCAAGCAAACTCATCACCAAACTCCAAGACCTAGGACTCAACACCTCCCTCTGAACTGAATCCTTGACTTTCTATCCAACAGACCACAATGAGTGAGGATAGGCAGCAATACCTCCAGCACGATTATTCTCAACACTGTTGCCCCACAAGGCTGTGTCCTCAGCCCTCTACTCTACTCCCTATACACTCATGACTGTGTGGCCAGATTCTGCTTTAATTCCATCCACAAGTTTGCACATGATACCACTGTTGTAGGCTCAAACAGCGATGAGTTGGAGTACAGGAAGGAGATAGAGATCTTAGTGGAATGGTGTCATGACAACAACCTTGCCCTCAATGTCAACAGAAGAGCTGGTCATTGACTTCAGGAAAGGGGGCAGTGTACATACACCTGTCTACATCAGCGATGCTGAAGTTGAGAAGGTTGAGAGCTTCAAGTTCCTGGGAGTGAACATCACCAACAGCCTGTCCTGGACGGGCAAGAATTCTCACCAGCACCTCTACTTCCTCAGGAGGCTAAATAAATTTGGTTTGTCCCCTTTGGCACTCACCAATTTTTACAGATGCACCATAGAAAGCATCCTATCTGGATGCATCATGGCTTGGTACGGCAACTGCTCTCTCCAGGACAGCAAGAAACTGCAGAGAGTTGTGATCACAGCCCAGTGCATCACAGACACCAGCCTTCCCTCTATGGACTCTGTCTTTACCTCTCGCTGCCTTGGTGAGGCAGCCAGCATAATCAAAGATCCCACCCACCCGGGTCATTCTCTCTTCACTCCTCTTCCATCAGGTAGAAGATACAAGAGCCTAAGGGCACATACCACCAGACTTAAGGACACC
Source organism: Rhynchobatus australiae (assembly GCA_034780895.1). NCBI lineage: Eukaryota > Metazoa > Chordata > Chondrichthyes > Rhinopristiformes > Rhynchobatidae > Rhynchobatus > Rhynchobatus australiae. Next base: position 49,275,181 of record JAUZTB010000001.1, read on the forward strand.
TTCTACCCCACTGATAAGACTATTGAATGGTTCCTTTATACAATGAGATGGACTATGACCTCACGACCTACCTTGTTGTGACCTTGCACCTTATTGCACTGCACTTTCTCCATAACTGTGACACTTTTACTCTGTACTGTTACTGCTTTTACCTGCACTGTACTAACCCAATGTAACTGTATTGTGTAATGAATTGAGCTGTATGGTTGGTATGCAAGACAAGTTTTACTGTACCAGTGACAATAATTGTACAAGTGACAATAATAAACCAATACCATGAAGAGCAAAAACAGAGGAGTGGACAAGCCTCCCTGTGCATTTTAATTGTCCATTTTTCCAGGTGCTGCCATGCATGTGGGGTTAATATTCTCCCTTTTTTCATTTCTTTCCTTCCAGGAGGATTAGCCAAACAAAGGCACTCTTCAATGAGAACTCTGAGTTGGTTGGAAAGGTGGGAGGGAGAGCATCAGGAGAAAGCAATACATATGTAGAACAGTCTACAGAAGGTGTGTTAAGAGACTTTTGATAGCTTCAGTTTCACATGTTTTCCAAAATATCACAACGGGGATAACTGTAGTGGATCCAGCCCACTGCCCAGAGAAGCTCTTCATTTCTCCAGATTTACCCTTTTATGGATGCAAAGGGCTGGTTGGGCTGACCCTTTGCCTGAGGGATGGGTGAGCTTCAGCTAACCCTCTGCATTGATGAAAAGTCACTGACAGGGACATTTTAAAATAATCAAAATTATCTTGAAAAATTAAAGAATATTAAAATAATTCAACCATTTACATCTCCTTAACTATCCCACAGATTCAATGAGCCTACTAAAATGAATTGGTTGCTGTTGGCACACTTGCCAGCCCTGCTGCAAAACTGAGGGAGTCAAATGCCAAATGACTCCGGCCCCACTCTCCTGCTGATTGCTAATCCAATACTGGGCTCAATGGAGAGTGCAGCAGCAGAGCAGATCAGGTGCACTCGAATTTAACCTCTCAGGCATTTTGTACCAAAGCAGTCAAGTGAAAATGCAAAGTTGGATACAATCTCAGTTGTGAGCAGCTGAATGTCAGATCCTGACAGAACCCCTGCCAGTCAGCTCACTTTGGCCCAATGCTTTACATTCACCCATGACTTCTTCAGAGCAAAGATTCACAAGCTGTAACTTGGAGGAAGCAGCTAATCATTGCAATGACTCCTTAATTATCTCACAACTAATGCTGTTGATGAAGTGATTGATTTGTGGGAGAAGTCCATTACACATGTCTGCAACACACCAGAGGCAGCCACGTGCAAGTACATTGGGGAATCCAAGAGATTTCTGCAGCATTAAGAGGAGTCTCTAGATTTAAGCATGCTTTAACAGTTACCCTAATACTATGCGTCCAGCATCACATTGGAACTATTGGGGCATTGTGGAGTGACCGCACCCCCCCCAACTCCCTGTGGTGACACCGAACTGTACTGTCATCCTATCACAAAGGCATCAAGGTCTATATATCCACATTAAAAGAGGTAGTGGTTTATTTGTACCTGTATACATGTTGAGTACTGTGAGTTTTATTTTGACAACTGAAAAATATGTTCAGTTCATTTCAGAACTGAGAAGACCATGGTGCGTGATAGCCGTTGCAACAATGGCAATTGGTACACCAGCCAATCTCATTGGTACCTTCTCAGCCTAGTTTCATAGCCTGGACTTGCAACGGCTCTCTGACCATTGACTTTCAGCTCTATCAGTAGCTTGTGGTGAACTAAATCTAGCATTTGCTGACACAGCAAATTGCCATGTAAATTTGAATTCATGTTTGTTGAGCTCAACAGCTTTGACCAAATTTGTTTAACTACGTGTCCACACCCAAATGTACCACCTAAGGCATGCTCTTAAAAAAAGCACCACAACTGCAATGCAAGGATAAGTTTTTAAAAGAAAATATTTATGCCCCTTCTATATCACAACCTACTTCTGGCTCCTTGACCCAAACTTGTAGCTTTCAGCAATTTCTAACAACTTTGGGTTAAAGTAATCTTTCTTATTTTTACACCGTCTTTCAATGAAATAACTTTCACCTTGTGTGGCATAAGAGCTATTTTCATGCTACAAGGTTCTTGTCCAGTGTCCTTCAAGAATATATTTTTTTTATGTTCACACGTTATAATATTTTGGGCTCCCAGTATATCACAGTGACATATGGTTCTTAGGATTAAAGAGATCAAGGGAACTGGAGAGAAAACAGGAAGAGGATAATGAATTTGGATGATTAGCCATGATCATATTGAATAGCAGAGAAGCCTTGAAGGGCTGATTGGCCTACTCCTGCTCCATGTTTCTAAAGAATCTGTCCATTCATTTGAGATACAAGCTGAATGGTCTTTGAGCTCAGTCATACATGAAGTTCTTAATATGGTCACAAGGAGCAGCCATGTTGTCCTTCCTTCCAACCACGATGTGGCTAAACTTGTTGCATATGATAATCGTGTTAATGCCACTGTGACTTGCCATGCTATGCACTCTCTTCAGTTCTCTCAATGGTATATAGTAGTCTGAGATTTCATGCAAAATGTCCCAGGAAAACACAAAAAAAATCAGTTTTGATGTTCTGGAACTCACTTAGGACTTATATAGCGAGAGTTACCAATATCTTTCAATAATCCTGATGCAAAACCATCTGGAAACTCATCCTTGAAACTAATTTGTATGCCCTCACAAATACATAAAAAGAGTAAATTTATTTGTCTACCTGTGACTCCACTTTCAGGGAACCATGTACTCGTACTCCAAGGTCCCTCTGTTCTACAACACTCCGCAGGGCCCTGCCATTCATTGTGAAAGTCCTATCTGGAACAGACTTTCCAAAATGCAACATCTTGCACTTACCTGAATTAAACTCCATTTGCCATTCCTCAGCTGATCAAGATCACCCTGTAATGTTAGATAACCTTCCTCATTGTCCTCTACACCACTTATTTCAGGTGTCATCTGCAAACTTACTAACCACGCCTTGGATATTCTCATCCAATCATTGCTATAAATGATAAACAACAATGGACCCAGCACCGGCCTGAGGCACATCACTAGTCATGGGCTCCAGTCAGAGAAACAACCTTCCACCATCACCCTCTGCTTTCTACCATCAAGCCAATTATGTATCTAATTCGCCAGCTCTCCCTAGATTCCATGCAATCTAACCTTCCAGAGCAGCCTCTCATGTGGAACCTTATCTAAGGCCTTACTGAGGTCCATATAAACCTGCTCTCATCAACTTTTAGTCACCTCATCAAAATAAACTCAATCGTTTGTAAGACATGATCTCCCATGCACAAAGCCATGCTGACTACCCCAAATCAATCCCCATCTTATCCCTCAGAATCTTCTCCAGTAACTTGCCTATCACAGATGTTATACCTGCTGGTCTGTAGTTCCCAGGTTTTTCTTTGCTGCCCTAAAGGAACAACATTCGCTACCCTCCAGTCCACTGGCACCTCGCCCGTGGCTAATGATGATGCAAATATCTCAGCCAGGGCTCCTACAATTTATTTTCCAGCCTCCAACAGTGTTCTTGGATATACCTGATCAAGCCCTGGAGATCTGTCTACTTTCGTACCTTTTGAGACATCCAGCACTTCCTCCAATGTAATGCAGGCCATCCCCAAGACCTCCCCATTTTTTTTCCTAGTTCTGTGTGCTTAGCCTCTATTCTCCTTTTGCAGACTACATGTTTGTATCAATGTCATTGTGGCCAAGCAAGCACACCACAAAACTTCTGTGTAACAGGATCAAGGTATGGCCACACATATAGATACATAGAAAACAGTCTGACTCTGCACATAGTTATACTGGAAGTATCACCTTTGATCATGTACTCAGTATAAAGTGTGAATAAATGTTATCACAAAGTTATTCAACGTTCTTTGTCGATGAAATGAACTGGCAACAAACTCCCAGACCTTAACCAATAGCGTTGTAATCTGTAAGTTATCAGCATCAGATGGGGCTGCCCTTGCTTGCATCTCCAGAGGGTGCCGTTGAACAGCCTGGTTTTATCCCCTCTGTTCCTCTACCCTGGGGCAGAGAGTGGATGATGGTATGATAACTTTGGCAGGTAGTGAGTAGCTACCCATCTATCCTGCCTTCATCATTGCTTTAGCAGAGATCTTCTATTCTATTGCAAGGTGAAGACAATTTGTTCCATGCAAGAAAATAAAGGTCCAGCCCAATTGGTTAGTTTTCTGGGCCTATAATGCAACAAGCCCTGATACACAAGATATTCTAAGCTTTAAGGTCATATCCTCTGGACAGAAACAGAGAAAAATATGGAACTCAAGTTTCTGAGAATGCATTTCTTCATCCTGTCTAAATTCTATTTGACAGAGCAGGATAAAATGTCAGCACAACATTGTGGGCTGAAGGGCCTGTACTGTACTTTAATGTTCATACCTTGTTCCTTGAAATTTTATCCAAAGAATACATTGATCTATCTATCCTCTGCACAACGCAAATCACAGAGCTTTTGAAGGGAGTTGAAACCCAAAGTTTCTAACTATTCCCAGCATGAAATTAAATCCATTGCCATACTAGTAGTCCAATTTATATGCTAAAACTCAAGAGGCCAGTGCAGTATTATTCTATTCTCTCAATCCAAGTGCACAAAATGAATTTAGTTACGTTAATTAACTTCCCTGGTCAGGTTAAAATGTTGTAATGACATGGCATTATTGAACACAAGCCCTGCCGGTTTCCAAAGCAAATAAAGAACAGAGACGTATGAAAATTCAGCCCACATTTGCAATAGGTAATGATTGCTAAGGCCACATCGATTAACCTAACACACTGATTGAAGATTCTAAACCGTATTAAGAGTCTCAAGTCTGAACCAGCCAGAAATGAAGGAGGATTTTTTTTATTGCCTCAGTGGCATCATTAATAATCTTAACAAGTTTTGTAATGGCCTCACTTAAGTATTTGGGCAACACAGTGGCACACCGACCCAGGTCTGATCTGTCCGCCAGTGCTCTCTGTATGGAGCTTGCATGTTCTCCCTATGACTACAGCTTCCCCCCGCCCCCCCCCCCCCCCACACCAGATATGACAGTCATAGAGCTATACAGCACAGCAGCAGGCCCTTTGGGCCCACTATGTTGATCATATCTATCTGCACTGATCCAACATGCCTGCATTAAATTCCACATCCCTCTATGCCTTACTCATTCAAGTACCTGTCGAAATACCTTTTAAATATTGTTACAGTTCCTGCCTCCATCTCCTCCTCTGGTAGTTCATTCTGCCTGTAGATACTAACTGGTGTTGAAAATTTATCCTCTCAGATACCCTTTAAACCTCCTCTCTCTCACCTCAAACCTTTGCCCTTCAGTTTTGGACACCCCTGCAATGAGAAATAGACACCAGCTATCTACCCTGTCCATGCCTCTCAATTTTATCCACCTCAGATATGTCATCTCTCAGTTTCCTTCACTCCAAGAAAAAACAGGCTTAGCCTGTCCAATCTCTCCTGATAACTTAAGTCTTGCAATGCCAACAACATCCTTAAGAATCTTTTGTGCACTCTCTCTCTAGTTTAATCACATCCTTCCTACAGGGTGGCAGCCAGAACTGCACATGGTACTCCAGTTTCCTCCCACATCCCTGGCTGGTAGGTTAATTGGTTACTGTAAATGACTTAGTGTAAGTGGATGGTAGGGGAAACAGAGGGGGTTGATAGGCAATGTGAGGGAGAGTCGGTTGCATGTAAACAAGATTGTTTGGGAGCTGGTGTAGAGTCAATGAGCTGAATGGCCTTCTTCACCACCACCCTCAATTATCGGGCAAGACCGCAGGCAAAAACTACCACACTGAAATTACTGTCACTGGGAGTGAGAGAGAAATGGGATTTGGCTGCAGTACTGAAAAGGCTTGAACTGATTAAAGATGTGTGTATGTGTGGGTGCTTTTGTCTGCGAGAAAGGGGCTACATGGGGCACAATTTAGTTTAGATCATTTGTTGATATGTTATGAACAGCTGTAAGGTGGCAAAAGGATCAGAAACCTATGGAATGAGCACAACAAACCAAAAAGAGAATGGCTCCAAATCTTGTAGTCAATACATCCTTCAGCAACCCAAGACATAACTTCTTCAGCAAAAAAAAAACAAACTGCTGGAGGAACTCAGTAGGTCAGGCAGCATCC
>JAUZTB010000001.1:49374066-49395807 GCA_034780895.1 Rhynchobatus australiae
CTTCCGGCTGGTGTTTGTCTAAGTCCAGCTTTGAATGTGAGAACTCAGAAGTAGGTGACATTGAAATTAGAGTTCAGCTTTGATAGTGTTTGAACTTCAGTTTGTGTACTCTTTGTGTACAGTAAAGTGGTCCAAATGATCCCAAGAAAATATCACTCTGAAATTTTAAAGTATGCATGCCGAACGGTTATTTCACTGATGCCCACATAGTTTATGTGCAGTTTATCTCATTAAATAACTCTAAGTAGATGGCAGTTGTTGCATGTACTTCCATGCAATAATTGTCCTCATTTTGGTTCTGTTACACAAAGGATAAAGAAATAGATATCTTTCCCCCTTTAACGTGCAAAGACTGGTACTTTTCTCACAAAGCACAATATTAATGTGTTCAATGCATCTGAATGACAGTGAAAAAATTTGTTAAAGAAAATTGGGGATTTACTTCATGGATTCCCAAGTCGACAGTTTTCTTTTCTAGCCCCATGTGCAGCTCACATGTGGCTGTGCCTGGAAATATGCAATGGCATCAAATGTTTAGCAGCACATGCCCAGCTGCCAATTTGGTGATATTTCATCAGATTGATAGTGGGGTCACTAAGTGAAAAGCAGTTTTTCACAGGACACATGAGGCAGAGTAAATAGTGCCTGTGGGGAAAAGTAGAAAACTTCTGAGTGACTGACACTGTCGATGGGGTAAATCCCAGTGTAACGGAGTCTGTCGTTCGGATTCCCTTTTGTGATAGGCACAGAATAAAGGAAACATTGAGAGATCTAGGAAGCTGTTGAATGGGGCGGAACTGTAGATGGTCACCCTTTGCGCTTAGAAAGAGTTGCTGTGATACAAGGTTTTGATGAGTCTGAGAGAAAGAAGTGTCTGCTATTTAGTCTGGATCAGGCAATTCTCACTGGATTAATCCAAGACACCAAGCATGCTTGATCAGCTGTAAATGGTATGAATTGCTTGTGAGTAGGGAAGGAGTAATTTATTTAAGATCATGGCAAATTAATCAAGAGAAGGGTCACCAAAATTAAAAAGGGACAACTTTCTATGAACTTGGACCCTAACATGGGGCCTGATCGGGGGAAGAAAATGGAAGCCAAGGTGGGGGAATACTTGGAGAAGGAATTACATATGAAAGACAGCTGGGTATGTGTCATTGTGGCTGTGAAGGATCCCATCAAAGAGGCTGAAAAATGGGAGGGTGGCTAAGAGATATCTAAAGTGGATAAACCTATGTGATTGTTGAAATATAGGGAGAGGAACAGCAGTTGATAGAAGAACATCAGGAGAAGGATACAATGATGTAGGAGATGATTGAAATGATACAGGGGAAAAAAATTAAAAGCTGAGAAAAAGGATGAAATGTTACAAAAAGAGAATGTGGTATTTGTGAGATTAATGAAAAACTAGTTCAAGCAAATCGTTGGTAAGAGAATAAAAAAGGAAATGAATAGAGACGAATGAAGATTCTTTAGTTTCTTATGATATTCTGCTATATTATTTGTTGTTTATATTAATGGTGGAGTCAGATACTGTCGGAATATTTGAGAAGTAGTGAGATGAGCATTTGAAATACTATGGCTTTGAAGACTACAGGCTGATTGCTGGGAAATGAGATCGGTATAGATAGGTACTTGATGGCTTGCATCAACAGGGTGTGCCTAAGGACCTGCTTCTGTTCTTTATTTCCCTGTGACTCTGTTTCTGTGTTGTGCTGTTTTAAAACCTTGATTAGTTTTACCCTACCCGGATGGCTTTAGGCTGAAGGAGGGTAGATGTAATAGCTAACTATAAACAAGTAAGTTTTGCAGATCCTTCAGGTGCTTCAACCACTCCGCCATCATTCCCACCCCAATCCCCAAGCGACCACCTCCTTTTTTGTCAGCCTGATCTTCTTCATCAGCGACTGACAGCTGGTTCATAATCCAGACCTACAATTGCCCAGCATGTACAGTAAAAGTATTTCAGAGCACAAATTGCAAATGATCTAACACCTAGTATACAATGTGCTGTAGAATTTTGCAGCAGTGAGTCCTCGTAAAATGTTTGTTGGACTGCAGTGCGTCACTGAATTAATCAGCTTTCCAGCCATAGAGGAATTTCTGGGCTCAATTTAACTTCTTACTTATTGGGTCACAGAGGAATTTTTATTTTAAATGACACTTCATATTAAATTACACACTTCAGCTTCAATTGATTATTGAATATTTTCTTTTGTCAATCAATTGGGAAGTGATGACAATTTTAAACAAAATTCTTTGTCTAAGAGTACCACTTTTGGGTTAGAGGGGCACAATCCATTTAGTTCAGTGTTCATTTCAAAATTATTGAAGGTTGTTGTTGGAATAGGGTTGTGAATATTTGAATTAAATAGTGACTTCTGATGGGAGCTGGATATGGACAGATACTGTGTTCTCCAGAATCATAGCGGAGCTGTACCATGCATTGTTAAAATGACATGATTATTGAAGGTGAACAACTGTACCCACGTGTTAAATCAGTTTGTTCGCACTCTAAGTTTTAGTAATTCCTCCTAGCGAATCCCAATATATTTTCAGCATTGCTTGTTTAGCTAAAACTATTTAGAAATCAAATAGAATAAACGAATGTAAATGATTTAATCATTTAAACTCCTTTTTTGAGAGGGGGGAAAGTCATAGTCAGGGGAAAGATAATTGTTTTTTCCATTTCGTTTTTGGAGTGATCTCCCTTGGGAGCAGTTCGTTCTCTTGACGGAGAGTCAGCTGATTGATCTGTTGCCCTTCCTCTGCCAGTTTCTAACATCTCTGTTATGGAAGGTACCCGAAAATAGTCAGGAACAGCTGACCTCCTCGTTTCCAGGAAGCAAGTGTCTGGCCCTTATTTTCCTTTTTTCCTCACCAAGATTGAGGTTGGAATGTCACTTCAGTGCAACCTGTGTTAAGCACTGAATTTTATACATTATAACTTTTATAATGGGAGTGCGGTTTGCTTCAAGAGAAGATGGGAACGGTTTGCGAGGACTGGACACTGAATGCTCACTAAAGTAATATTTCAAGATTTTCAAGTCACCACTACTTATGGCTCGGTCAGACCCACATGCAGGATATGATATTACTTTGTGGTGCTTTCCATAGCTGCCCTATTCTTTTACTTATGGTCGTATCAATTGCAATGCACACAGAAAATCAGACCTTCCCACTTTGAATGGCTGCAGGTTTTATTGCAATGAATGTGAAGGAAGAGAGGCAACTCTAGTTTCTAAGTTGGTTTCAGTGCAAGTGTCACAACAGACTTAATTTAGGAACTTTACTGTGGTTAATATTTTGAGAGTGAGATTTCCAATTGCAATTTTCACAAGTTAAATGTTATTCAGCGCTCTCGTCCATGGATTACTGTTACTGATTCCAACACTGGCTTGACAGTTTGTAAGCTTTTACCATGGGAAATCATAGTATCTGTAGGAATTGCTGCAAAATGGGAATATCAACAAAACATGTAATGTATGTATGTCAGGAAGGCTGACAAAAGTGTGGTATATAATTAAGATATTTGGTGGAGGTTCAAGTCAAAACTCCAAGGGATTTGTTCAAACTTGCTTTAAAGATCATATTTTCTGCTGCTTTTGGTGATAATATGTATTGGATGCTTGCTATGTTATCATAAGGACTTAAGTAAATATAATGATGTCCATGTGAAATTTTTCCACTCTATCCAGTTGGTCTTTGCAAAACACCCTGGAACAGCTTTATGGATTTCTGTCTTGCAAAATTCTGTTATTCACTTCCGAAGTGAGTGGTAGAGACAGGTATTCACGCAACATTGAGAGGCCTTTAGATGAGCACTTGAAACACCATGACATGTAAGCCAAGGGCCAAGAGTAGAGAAAGGAGGCTAGAGCAGGCAGGTATTTGATGGCTAGCATGGAACAGTTGGCTGAAGGGGCTGTTTCCTTGCTGCATGACTCCATGGTTCTACAACGTTAACATCTACATTATGTCTCTTAAAAGCATTTTGAGCTTTAAAACACTGTGTAAAGTACAGGACATAGCTGATTTGTCAACAGATAAGTTATCTGTATGGTAATCTGATTAACAACATGGCATGGTGTTCCTCTGCTTGATACTTCTGATTAAAAGTTCCATATGATAGGCCTCAAATTAAATTCAAACCTTAAACAATACAAAGAAACTCTGGGAATAGATAAGAAATATGTTGAAGGGTACAAAGCAATGATTGCTTATGAGTGACATTATGACAGAAGATTAAACTCATTAAGGTTTCTTACTTTTATATTAGTCAAACTGTAATTTGGTTAGTTCACAGATTAATTGTGATATCTCCATTGCCTATCTGACTATGCTCAACTCTTGTACGTTCTTCCATCTGCTGATTATTTATTTGGAAATTGTAGATGTCAGATGGAGTTGGATTTACGCCAGCCAGTATGATGCCTTCATGTAAGTAAGTTCATTCCCTTTGGTCTCATTCTATAAGAAATTCATCCTTGTAAATGGATGATTCACTAACCTTGCAGCTGATTCAGTCTTCACTTCTTGCTTAACATAAGTGACCAATTAAAGTGTGATTGTTCCATTGATACTTTATCAGTGGAGATTGTTTTCCACTTGAAGAATCATGTGGATGACTATTAGCTAGGTTGGAATGGGGAGATAACTCAGGTTTAAATCCCATTGAGTTAATAAATATCACTAATGAATTCTGTACAAAGTGTAACAAACATGTTGATTCATGAAAGTAAAAAATTGTCATCGAAGGCACGAGATATTTATGTCAGTGGACACAAATGTGTAGTGTATGGGATGGAACTTGGATTACTGTCTAATGGATCACATTGTGAAGTGATGAGAATTAAAGGTAGGAAACAAGGGAACAGCTTGGTATAATGTAGCCCATAAGCATTGCCAACTTGAATCTAGGACAACAAACTACCAATGGCACCTTTTTTAGAATTTTCACCACTGTCCTTTCACAACTTCTGTTGAATTTTTGATATTCTGCATGGATGGCACAGAATTTGATGACAAATTATTCTAATAACCATTTGCAATGAACTCTACTCTTAAGCAACTGTTGTTGCCTCAGTCATCAAGAAGTATCATTACAACTGAGATTGAAATCACCATATCAAGAATAGTACCTGCCATCTACCAGTGTTGCATATCCCTTGGGTAGCTGTAGAATTGTTCTTTATGGAATGCATTTTTTAAATGAAATGCAGTCTCTTTCCATGATAGCATACACTGCAGAAGTGTTCCTCCTGTACCTCAGAAGGTCGGACGGGAGACATGACATCAGTACTCTCTTTTTCCATAGTTATTGATTAACAGTGTGTAGGATTTTATATTCTGCCAGTGCATTGCTACAACTCAGGGATTTATTCCCATCAAAATTCTCAGCATTTCAGTCTAATTATACTTTGGCTTATTGTCATGGAATGCTAAAAAGGTGAAGGAAAAATGGACCACAATGCTGAACAAAAAATGCACTGAGAGTCTAAGTTAACAGGGGGAACGTAACAACCTGGAAGCAGATTTGTGCCACTGATGTGATTCATTCAGTGGAAATGGAATCAGTCCACTGTTGAGCTAAATCACTGGGAATGAATGGCATGGTGAAGGCAAGAGAACGAAGCTGCTGACAGCCAAGTATTATCCTATGCGCAGTATTTTCAACCCATCAAAACCCAGTGTGGCATGACACTGTCTTCACTTCAGAGGTGTTAATGACAGGAGTCACTTATGGCAGGTAGCAGTTTGCTGAAAAATCAATTAGTTTAGAGGCTTACGGGACAGGGGAAGTTGCTTGTTTTATAGCCATAGCTAAAGGCAGCAGGCTCCATACAGGTCAAAGCCAGCATTTCTCACTCTGTATCAGGAAATCTTAACTGAATGATGAGGTGGTGATCTGTGGAGATTATAACATCATTGGTCTGAAGGACACAGAGGCGTTAGTAAGGAATGGACAAATTAGATTCTGTTTAGTACACTGTTATATATTTATTTTTGTTCCTTCCCACTCTGACTGCGACACAATTTATGTAAAACATCAGTGTAGCATTTTAATGGCCTGCAGCCCACTAATTGCTTGCTGAAAGCCTAAGTGCTCTCATGGAATGGCTAAAATGTCAATATCAATATCAAACGCATGACTCGCTATCCAAAGCCTGTGTTCTTTCAGATCTGCTGCGACTGACTGGATTGCTAACAGTATGGTTTGTGGGTGGGTAAGGCATGGTGGATGGGATTGGGGATACGTTAATGGTGTGAGGGACTGAATACAATCTTGGTTGAAAAAAAATCTGCTTCAGTTGAATGAAGAAATATCTGAAATCATTACAAATAGTGGACGATTCTTGTTTTAGGTTATGAGACGTGACCACAGGTAGACAAAGTATTTTGTTGCACAGTTCTTTCAAAAATCTTGAATTTTCAGTCATATTCAGGACTACTCTAGTCACTTGGTAACCAGAAGGAGTTGGGATATTTTAATGGGATTACTGATTTCTGCAAGGGTGGAAAGTCCGCAGATGCATTCAAAAGACAGACGGGTTCTCAGAAAATGCCGTATGATGACAATTTTAGGTGCTACAGAACACCATGGTATTCTTGGCATTTGTGGTCGCCAAGGAAGTTTTCACTGTGTTTAAAAGATTTACTTTGGTGCAAATTGGTTGTGTATTATGTCAATAGACAAATGGAAATATGTAGGTGCTAACCAAGCGGAAAGGAGTTCTCTAAAGCAAGTTCTCAAGACCTGTAGCCGGTCTTTCCTTCCCCCCACCTATCCCAGGAAGTGAACACAAGTAGTGCAGAGGGACAATCCAATCTCTTCAACAGGAAACCAAAACCACAGTTGTACTTTCAATGATATTGTTTGCTTCAGTAATCTGGATTAATATTCAAACTGCATTTCCCTAACTTAGTGAGAAGAGTAATTTCTGCTGCTGAAGCTGTAGATCAGTGACACAATAGTGACCTAACAGTACAACAAGCTGTAACAAAGCTCACCTCTGTGGTGTCCCTTTTATTAGAGTGGAAAAGTAAATCTATATTTCTCTGAAGTCTAGAGCGATTCCAGTATGGATTGGACATGCATGGACAAGTGTTCTGAACAGTGCTGGATTGTGTATTTTGGAGACTTATCAGCATAGCTTTAAGCCTGCATTCGGGCAGAAATGAACACGGAGCTCCAGAAGCTGTTGTGAAAAGAGCATGGATACTTAGGCATGTGAGGTTAGATTATATCTGGTTCATAAACTGTAGCCTCTGTCCCTGCATGTACCAAGTTGCCTGTTGACATGAGAAGGATGTTTTTCTCCATGTGTAATTCATTGGTTCAGTGGACCTTAGCTGTTTTCTTGCAGCTTCATGTGGTTCTGAGGCTTTAGTAATTATATTCATTTTGGAAAAGAATATTGAAAGGAACTCAGTCTTGGTTTGAAAAGTTATGTGGAATTAAATAGTTTACTTAACTTGGAGTAAGAATGCCAAACTACAGGACATGTTGATGTGATTACAGGGCATATTCCAGAGCATGTTGACAAAATAACAAGGCTCAAGTGAACCTAGAAATTAAAGGACAATTATTTTTCAGAAAGAATAGTGGAATTGACTCTCCACTGCACTATTTCATGCTATGTTGACTCAGGCATTTTTTAATCCAAAACTAAAGAAGCCATAATGGTACAGATCTGCTGGCCCTCCAGTTCCATTCCCCAGTTCTGTATCCTCCTTTCTGCACCACTTCATTGCTATCAGTTCTCCCCTCTGATGCACTTCTGACCACATCTTGCTCTGCATGGACTTTCCCATCACCTACTGAATCTCATCCGAGTACAAATGGAAGAAATTCCAGCCACTGAACTCTGGATTTCCAATTTGTGTAAGAATTCCTGCATAGAATTCCTTCCATTATTACCATCAATGGTATTGAGGAATGTTTGCATTGATGCACAATAGTAAATGGTGGTGCATTGACTGAATCCCAGTAATGTTGAAATCAAAATGAAATACTAATGTTTGCCGATTATGAGACTGCAGAGTTGAGAAAAATTGTGAGAAAACTACATTTAGCTGGAGGATGGGATCTGATAAAAAAAATTCGGTCTTAGTGGACTGAATTCCTTTTTCCATATTTAATAAATTGCAGTTGTAGCTCAGTTCCGCTGGACGTTGCACCCTGCTTAGTTATTATAATAACTGGGATTTTGGCAAACGTAATAAAAAAGCAGGTATTCCAATTTAACTAGTTACTAACCATGATTCACCTCTGAAGCAAAACTTCCTCAAATTTGTATGGAACTGTGAAAAGGAAAATTCTGATGGGACATATATAAAGGTCAGATGCAAATCTCAAATGAATTTAACAATTATCACATGCGGACTCAACCAAATTTTTGCTTTTCAATTTAAATCCACAGAAGATTGACATCAACTGTCTTTTTCTAATTTGATGTGAATTTCCAACTGTGCAGCTCCACAGAAGTGGGTGGGTCATTTTAACAGCTTCCAGCTTAACTTGACCTTTTTCATGAAACCTGGTGGAATTATGTGATTCATTTGGGATCATTCTGACCAAAGTACAAGATGACCTTGATTTTTTATTGAAGCAGTAATTGAGAAGCACAGAATATATCGTACAGAGGAATAACTGGGGGGAGGTTATGGATAGGAATACTGTCGGTGCTGGAAATCTGAAATAAAAACAGAAAGTGCAGGATTTACTTAGTAGGTCAGGCAACATATGTGGTTAGGGAAACTGTTAATGTTTCTGATCTTGGAACCTGAAAAAAAATTAGAGATTAAGTAAGTTTAAAGTTGTACCACTCCCACTTTGATCCCTCTGTCATTGGCTTTCTACACTGTTCTAATGAAGCTCACTGTTCTAATGAGGAACAGCACCTGTTCTTCTGACTTGGCACAATATGGTCTTCAGGACATAACACTGAACTCAGCAGTTCAGATAATCAACCAATCTGGTGATTTATAGACAATAGGGACTGCAGATGTTGGAGGGACTCAGTGGGTCAAACAGCACCTGTGGAGGCAAAGGGATGGTTGACGTTTTGGGCTGAGCCTTGCATCAGGACCCACTGATTTCTTCCGACAGTTTACTTTTTGAATCTGCTGTTTTATCTCATTTCCAGATGTCAGACTTTTTTTTCTCTGTTTCTGATATTCCAGATTTCCTTTGTCTCCTTCCCCTCTCATCTTTCCCAGACATAGCTTTTGGTATTTACTAGCCTTAACCATTCTCCTTCAGCCAGCACTACTGCCTGTTTATCTAATCTTTTGTGGTCTCCACTCTCCCCACCCTAAACCATTTCTCTGAAACTTTAAACTTCCCTTGTTCTGATGGAAGGTTTTCAGTCTAAAATGTTAACTCTGTTTCTCTCTCAAAAGATGCTTTCTCACTGGCTTAGAATTTCCAGCATTTTGTATTTTCATGTTCATTGATTTACTGAGACAAAGAAATGTGTTTGACAAGTATGGGTGATGTTGAGTGTAGGATTTAGAGAGAAGTTTGAAGAACGTTGGAGAAATCCCTTTTTTAGATGATGTGGTCATGAACTGAGGTTTTGAACACAGTGGGAGAGGGTAATATAGTGAGCATGGTTTCAAACATCAAAGCCTGTGGGTATGTGTACCCTGAATGCAAAGTAAAACAAAAATATTCTGTATAGTGCAGTGCATGTTAACATGCACTTTAATTGGACCACTGCTGTGCAAGAAGTGTTCACACACTACAGAATTTTGTAGCATTGGCCAATAACAAACACATACACTTTAAATAGGAAAAATCCTACTTCAATTTTAACCCCCCCTCCCCCCAACTCACCAAACATTAGTGACCAATTGACTGTACATTTTGTAAGTACAAACCCAGGAAAGAATACAGTCTGACAGCTGGTCCTGAAGCATTTTTGCCTGAAATGTAGCATGGCACTGCCTTCTTTAAATCTGTCACAATCTTTAATTAGTGCATCAGACTGTCGCCTTTACACTGGAAATGCATGGCTTTGGACAGAATCCAGTTAAAGTTCTAATGAGTACTTTTATCACTGTAAAATACACCAAATTGGCTTACATGTGCATCACAAGATACAATTTAACTAGAACCACAAAGAAATTTAGCCTAAGATTTGGGATGAATGGCAAGCCATCCATGCTCTGCTCAAACCTACAAAAAAATAGACTGAACTTAATCTGTATTGTTCTCCCAGCAAATAGATGCTACTAAGCAACAGCTCCTGGCATAATCACAAGGCCCTACTCTGCAGCAAGATATGTAAATTCCAATGCATGAGGAACTGGGGTGGGAAACAGGGAAAAGGATAGAGGGGGAAGGAGGGGCCACGAGGAACCAGAATAAACTCTCCTTAAAAGTGCTGAAAACAATGGTAACTAATTAAGCCACAACCTCTCATTTAGCTATCTTTCAAAGCTCAAATGTTCAAAAGTGGTCTAAAACATTCCATTACAATTAGAAATTGATCATTAAAAAAAATCAAAATAAATTGAAGTCAATGCCAAAGATTAACTTTTAAAAAATTAACCCTTTAATCTCTTACACTGTTCTGTCATTGAAATTAAAGCAGGAGAACTGTCTGCACTGGTGTAACCAGCCACATATTCTTTAACTGGATTCCTAAGTGACTTTGAGGTCTGTTGCTGAACTCTAAGAGTCATCCGGCATTGGAGCACAGTCAGGAAATCACTTGTGATCAACAGGGAGCAATTTTGCTTATACGCTCAGAAGTCTAAACCTTGCTGGAATTTATGCGAGGAATTTATGACTCCCTGCAAAATCTGGCCATTTGGTTCCCTGTTCTAATGAAAGAATCTCAATTTGAAACATTAATTCTGCTCTTCTCCTGGAGATTTGCCTCACTTTATGAGCAAATCTGGCATCGTCTGCTTATATTGAAATAATATTGGAATGACCAACAGCTCAATTAGAGAAGGTAGGTAAAAAAATACTGTCAAGAATGGAGAGCATTTGAACTTCACTATAGGAATTGTTGAAATGTTTAACCAAAAGTATCAGGAGAGCAAAATAATCCCGAAGTTCTAACTGGTACTAGTACCACAAAAATCATAGTCAATTCAGCCCATTTGTTCTCCCTATCTCTCCCTCAAGGTTTACAGCAGTTCAGTCCCAGGCTCAGGTACATTAAAACAATTTAAACCTAGTGATTAAAATACCCAGATACTCCAAACAAATTTGAAGACAAAGAATTATTGCTCATAATATTCATTTTATCTTTATCAAATGAAGATTCTTCTAAAGCAATATCAATAAATCATCTGCATTACTCGTTCTCCTGAAAGTTGCATCCAATTAAAGAAAAGCAATTACAACTAGTGAATGTTAAGACAATTTTCATATTACACGGTGCTATCATCTGAAGAGTATTTTGTTTCCAAGGGATCATTTCCTAAAACCACACAATATACTACTTTGGCACAAGAAGGCTTAATGTCTGTGTGGGAAAACAAAAAAAAAGTGACAAGTTCCACCATGTAATTAGGGATACAGCCTTGTGCTGCAGTTTCCATAGTGACCAATGAACCTAATCAGAAATGCAGAACAGTGATAGTAAAAGCATACATAAAACTTTCACCATCCTCCCCCCACCCCCAGTCAGCAATTGCTAACAGTCTGTGACAGTCCCATTCCACCAGCTTTGTGGCTAAAATAACTAGGCAGGCCTTTTTTTTGTTTCCAAGGATTCACTCAGACCTTAGTGATAATCCTCTCAAAAGCTCTCTGTTGTGGGAAGATGGAATGGTGACTTGTCAATTTAATCTAGAGAGAGTGTTTCCAGGAGGAGGGGGCAAAAGGTGGGGATATTGGATGGGGATAGCGGTTGCCTGTCCACCCAGACTTGAGCACCAGTAAGGAAGAGAATGGATTCCCAAGGCCGTGAAAGGATGAACCGTGATGCAAAAATGGGATTAGGAAAGAGGAGGATCCATAGCGGAAGAGTGGATAGGTCAACACTGATGTGCAAAGTAAGAGAGGCAGAGGGAGGGAAGCAGCTGAGAGACACAGGGGCAAGTGAGGGAAGAGTGGCAAAGGAGCCAAGGAATGGAACAGGTGGTAGAGAGGCAAGAGGTGAGGGAACCGATCAAAAGGAGGAGAGGGATTAGAAAGTGAGAGGAGGGAGCAGAGGAGTAAGCAGTAAGATAAAGGCAGGCAAGGGGAGAAGCAGGAAGGTGGGGAGAAGCAGTAAGGGAAAAGCACCATACTGGAGAAGTGAGGGAGGAGAAGCAAGAGTAGGTGCAGAAAGGAAAATGAAGGAATTAAGGGAGGTGATGCAGGTAGATGAGGGAAAAGGAGTGATGGGAGCTGAGAGAAGAGGGTAAGAGAAGGGAAGCAATGTAGTGGAGGGAGAAGGTGATGAGAGGCAGGCAAGGTGAAGTTAGGGGGTGGTGGTGAGGAGCAGCAGCAGCAAGGACTGGGAGGGATAGAGGCCAAGCAAGGCAGGTGAAGTGGGCAAATGAGGAGAGCTGGCAAGGAAAGCAAGTTGAGTCAGTGGGGAGATTGTATAGAGGGATCTGGTGAGGGAGTAAGATAAAGGAAGTGAGTGAAGTGAGGAGGTAAGGTGATGGAATGAGGCAGGAGATGAAGGGGCAAGGGGAGAAAAAGAGGCAGGTACATGCCTGACTTGAACGAGTAGTAGAAATGCAAAAAATATGATCCGAGAAATTTTAAACTGAAACAGTGTAGTTCATGCTTAGTGAAGCTTTCACATAAAAGAAACAAAAATAAATCCCAAATTAGCAATGTACAAATTTGTACACACAGGACAAACAAATAAACTCATTACACATCATCTCCTCTGCAGAATGAATTATCTAGTTTGCAATATGTATCCAAAATTCAGATAGATGAGGAAAACAAGTATCATGGGCTTTAAGTGAATTCAAACCAGAAATTTTTGATATTGACAGTACAAGACGAAGAGAGCCCAAGGAGAGTAAACTATTACAAACTTGCATAAAGAGCAGGACCTGGCAATGTGGCATTACAAAGCTGCAATCAGGCACTTCAAAACTGCAACAAATGTTATCAAATGCATTCAGAACAACATTGTTTTGAACAAGTTTTCACAGGAAAAGTGGGAAGCACTGTGCCGGGTGACAAGACTGAGCAAATTAGGTACCAATAGTCATATTTCCCCAATACTAATCTCCATGTTCAAAATATGAGCAAGGTTCATAAGCAGCATTAAGCAACCTCAAACAAGAAAGCAAACAATATGGAAAAAGTAAGACTGCAATATTAGACAGTGACAGTAGGAAAATTGTGCAGAAGTCCAAGTTAATAAAACTACTCATTAAATAAGCCCAAAGACCCTATGAAAATAAACGATCCAATAACAGTGTACTAAATTGACAATAAATTGCCCATAAGTATAGAAAAAAGAATAGCACATTTAGATCTCATCTTTCAACAATTGCCAGTTGGTTACTCGAGCCATAGAGTTAGGTGAAAGGCCTTTCTTGCTGAAAATGTCAACTCTGTGCACCTTTCCACAGACACTCTCTGACCTTGCTGAGTATTTCCATAATTTTCGTTTTGTTTCCCCCACCCAATATTTCTGAATGCCCACAGCCTTTTCAATCATGTTCTTAAAATTCTGAGGTGGGACTTGCCTCAAAAGGTAACATGGCTAATTTGTAGTTCAGGACTTTTCTTGAACAATCAGGCTGGCATTTTCTTAATTGCCTGTCTTGTTCCCAGTTTCAGCCCATCAGATGTTGAAACCTGAGATGCTGGAAACACCCAACTGGTCAGGTAGCAACTATTGAAAGAGAAACAGAGTTGGTGCTGAATACTAACAGTTCTGAAGGGTTTTTGACCTGATGCGTTTCTCATTCCACAGATGCTGCCTGTTCTGCTGAGTATCTCCAGCATTTTGTTTTTACTTCAGATTTCCAGTACCTGCAGGTTTTCTTTTTATTATTTTTCAGGTGCTGAAACTTTCTTGCACACTTCTATGTCCTTAGACTATTCAAAAGATGTCCTAGCTGTTTGCCCATCTTCCAACATCTAGAGACCTGAAATCCAAAACTGACTTTCAAGCAGGTATTACTCAATTGATGGATATTATCCTCACTCCTTTCTGCATTTGCTGCACAACTGTGCTTAATACCTACAATCAGTCCTGATACTGATACTTAATACTGAGAGATTCTCTCATGCTTGTAAAACTCTGCTTCTCTTCTGACACATCTTGATAAACCAAGACCTTTTTCCCTTGTTAATTTGAGTTGTAACCATTCCACCCATATGACTTGGTCTCGACAGACATTCAGATCTTCAAGTTGCAAGATTAGAATATTCTAAGTGGTCCCTGGGTGGGCAATATGAATGTGAAAAGTGATCAAATTGGATCTTAGTCACTTACAGTAGTGTGGGTACAAAGGAACAGGGGAGGAACTTAATGTTTAGGAAAAAATTACAGGGTCCCACAGAAAGATCTTTGGAAATTTGTATCTGGGATCTCCATGGTGTTAATTAGGAAATAGTTGCTGCATGATAAACCATAATCTTTTCTCCATTTAATCACCCATTACAAATTCATCTGAAATCACCTGGAAAACCAGCAGAGAATCACACTTGAACTACAATTTCCATGGCACAATTGAACTTGGTAATACATCCCAAGGGCTGCACAAAAGTGAGTTTTATCGAATTTTATACAAAAATTAAATGATTTAGTTAAATCCAAAACCAGTCTGGAATTAAACAAAGCAAAAAAAAGGCATGAAGAGCAAGTTAGCTATAGTAGATTGGGAAACTACAAAAAACTATAACAATAAGTAATTACTAATATTTAAATAATTAATACTGAGTTTACAGCAAATCCCTTTAAGGCACACAAACCTAACAGTAAAAGTGGTCAAGCTGCAGCCAACAAGGTAAATTATAGGTATTAAATCAAAGGCAAAAGATTACAAGGTTCCCCAAAACACGAAAATGTCAAAAAAAAATCAGCAAAGGAGAACCAATCAATTGATGAGCAAAACTAAAGTATAATATAATAGTAATCTTTGAAAAAGCAAAAGAGACTGTAAAAGCTTCTATAAATGTGGATGAAAGAAAATAGCAGAAGTTAATGCAAATTCCTCATTAACACTGAAGGAATTGTGTTGAGGGACAAGGAAATGGTAGAGAAAATAAACAAGTATTTTCTGTCTGCCTTCATGGAAGTAATGGAGAATCTGGAGTGAACAAGGATCTGAATCAATGAAAAGATATTGGAGAAAATAGTGGGACTGTGGTAGATAAATCCCCAGGACCTAATGACCTGCATCACAAGGTTCGAAAGAAGTGGTTGCAGAGAAAATGAATGTCACGGTTGTCATCTTCCAAATTTCCACAGATTTTTAGAAGAGTTACCACAGATTGGAAGGTAGCAACTTAACTCCACTAGTTTAAGAGAGGGAAAGAAAATACAGGGAACTAAAAACCAGGTTATGTCCTCAATAATAAGGGAAATGCTAGAATCTATTATTAAGTAAGTGGTACCAGGGACCGAGCAGAGTCAATTGGATTTATGAAAGGGAAATAATGTTCAACATACCTGTTAGAGTTTACTGAGGTTGTAGCTAGCTAAATAGATAAGATGAAACCAGTGGATATGACATATTTCGACTGCTAGAAGGTCTTCAATAACAAAGGTACCACACAAGAGATTATTAAATAAAATCAGAATAGAGTATTGTTGGCAATACACTCGGATGGATTGGAGAGTTCCATTAATGGGAAGAAAACAATAGGATTAAACAGATCATTTTCAGGTTGTGAGGCTGTGACTAGCAGGGGCCATTACCGAGGCCCCCATCTGTTCACAAGCCATATCAATGATTTGGAAGAAGAGGTGCAAGTCTGTTGTTGAAACAAAGCTGGGTAGAAGTGTGATTGTGAGGAGGATACACAAAAACTTCAAGGGGATACAAAGAGCCAAAATGAATGAGCAAGGAAATGGTAGATGGAATCTAAAGCAGCAAAATGCATGGAAAAATATCTAAACTGGGGGAAAAAAACATCCACTTTTGTAGATAAAAAATACCTTTTTAAAAAAAATGGCAAGAGATTGTAAGGTCTTGGTATTCAAATGGATATGCATGCCCTTGAATACAAATCACTAAAAATTAATAGCTAGATACAACCTACAATTAGGAAGGTAAACATTATGTTGGCCATTACGGAGTACATGAGGGAAGATACATTAATGCAATTATAAAAGGGTTTAGTCCACACCTCGAATACTGCTTTTAGGTATGGTTTCCATATACAATAAAAAGGACATGCATACCAATAACTGCAGAGGCTACAAATATGAAATACAAACAGAAAATCCTGTAAACATTCAGCAGGCCAGGCAGCAGATGCAGAAAGAGTTAAGATTTTCTCATCTCTTTTCACAGAAGCTGCCTAATCTTCTGAGTATTTCCAGCATTTTCTGCTCTTATTCATGGAAGATTACACACAAAGTAAAGGGAATGTAATATAAAATTAATCAGATGGGGTGGGGTGGAATGGATTCTCTTATAAAAAGTGCAGCCTATACTATCTCAGAGAACTGAAAGGTGATTTCAGTGAAATTAAAGTCTTTCTGGTTTGAGACCATTCATGCAAGGATAATATTTTTCTTGGCTGGATATGCAGAACCAGGTGCTGCAAGCCAAAATAATGATTCACCTATTCAGAATTGAGATAAAAAGTTACTTCATCCAGAGGGTTTTGAATCTTTGGTATTCTCCACTGAAGGAGGGCTGTGAAGACCAAGTTACTGAGTATATTCAAGATAATTATCTATAGATTTTGGGACTTACAGGGAATCAAAGGACATGGGGTTAGTACAGGAAGGGGGCATTGAGGTAAAAGAACAACAGTGGTCTTATTGAATGGTGGAGCAGGTATGGGGGACCAAATCTCAGGTTCCTACTTTTTATAATAAGATAAAGGAGGAGACATTAGGACAACTAATCAAACACTTGAGTAATCTTGAGAACTGGAGAGAAGGTTGCAAAACAAAAAGAATTCTGAGCTTTTACACTAGGCAGCTGAAAATGGTGGAGAGGAGTGGAGGATCCTCAAAAGGGCCGGAGTTAGAATGAGAGCTGCAGGAGTGGAGAATGGAACAGGAAGCCAGTGCAAATCAGTGAGTAAAGCAGCAGTGAGTGAATGCAATGTAGAAGATTCAGGATTTGGCCAGCAGCATTTTGGATGTTCAAACTTGTAGATGATAGAAAGTAGGTAAACACTACCTTCTGTGATTCAGAATCTGGATGCAACTAGAGGATGGATGAGGATTTCAGCACTCGATGAGCTGAGACTGGAAAAGAGACAGGCAGTGCAAGGGAGATGGAAGTAGACAGTCTTTGTGATGGAGAAGATTTGACAATTGGAAGAACAGCTTGGAATCAAATGCCACACAGAGGCTGCAAACAATTTAGTTTTGCTGAAACAGTGGCCAGGGAGGGAATGGGATTAGTGATGAAGGTTGAACCAGGGACAAAAGACATCAACTACAAAAGCCAGATTAAATTTCAGTTCATCTAGGTTAGGATGTCAAGGAATCTGGCAACACAGGCAGCGGGGGAGTAGGACAGCTGGAGGTGTAGGAGAGCTGGTTATTGGTTGTGTACACATGGCACTGTACATCATCTCCTGACATCAGGAAAGGGCAGCATGTAGATGGGAAATAATCAGGCCAAGAACACACTGCTTGAATTGTCTTGAAGGAAATGGTACTGGAAGAAAAACTAGGTTTAAATTAGCTCCTCACAGATAGAGAGCTGGTTAGAAATGCACATTAAAAATAAAGAAAACAAAATCAAATGTTATTTTGTTGCCTGAATTTAGAATTGTGATTATGTGCATGAATATTAGCAGAAACATTAAGTCCAATCTAATCAATGCATTTTCAAGCGCTTGTAGGCATAATTTTCCCAATAATGACCAAACCAAATTCTCTCTCTCTCTCTCTCAAACAAAGTGAAAATGTTTCTTCCCAGTTTGCTGATCCTTTCAAACTTGGTGTGATTGCGAGTAGGAAGGTAGAGGTAAAAGGGGCTTCAAGAGGTTCTAGATCAACTGAACGAGTGGGCGAGAATGTGGCCATTGCAATTTAATGTGGAAAAAATGTGTAGTTATCCATTTTGAAAACAGAAAAGCAGAGTGCTTTTTAAATGAGAAAATGGATAATGTTAATGTTCAAAAGAACCCATTTCCTTACACTCTCCCCATGCCCCTTGATTCTCTCAAGACCCAGAAGTCTACTGATCTTGGTTTTGAATGAATGCAATGATGCTCGTAGGCCTCCAGGATAAAGAAACCCAAACATTCCCCATCCTCCACGTGCGGAAAAAAATTCTTATATCAGACCCAAAAGGCCAACCCTTCACTTTGGACTGTGTCCCCAAAGGCCAACGTACAGAAGCAGCAACCATTTGGGAAGGCACATGCAGTTATGCTCTTTATTGAGAGAATTCAAATATAGAGTAAAGATGTCTTACAGCAGTTATGTAGGGCTTTACACAGTTTTGGTTTCTTTATCTGAGAAAGGATGTACTCATCATAAGAGAACAACGAAGATTTACTGCACTGGTTCCAGGGATGGTGGGTTTGCTGTACGAGGAAAGATTGAGTAGATTAGGCCTATAGTCTCTAGAATTTAGAGGAATGAGAGAAGATCTCACTGAAACTTACAAAATTCTTAAAGACTGGATGAAAGGAGGTTTCCCTGGCCAAGGGTCAGACTCAAAGTAAGGGAGCAGCCATTCTGGTCTGAGATAAGAATAATATTCCCCCCCACCCTCCCCACTTGGAGGATGGGGAATCTAGGTTTCTCTACTCAGTCCTCGAGTCCACTCAGAAGAGAGATCAGGGCATTAAGGGAATCAAGAGGCATGGGAATAGTGCAGGAAAATAGCATTGAGGTAGATAATGATCTTGACAAGTAAGAAAGCATTCTCAAAAGGGCTAAATGACCTTCTCCTGCTCCTATTTTGTACCTATGTTCTCATTGTAAATCAAAAAGTGCCATTGCATGGATGTGCATAACTGATCTGAAATAACAAGGAATGTTTCTCTTTCCACAGCGGTAAAAAGAAAGGTTTGATTTCTTCCTTCCCTTACTGCCACTAAACATTTACCTGAAGTTACTATTTGACTTCAAGGATATAAAGATCCTGCAATTCTGCTTTGAGGTTGTTCTCTTCCAACGTTCATACACACATTGAAATAGTTCCTCTCACCAGTCCATGTCACTGAAACCAATGGTAGCAGAACTACTATTCTCTCAACCAAGATAACCACCTCTGCAGAGAGCAATGATTGAACATACAGGATTCACTTTTTACTTTAATGCATGGCCAACTAAAGTGCATGGTATGTTCACACACTGAGCTATTGGAGATGCTGAGAATAGTCCTCTTCAAAGGATTACTTTTAGATTGTAAATAAGTTGGCTGCCTCATCCAAACAAAAATCAGAGTGAAATTTAAATCCAACAATCCGAAAAAAAAGCAGCTGCTTGTTTAATCTGCAGCAAAGTGAAAACATATCCGAGATTATTGCAACTTGAAGCACAAGGCAAATCTTCCTGCTGCCTTTATGCTACTGCTCATTGTTTTCTGTAACTTTAAAAGCAGAAAGAATTAGTGCCCTAAACAAAACAATGTGGTTAATGATATATTCAATACATAAAGAGCATTTGGAAATACAAGTGTCAATTTTATCCTGTGAGGAAGAAATGCTCATAATGTGTTTGGCCTTATTCAGATAAAATGTCCTTAGAGTCCAGTCACTCCAACTTCTCCCAACCCACAAGAATTCCAAAACAAAAACGTCAACTTCCAAACTTAGTTCAACCTCTTTTGGTCACCATGACTTCCATGAAGCTCCAGCCATCATTATTTGACTTGTGTTGACACCCAAATCAGGAAGTCAAAATGTTGTTGGAGTGCTGATGACATAAGCACATCATGTATTTCGTTGCAAAGAAAAGCCCTGTAGCTGGTCTCAAACAAGCTATTTGTTGGGAATGAAGTAATGAACTGGGGACTCAGTACACACCCCAGTTTAACCCTCCTGCCTGCAACATGCTCATTACACAAGGGAGGGTTAAAGTCTACCAGACAAAATCTGAAGCCTTGCAGTGCAGCAATACTTCATTTACAGGTTTGCAGTTATTATTTTTTTAAATATAGGGTTATTGATCACTAATTCTGCAGATTAACACGCGAATGCAAGTTGAGTTATGAAGCCCAATTTTCAGCAACACTTGAGCAGGAAGTGCAGTCAACTAAAACTATGTGGATACTTGAGTTTTCATGTTTCTCCACCCCACCAATGAATTACCTGCAATCTCTCTGCCTTCATCTGGGGGAGAAAATATTGACAGCTCTACAGTTGCCAGCATGGTGCAGAAGCTGCTAGGCATATTTCGTGACAACTACAGTAGTCCACTCTACTCTTAGTGTTAGAAGTGCTATTGGAATTGCTTGGGCCAGTAACTTCAATGCATTTTGTTGATAGTACACACTGCATCTACTGTGAACATAGGTGGAGTGCAAGAAAGTTTGGAATGGTTGATCATATACCAATCAAGCATAGGGATTTGTCCTAGATAATGCCAAACATCTTTAAAGTTCTTGGTACTACATTCATCCAGACACTTGTTCCATCACAATCTTGTATTGTACATGGTGGAAAGACTTGAGTGTCAGAAGGCGAATCATGTACTACAGCTTTCCTAACTCCTCACCTTCTCTTGTAGCCATGGTATTTATACAGCTGGTATAGTAGAGTTTCTGATAACGGTGACCCCCAGGATGTTGATAGTGGGGGATTTCAACTGGCATACACCTTTGTACAGACTTTATGAAATAACTACTTATGAAATAGTTCTTCTTGTATGGAAGCTTTTCTGGATACGTAATTTCCAAGCCTTTCCAATTTGACTAGAACAGAAGTTATTGAACAATTTTAATCCTTATGTACTCAGCTTTGGTTATGCTCAAGTCTTTTCACAAAATGTTGATTCTATAATTTAAGTGACTACAGCACTGAGATACCAACTCTGATTGTTCTTTAGGGGTGATGGAATGTGGTTTCTGTAGATGATGCACTGTTGGATTTAAAGCAACTATTTTCTACCTTTTATTCAAATCCCACAATATTGTGATTAGATGCTTTAATATTGAGGATAAAGAATAATGTCAGTGAAGAAAAATATACACATTCCAATTCAGCACATATTGTGTTTACACATTTTATGTCTCTTTAAAAAAATCTCTTGGATTAGTATGAAAGACATGTGAATTTCCATCCAATTTAGATTAATATTGTAGGAAATAATTAAAAAGGTAAATTAACAAAACTATATTCTGCTTTTAATTTGATGATATTCCAAATCCAAGCATGTACAGCAATGCAATATCTGTTACAAATACTACCAAGTTTTTGTCACGCAAGTAGCGCACAACAGTTCCATCAGGGAAGATAGGAAACCTTTCGTTACCAAGTAAAAAAAAATTACAACCTAGAAAATGCAGGCCGAAAAGAAACTTATCATGCAGTACAGAAGCACTTGACAAAAACAGACTGAAGTAGGGGTGGGATGCACGTGCAATTACCACCACCGCTCACCCTTATGTCCAGATAGGCATCACTTAATTTGCTCTAGATTGGGCACAAGGATGTTTTCCCACACT
>JAUZTB010000001.1:49534203-49556572 GCA_034780895.1 Rhynchobatus australiae
GCGGCACGGGCAGAGGAGGGGAGGGGAGAAGAAAAGATAAGATTTGTGGAACCACCCAGCAATACAAGACCTGGGCAGAATATTGCAAATCAACAGAGAAATGTGCTTTTTAATGTAGTTGTATTGGTTAATGAAAATATTTACTGAACTTTATGACAATGATCCAAATCCTGAACCATCTGATAAATCTGAGCCAGTAATTGCCTAATGCTTACAGCACAGGGAAAGTTTAGTGGATCTTTGACCCACTGGATCTATTTTGATGTTAGTCTAATTTCTGGCAGATTAGTGGACATATGATTGCCCATTTGTCTTTATGAATTAACAGCACATATTAATGAGTTACACCGCAACTGAGCTACATTTATTTTTATTATTTTTGTCTGTCTGTGTTATTCTTCAAAAGAAGTGGTGAGACAATAAAAGCTTTAAATTTGCTCATGTTACAGAGCTACTAACAATCCCAAATAGAAACATTAGGCAAGTTGTGTGACATTATATTTAACACTGCTTTTTTAAATTATATATTGTCTTCTACCTCTGCATTCTAAGAGAATTCTTTCTTTAACGTAAACTTACTTTTGTGAATTAATTCCGTCAATAGCTCGGATCATTCTTTCATTTAATTCCTCCTCGAATCTCCTTTTTTGTGACTTTGTTCTGCAACAGTAAAAGTAATTGTCTGTCAATGTGTAGCATAAAATATCTGATCAGCCAAATGCAACATCATGAAATTTGGAGAAACCTCTGAGGATATCCATATTTTGCTTAACAAGATTTTGCAAATAGTTAATTGCTGGCGTACATTGATCATAAAATTGTGTTCCAGGACAATAAGAGCCATAAGACCAGAATGCAGGCTAAGATCTTGGTACACAACTTCTAAAACACATTTAAAACAGCTTAAAAAAATGGGTTCTAGCCTGTGGTACTAGTTGCTCTTGGGGCAAGAGCAGGGAGGAAGATCAGCTTATTTCTGTATGCTAAGCTTCTGCAAGTCCAAGGCTATTTTCAGAGGCCAGTGACTGGAAGATGAAAGGCATATTGGCATCTTCATAGGCATAGATGGAACTTAATGGCAGCCTGGTCTCTTAAAGAATAAAGGCACAAGAATTGTCATGCATTTTACTTGTTTTTCATGTATTAAGACATACCAATTTTTAGGCATATTTGCAGTTTAATCATCGGTGTACTCTAATTTCAAAGCCATTTAAAAGCTTGATAGTTATGTATATAAAATTCCTCTCTGTTCATGTAATGAAGGTGTTTCAAACCAAAAAGAACAAAAATTTCAGCAACCTCAAATATAAGAACAAACACAGGCTATCACAGGATGATCAAGAAGTTACCTGTGGAGCTAATACATGAAGCAAGATCATCAACACTAACCTTTCTGTGCATCGATGGAAATGGTATCGAACCATAGGCATGTCCTGTAAAAGTGGAATGATATTTGATGGTTAGTCACTGAAACAAAATGAAAACTGCAAGAAAATACACCTCCACACAAATTGGAGTTCATCTTTAATTGATGTGCTAAATAGGTTCTCTGTTATGCATTAATTCCCAATCAGTTGAATCACCAAAAACGACAAACTTCAGAAAATTTGGCTTTAAGAATTTGTTGGGATGATTTGGATCCAAACCATGTCCTGGGTGCCTCCTGACAGCAACTCCCTGCACTAATCACAGCTGCTGTGAGAAGTCATGTGAAGTTAGTCCAAATCTTAAAGAACTCTTTCCACGGTGACTACAGTGGTCGTGAAGGTGAAAGTAACTGCAGTGCAAGGGAGGGGCCACACCTTCAGTCTGAGGGGCCATATTTATAGAACATAAGAAATAGGAGCAGGCGGAGGCCATCTGGCCCGTCGAGCCTGCTCTGCCATTCAGTAAGATCATGACTGATCTGGCCGTGGACTCAGCTCCACCTACCCGCCTTTTCCCCATAACCCTAAATTCCCCTACGATGCCAAAATCTATCCAACTGTGTCTTAAGTATATTTAATGAGGTCGCCTCTACTGCTTCCCTGGGCAGAGAATTCCACACGTTCACTACTCTCTGGGAAAAGCAGTTCCTCCTCATCTCCATCCTAAATCTACTCCCCCGAATCTTGAGGCTATGTCCCCTAGTTCCCTAGTTCTAGTCTCACCTGCCTGTGGAAACAACTTTCCTGCCTCTGTCTTGTCTATCCCTTTCATAATTTTACAGTATCTAAGATCCCCTCTCATTCTTCTGAATTCCAGCAAGTATAGTCCCAGACGACTCAATCTGTCCTCATCGGCGAACCCCCCTCATCTGGTGAAGCTCCTCTGCATCGCCTCCAAAGGCAGTATATCATTTCTCAAGTAAGGAGACCAGAACTGTGTGCAGTTCTCCAGGTGCGGCCTCACCACTACCCTGTAGCGCGCAGCATAACCTCCCTGCTCTTAAATTCAATCCCTCTAGCAACGAAGGCCAACGTTCCATTTGCCTTCTCGATAACCTGTTGCACCTGCAAAGCAACCTTTTGCGATTCAAGAACTACCCTCTACACAACAAATAATCTGGGTGGTGTTGGACCAGAGAGGCAGAAGCCCCAGCATAATGTTTGGAATCCCAGCACATTTAGGCTCCACCTTGATTCTCCACATGAAGGCCAACAATGGACTGGAGTGGCAGACTGCAGGCATCCATCACTCAGCATAACATACCAGCGGTGCAGGACTCACTTATCTGCAAGCAGCTGAATGCCAGCAGTTCCCTCAGGGCTAGCAGCCACAGTCAACATGATTCAGTTTGTAACTTTTTCAAATGGAGAATAATTTTTGTTTTTACTTCTAATTTAAATAGTTTCTTCACAGTAACGTCAAAATTTTAAAGTGTGAGGAAGTTTTATTGGGCTTGAGTTTAACAATAATCATAACAAACCAAGAGGCTGATGAGATAGAACCTGAGCCACAATCTACAGGGAAATATACATTCAATCAAATGGCGTGGTCCAAACCTAAACTTAAATTCCATGCTTTCAATTTGAATGAAGAAACAAATTAACTTCAACAGAATTCTTCCTGCTTTGGAATGGACCAATGACATTAATTAGGTTGGCCGTAGACTGATTGAAACCTGTTCCGGGCCAGAGTTTATTTGAGTTAGATTACTTCGTTTAATTCATGGGAACCCAGGAGATAGGTGACAGATGAACTTCAACGTGGAGCAATGGAAGTTGTTTCACACGGGGACACACAATTCAGGAATGCCTTGTGCCCAGCGCCCAAGGACATGGATGGAAAATAAGGAAAGCGATTCGAATTCCTTAGCGAGAATAAACCGATGCCACAGCACAATGTTTGGAACAGCTCGGCAAAGCAAATCGGGTCTTGATTACGTGCATAGTTCTGGCTGCCGCAGTAAAACTAGTTTATTGCAGCAATTACGTGGATAAAACGTATTGAAACCAGAATGACAGGGGGATTATATTAGGAAGAATGTTTACATAACTTGCACTGGATTAGAGATAAGACCGCTGGTTGTAGCGTTCCAAGGAAAATGACCAGAGCAAGCTGCTTCACGTTGTCCAGACCACTAAAAGCAGCTTGCACATGAGGAAGATATATCCCGAACTAGTCAGAGAACCATGTCCCAAGGTTGATAATGGAAGCAAAGTGTGTCGATGTATTTAAATGCAAATTGCATACATTGCTTTCAGAAAATAATATTTTGACAAACACCTCATGGGCCTGGCTTTTGCCGAGTTGTGCAGCCACTTCCCCGCAGAATCCCCGGGTCTCCCGTGGTCTCTGGGGCTAACGCACAGGCGCTGGCTGGGCTCCCACTGCAGGAGAAGAAAGGGAGAGGGAAGAAAGTTAGTCTGTGTGTTTGATTTTATGTTTTTCATTGCCTAGATTTTTTAAATAAAATGATTTAGGTCATTTTATTTTACATTTTAATAACTTTTACTGTTTATTTCTGAATCATTGAATAAAACCCTCCTCAGCTTCGACAGGCGGCCAAGGTCGGAGCTCGGCTTTGCTGCCGCTTCTGAGGTTGCAAGGGGAGCGTTTTCTGATTGGCCCGCGGCGCCCGGTGACATTGTTCACTGGCTGCTCGGCCCCATGACGGGCTCAGCCCAGTGGGAGCGGCCAAGCGCAACCGGAGCTGGTGAGTTCAGAACTATGGGGAGCACGAGGTGTGAATGTGGGCAGCGGGCAGGGCCCAGCAAAACCCAGCTTAATGGTAATTGGGGTCATGGGACGTGTGGGAATGTTTGTAAGGGACTTTGGATGTTTGCTTCCTAAAGCTTTTCATTCCTGAGGTCTTCCTTGCCCCTGTTTGGAGCTGTTGCAGCAAAATGTCTTAAACAGTGACTCCATTGTCGCATTGCAAGACTACCAGAATGGTGTAGGGTGCAGTAGATGGACCTAAGATTTTTATGTGGCTTGAAATTTTGTATATTTCTAATTTTATGTCAAAAATATGCATAAGGGTGCACTAATGGGATAAATCTAGACACTCCTGCCTCACTATCCCGCAGATGTACATTCTCCATTTAAACAAAGAATGCACAATTGGATGGTGATTCTTCATAGATTATTCCTGTATGTCTCCTAACATTAGCCTTAACACTGAATCCCCGATGTACACAGTCTCAGATATTTTCCAGAATTCAGACACTTTACAGAAGATTTCAGGCTGAGAATTTGCTGAAGTGTTTAAAAAGCTATCCCAGGCCTTTGTATATTTGCTGCAGTTGCAGTTTGGTTTCTAATTAGTGTTGGCAAAATAATAGAAGCATAAAGGGGAAATATTTAAGAATTTCTATTCCTTTCAAAAAAGGAAACTAATGATATTTTCCTGATTCAATTACTATCCTAAATTTTACAACCCACAAACCAAATATTCACCTGAAATATTTCTGGTTGTACAGTGTTCAGTTTCTCCAATTATTTTCTAAGTTCTGGTTTTGCCCTACATATGTAATGTGGGGAAACTGTTGCTTTTATTTCCTCAGTTCTTTTATCAATGAAAGATGTTTAAAATATTCCAATGAAATCCAACAACATTTTAAATGTAATCTTTATTTTCTTGAAAAATGTTAGTACTTTCCTGTGCAGTGCATCAGAAGTTTTTTTTGGGGAGAGACTCTTCATATCCAAAGCATTATAAAAAGGCTGGCATTATTATTATTGGTTTGCTGAGAATTAGTTTGGTTACTAATATTTAAAATTTCACAATGACATTTTGTTGGTAAATAGGTTTGGGGAAGATGATTTATATTCTGAAAATTACCTTATGGATATTGATCAACTACATGGCATCTATATAAAATTGTTGCCATTTGGGGTCTATCTTGGGAAAAAGTGAGCATGATATCAAGAGGTTTAGCATACTCATGGAAAAGTATGTGGGCCACACCAATTTTTTCTAAATGGACAATAGGCAGAGAGAATTTCAACGGGATGAGAACGGATCTGGTTTGTGTAAAATGGGATCAAAACTTGACAGGCACAAGTGTAATTGAATGAGGGATGACCTTTCAGGTGGAGATGTTTCTGTTGTAGTCGAGGTTGCTTCTTGTGAAGGAAAGGCATTAGGAAATTAAAGCCACACTTCCCTGAATGACTTAAAAAAAGTAAAATAGAGCAGGAATAAACAGCAAATGGCAAATATCAGTTAGTTAACACAACTAGGGACCAGGTTGATCACAGAAAATTCAGAGAGCCCATTAAGAAAAGCAAAGAGAGAATGAGAAAAGAATAGCAACAAATATGAATAGGAATCCAAAACTATTTGATGGGCATGTGAATAATGAAAAAAGGTTTGTGGGGCAACCAGTGGCAAAAAAAGAAAATTAATCCTGGAGTAATGACGTACCTTCATAAGGCACAGGTTTGTCCACAACTGTAGTATTGTTCTAGTTCTGAGTACTGCACTTTCAGAAAGATGTAAAGGCTTTAGACAAGGTGCAGAAGAGATTTGCCTGGATGATTCTGGGAATGAGAGTGGAAAAGCTGAGGTTGCTCACCTTGGAACAGTTGAGATTTTGAGGGGATCCGAAAGGATTATGTAAAATTATGAAGTGTGTAGGAAGAGGAGATGGTGAACAGTTGGGGTTCAGAATTCACTGCTAGTGCTGCTAATGACTTATTCAACAGAGAGCTGGATAGGTTTCTGAAAAGAAACAACTTACAAGGGCAAAAGAAAAGCTGTGGGAGTGGAGCTAGCTGACTTGCTTCTACATTGGAGTTGATGGGCTGAATGGCTTCCTTTCATGCTGTAATCATTCACTACTAGTTACCAGGTACAGCGCTAGGATGCTAGAAAATTGAAAGGATGAAGTTGGTTCTCTCATGAATCTAGACTGAGATAAACTCGTGTCTAAATTTGTTAAAAGGTGATTCGAAAGAAATTATCCAATGACATTGATACGTTTCAGTGCACTGTTGTACTTGTCATAGGAATGGTGCAGATATTGAATTCTTGGCTCCGGTACAATTTTACTCGTCTTGTTTAGATAGACATCATGTGCTAATGAAAAGACTGGTGCTTCTCAGAAAGAGCCTCGCTTATCTTTCAGTAGCCGAATGACAAGGAACATTTTCAGAGATTGTTGCCTCCCCTTTCCCGACCCAGAGAATGGTGTGTGACGAAAGAGAAATAAAGGAGGCAAAGCAAATAGATGAAAATTAACACAATTGAGTTCCGTGGTGTACTCATTAGTAAAATATGTATCATTACAGAAAGCAATAGGGAGTTGGTCTGCTGAACAAAAGGTTCAATGTTTTAGGCAGCTTGTATGTTTAATTTGTTCTGCTCGTTGGATGGCTTTAAACAGTTCTTAACAGGCTGACAGATGGAACACCATTGGAAAATTATGGGGGTATAATGGTCGTGTTATGGCCACTAATGATCATGACTATTAGTGACTTAATTTTTGAGCAAGAGATAGGAATTTGAACCTTACCAGAACAGTTGGCAAAATTAAATTTGAGTAATTAAATAAAATCTGAAATTAAAAAGTTGTTGTGAATGGTGGTGGCCTTGAAGCTTACATTTTCATGAAAACCCATCTGGTTCACCAATGTTCCTTCCATTCTTTCAAGGAAGAAAATCTGTCATTCTGACCTGGTCCAAATGAGGTTAACTTTTTTCAGAGATGGGTAAAAGAAAATTCTGGCCTTGCAAGCAATATCTGCACCCCATGAATAAGTAAAAATAAAACGTAGTGTCTGGTTGCATGGGAGGATCTGTTGATTGCTATAGCAGTGGTACATCCCACATGTTTGTGTCTTGCCCATTGCCATCTGGTCAGAGTTGATTTATAAATCAACTCTGATCGGCTGGCAACGGGTAAGACACAAACCTTGATTTGTGATTAACAGGTTTAATAAGGAAAAACAGTGTTGGAAGTATTTCATTTTGGCAGCATGTGATCATCTGAAAATAGACTTTAATCTTTTAATTAACCTTGCTGATAATCAGTTTTGGTAATGATCTTTAAGAGTGTTTGACTTCTAACCTCGGGAGCTAAAGTTCTTAAGAGTTTGGAAACAATCACAATTCATTGATAGTATGGCAATGTAATTGTTTTCTTGGCAGGAGCTAAATCCCTCCCTTTCTTATCCTGCTGGTCTTTTGAGTGGAGATCAATAGGATTGGCAGTGATGGGGGAGGAGCAGTTAGAACTAATTTGACCACTGTTAATTCTCTTCAGTAATCTTGTGCTTCCTCATATATCTTAACAAATTCATAAGGTCCAATGCACTGCATTCTTTCACAATATGAACTTGTTTTTATTGCTTAATGATAAAAAAAAGACTAAATTTAGTTGCTAGGGAATTTATTCCATTTTCATGATGTGAAAAGGATTTTGTTCTTGTGTGTTATAGAAAATTAGATGATATTTGTTATCAATATTATGTACACAATACAATATAAAAATTACTGGATGACATGACATGCCCACCCAAATGACAAATACCTCCAGAAATTAAGCTCTGATATCTCATAAGCAAAAAGTAATAAATCAAGCACAAACTTATTCTCCTTTTCAGTTTTGTTTGTGACATATGTTCTTGAGATTCCTATTGTAATATTTTTAATAAGTATCAACAGGAATTGAGCAACTTAAGTTCTAAAAGACTATGAAAATAAAGCAAAAATGCATGACATTGTAAATGAGTTGTGCTATTGTATTGATGCAGTTGAGTAGGAATCCGTTGACTGTGAAGTATTTTGCTCTAATTAACACCATTAGAAATGCACATTTTCTACTGTCCTGGTGCATTGAACAGTAAAATCACCAAAGTGCAAAGTTAAATTATTTTTTTCTACTAATTTTCCCCTGGGTACCCCGGTTTCCTCCCACAGCCAAAATACTGTAAATTGTCCCCAGTAAAGATGGATGATCAAAGAATCTGAGGGAGTTGATGGGCATGTGAGAGAGAATGGAGAAAGAAGTGAGAGAATGGGAATGGTCTGAGAGCCAGCATAGATTCGATGGGCTGAATACCTCCTGTGTCAGATAGAAATATGAAAAATTTTAATTTGCAACTTGCCATGAGCTTTTTTTATATATAATTTTACACAGGGGAAAACTTTTTTCTGTTTATTGAAAGATCCACAATCAGTGAAATTAAAAATATTTGGAAATAGCAAGGTTTTGGCTGCTTTATAGTGAAGGACGTGTTATTTTGACATGGGTTTATCCAGATTACCAAGACTGTAGTTTAAGGCAAAAAGCACTTTCCTCAAAACAATTTATGGTTTTAAAACCAAACTATTAATTTGAATCTAAAGCATTTAAAGAACTGATTTGTTAAATTAACAATCTGTCAGCTTCTTACAATACAATGCTTGCACTGGCAGGATATCTGATCAGATTTTATGCTATTTTGATGAAATTTAACCTTGCTGCTCTAAATACATACAGCAACCTAAACCTATGTTCTGATTATTGCCAATGATTACATTATTTACCCTAGTAATTTGACTTAAAATTAACAGATGTTCAAGAGAATTTAGTTGTCGAGGATAAATAGATGCTTGAATTTATATTTAATCAAAGCAGCCTGTAATTCAGTGAATTGTTTATTTGCTCTGCCCCCAAATGCTTTTTGGGTTCAAGTTCTTGCACTGTCACCAGAGTCCAGTTGCAGAGTTTTGGCTGTTTCAGCTGATTTACTGAACTGATAGTTTTACAGAATTGCAATGTTCTATTGGAAAAATAAACGATTGGTTTCTCTTATTAAATTGTAACTTCTCCCAAGAAGTAACAAAGCAGCAAAAGTTTATCTTGGAGTTTTTCATGTATACGTTGCCTTGGCAATTCATGGAGGATATGTATTGAGAAAAGAGATGAAAATAAATAATCTGAAATAGAATAAAAAAAACAAACCAACACAATTTATTGATCTAAGCCATGATTATTTTGACACTTCAGAATGGAAAACTGCAATCAACAAGGTTCTGAATTAATTCTATAGTATTACCTATCTTGTTTTGAATATGTTGAAATTTGAAACTAAAATTAAATGCTGTAGAGTCATAGAGTAATATAGCATGGAAACAGGCCCTTTGGCCCAACTCAACGATGGTGCCAACCAAGTTAGTCCCATTTGACCCATATCCCCCTGCGTCCCTCCTATGTGTTTTAAATGTTTTTTTAATTAAATATTATTATATCTTTTGTAAATCTCTCACCCTTGTATTGTCCCTATTTGAATGCTAAATGTGAAGCATCTGAATCACTGACAAACCATTAGTGTGCTTGTATATCTGTAGCACTGTAAATAGCCATCACAATAGTCAAATGATTTTCAAAGAAATGTATTTAATAGTTCATAAAACATAAAATTTTAAAACTAATTTGATGCAAGCATTGTTCCTTTCCATCACACAATCATCTTGCAGTTTGTACATTTTCTCCATTACTAATTGTAGATATAATTGGATAAGGCTGATTAAACAAGCGACCAAATAATATTGGTATGTTATATCCAGTGTTTGTTTTGCAAGTGCTGCTAGTCGTCCTATGCTTCTTAGCTCACAATATTGACCTAACTGAGCCAATGGTGTGGCGTCTTTATTCTCATCAGATCCGACATGCAACAATCTGTTTTTGGGCTGTACAATCCTGGCCTTGAGACATCAACTCTACCTGAACATTCCGATCCTTACACACTGCAGACCCTTGTTCAGACATTCTTTCACTGAATATGTGACCACAGTCTCATGGTTGCGTAACCTAGAAACGCAATAAATGTGTACCATCGGATTAAAAGCAGCTCATTGACTCCACTCCCCAACACACGCTGGGACAGTCTTCGCAAATGAGTACAGTGCAGGAATTCGATGCTGCTTTGTTTCTTATCACACTAACATTCGTGCAAAAAGGACAAAAGACAAAGTTATAGAATAGCTAAAATTTCATAGTCGTTATTAGGACATACGTGCAATAGTGCAATTTTCTTGTGCCACTCCAAGAATGCAGACATTTGTATACT
Organism: Rhynchobatus australiae; assembly: GCA_034780895.1. Taxonomy (NCBI): domain Eukaryota; kingdom Metazoa; phylum Chordata; class Chondrichthyes; order Rhinopristiformes; family Rhynchobatidae; genus Rhynchobatus; species Rhynchobatus australiae. The sequence goes on from JAUZTB010000001.1 coordinate 49,544,686, forward strand.
GTCCAAAGGACCTCTCGTGCAAAATGTTTACTGACGTGTTTGCTTAGCATTCCTCCTTTTCTTCCTCTGTTTGGATGCGACTGCTGTGTCTCTGGGTTGTATGCGCTTCTCTCCATTTTGTTGGCCGTTCCTCCCCCTTCTCCTGTCCTGGCGGAGCTTCTGATCCCAGTTCTGATATTCACACAAGACCAAATTAATGCATGTAACATTCGACATAATTAGCCTTTAGCAACATGAATAGAGCCAACTCAGCAAGAACGTGGGTGTCAAATTGATTATTACTCTCTTATCGCATTTCTCCAGATTAATGTCATTGTCACAGTGAGAGCTGAGTCATAAAGTCACAGGTTCAAGTCCCACTCCGAAAGTAAAGGTGACACTCCAGTACGCTAGTGAGCAAGATCTTGCACAGAGAGAAGTCAGCGGAGCCCAGGACATGCCTCTAAACCTTTAGCAGTTCAGGAAGCTAGAATATATGCGAATTTAATGACCCTGCCAAAACTGATCAGATTTGAATTCCTCCACAGGGCTGTGATGCCGAGCAGGTTACTGCACCGTCAGCGGCTGCTCTTTCAAATGCACCAGTCTAGTTTCTTAGGAGGACTTTAAAAAAATCGCTTGTCCCTGTGTTGAAGTTAAGCAGGCAATTCATCTCCATTCCCTGGCTAATCTTTATTATCAATCAGCATTACTAAAAACAGGCTGTCTCGTTTTTTTTGTTACAGTGATGATGTTTGTGAAAGTATGTTAGGGGTAAATTGGCCGCAGCGTTGTTGTACACTGCAACCGTGACTACACCTCAAAAGTGTCTCCAAAGCGAGTTGAGACGTCGTGAGATGTTTGTAAACACAAGTTGTGGGCCGGGCAGTGGCAAAAGAGCCCAGAACATTACCTTGATTCTTTTCCCAAGTCGATCCTTCCATTTCACGGCTATGGAACCCTCCACCAACAGTAACCTGTGCAAGAAATTCACAATAAACCATCTCGGTTAGTGGTGAGCGGCTTGAACCGTTAGCGCTAGGCTCGTTACACAGAAGCGGCCAGTTTGCTGACTGTACCTCGCCCGCTCTTCATCCTCGTAGCCCATGATAACGTACTCCTCGTTAGTTCTGATTTCGGGGCAGAGACAGGCTGAGCTGGTGTGAAGTGTCACCGTTTCCTTCGGGATGTTCACCAGGGACGATTTCAGAACATCTTTCACTTCCACCGTGGTGGCAACGTCGTGGCACTTACTCCTGACCTCCTTCACTTTAGCTCGAATAACTGCAAAGAAAAACAAAACTAGTTCCGAACGCAAACACAGTCGCTCAGTCTCAACAACAGTGAAAGGCTTCGGGACTTTCGCTTTGACGGATCGGCGAGCGGAGACGGGTGTCCGTCCCTCCGCTCTCTGTGGAGCTGTGAAGACTTCAGTGCCGGCTGTCTGTAAAACTCGACAGCTATACTGGACCCCGCAATATCGACCGTTGAAGGCCTGAATAGATTGAGAGGTTACAGCAACTCTGTTACTCAACTAGGATTTCCATTGATAAACGGGGGATTATTTTAACAAAGATGAAATCCGAATGGTAAAAGGAAATATACCCGCAGATATTATTCCCACGTGTGACTGGCGTGTTTTGTACGCTCACATTTAATGTGTGTGGCATCACCACTTGGAATATCAATTCTTTAATCTGCATTTTATGCTTAAAGTGCGGATTAGCGAATCGGCGTCACGTCTGCATTCTTGAACGGTTGGCACCGTGGTTGGCGAAGGTACAAACTGAATTCCTATAGGTACAAACTGGGTTCTGGGCGCCTGAGGGAAGTTGCCGGGCGGGGTTGGATCACCATCCCGACTGCTGTGGGGCGACTCGGGAGGTTGGCAAGAGCACTCACCGTAATTGTAGTTGTTCTTCAGGTAAACTTTCTGAGTGAGCTTCAAGGCCGGGCACCTGCAGCTGTCTGAGGAGGAAGCAGAGTTGTGGTGAGGTGTTTGCCGAAATGGCCGTATGCAACCCGCCCCACAAAACCGCACCCGCCAACTCATTCTCGTTATCGGCAAAGCACTGCCAGTTGACTCGCCAGAGAGAACAACGCTGTTCGCAGTAACTCCTCGTAGCCGTCGTTCAACAGCCGCTCTTTCCACCGACACTGCAACTGTGGGGTGTGCGGAAGGCAAGAGCCCAGCTGCGGAACATTGGGCGTTTTCCTCGGGTGTTGTCTGCAGGTGACATATGGAGGTTGCTTATGGTGCTGGGTGTAATGTGACTTCCATCTGGATGCATCATATTCCGGGGGCATTGTGGTGGCAGGATTTTATCTGGTAGGTTCATTATCATATGGAAGTACAACAGATAAACAGTGAAGGTGGTATGAAAGGCAGAAATAATACGAGAAGTTTATGTAACACGAGGGGAGGTGGGTGCCTGTTTAACCGTTGGTGTCCTTGGGCAGTGTCACTTCATATGGCCTGTGAGAGGTTAAACTGGCGTCCATCCATTACCATAAACATTGATTCCTTCCACCAGAGGCGGATTGTGGCCGCAGCCTGTACAACACCTTCCACAAAATATCCTGCAGTTAAGAATCTGCGCTATTCCGACAGCACCTCCCAATCTCGCAAATTCTACATCAACAAGGGCAGGAGCACTGGTGCATGGAAACCACCACCACCTTCTGATTCCCCTGACTCAAGTCGCACCCCACCCTGACTTGAATACATATCGCCATTCCTTCATTCCAACAGCCCAGCAGCGCGCACCTGAAGGTTGGCAGCGGTTCAAAGCAGCAGCTCACCGCCACTTTCTCGAGGGCAGTCAGGGGTGGGCATTCACGCCCACTGGCCGGCAACTCCTTCCAAAAGGTCTCCGTTCACCAGATCCCTCTGACCCAAACCCGCGGTACAATTCTAACTAAGTCTGGAGCAAGCTCCTCTGTGAACATAGCAACTTTAAATTTAAACAGAGGACAGTTCTTAAACACTACTGGCATACCCTTACTTAAAATTGGACAGTGCGCAAATGGGTTTATCTCTATTCCAAACATCCACAGAGTGGTTCCAACCCCACCCCAATTTCCCTTCACAGAGCCAGCTTCCTTCCATTTTACGGATGGGTTCTGCCCTTATCTTCCCCTCTGTCACTCCCTTTTCCTCGTTGGCACTTTGCCTCCTGGGTGTGTTCCGCTCATGCCACCCGGCTGCAGCTCCTATCTCTGATGACTGCCGCTTATCTTTCGCCCCTTCGCAGAGGCACTCTGTGCTGCAGGCCGGCAGGAAGCCGTGATTTATTGGGAGGCCAAGAATTACTGGCTGCACAGAGTCTGCGCCAGCAACAAAACAGCAGCGCCAAATGGCAGCGCCAGGAGTAAGGACGTCAGTAGATGAAGCTCGGGGCAATAAATCTGCTATTGTAGCGCTCCCACAGCTGATTTGTGTCCTCACGAAGTAAAAAGTGTGTCCATTTACACGAACAAGGGCCTCCCTGACTATTCTGCTGGGGAGGCTTGTTTAATGCTGAAGGTCGCACAGGGGCATGGGGGAGTGTTCATCTTTTAAAGTTTCAGTAACCCTGACCCCGGCTACCCTGCCTGTTCCCACATCTCTGTCCCGCTCGCTTTCTCCAGTCTCTCCGGCGCAGTCTCAAACGTTGAGACGGTTTCCGCTTTGATCACTGACACAGCAGGCTTTGTTGCAAAGCCTTTGCATTATCCGGGAAAGAAAGAGCACTGCTCCCTGTCGCTCATGCAATCTTGCATCTGTGGTTCCATTCCTTAGATATTTGCGTTCGATTACTGTGGGCATGCTAAAGAAATTCGGCGAGGCATCAGATGTGATCGCTCTTTAAATCATTGCAAATCAATGACCAAGATAACTGTTTTCAATAACTGGGGAACTTCTGGACGCCGACCTACCAGTTTCAGTGAAGCACATTGGAAAAATAAACTTTGCTCATTTTGCAGCATTTCACCCCTCCAGTTTTCGGCGCTCAGCGCCTGTACAGATACACCCCTGACTCTTGGGCGTTTTGGGAGAGGGGAAAGTGGGCCCCATTCAGTCTTGACAGTAAAGGTAGACTGACTTGCATCGTCTTATGGTGAGTGACGTGCCGTGCATCGCCTTATGCGGCGTGGTGGCTTCTTTCCTGCTCTACAATGGCCATGTAAAGATGTCTCCGGTGAGATGATTGGTGTGGTGTTGGTCGAGGCTATCAACTGGCACTCCAGTGGCACTCTATTGTTGGTCTCGACAGCGATAACAACTTTAATTTAGTGCTAGTATTATAGCGCAGCGGTATAAGCGTCGAAGGGCCCGATTTAGTTTAGGCTAATTTTTAACTTTTGATACTGGGTAGAAAATATTGCATGACGGTTGTATGACAAATTATTCGTCGAATGCCCTTCACTGCACGCCACATGCTATGCGCTACCTGGCGGGGCAACGAGCTCAGAGTCATTCAGCTCACTGATCGATGTTCGAAGATGCTATGTACAACGTATCTGTTCCTGTCGTAACCCATCGCCTCCTTCACCCAGGATCCTTATCCTCCGCCTCCTCGCGGTGTGTGATTAACAACAACAACAACAACAACAGTACTTGGGCAAAGTTATGCGAATTGCTGGAAATCTGAAGCAGGACGCTCAGCAGAACCGGCAGCTCGTGGAGAAAGAGAAACATTAACTTTGTAGGTCGGTGACCTGTCAATTGCTTCTGACGGTAGGTCTTCCACCCCAAACTCTCTCTCTCCCCGGCTGCTGCCCGACTTGCTGAGTGTTTCCAGCATTTTTGTTTCATTTCAGTAATTAACTACCTCTCGCAGTTATGTGGACTTGATTGACATTAGTCTGAAGTCAAACACTCTGATCGCCAGACTATAGAATGTGAGGGCGCTAAAAGAATCACCAGGATGTTGCCTGGAATGGAATGTTTCAGTTCTGAGGAGAAATTTGATAGGCTGTATTTGCTTTCCTTGAAGCGTAAGCGACTAATGGGACCTGAAAAAGGTGTGTGTATTTTTTATTTATATATATATATAAACATAAATAGTTCAGACAGTAGGGAACTTTTTCCCCCATTGCAAAGGCGTATTAAACTAGAGGGCAAGGGTTTGGGAGTCAAGTGGTTTAGCGGGGACAATGAAGATTTTCTTCACCCAGAGGGTGGTTGGAATCTGGACTGCATTGCCCGAGTGGTTGATGGAGGCAGGTACTCTCAAATTATTTAATAAATGTCTAGATTAACGTTTGAATCGCCAACACATTCAAGACTGCGGACCAAGTGCTTGTAAATGGGAATAGTTTAGATGGGTTCTTGATGATTGCTATGGACACGGTGGTCCAAAAGGCCCTGTTTCTGTGCCGTACCACTCTACCACTGATTATCAATTGTCATTCAGAATGAATTACTCTTACTGGGATTGGTGCTTATTCAACAGTGTAAAGATCTCTTGGTTGACCAAATTAGTTTATAAGAAATAAAAAGTCCCTGTTTTACTTCCCCTCCACATCATTGATGGTGGCACTTCGCAAAGCTGATAAGGGAATGTTTTTATTGCGTACTTGGACATGCGTGTAGCCAGGTGCAAGTTCAACGAAGTCTAAGCGCATTGTGCATGTTGTTTTGTGGCAACGTAAATAACATTTTGAAACGACTTACCACCTCCCAGGTTCCTGCAGTTATTATTGGAAGAATGAACGGATAGGTCTGGAACTGTTTCTTGAAAAAACAAAAGTAGCTCAGTTACATACTTAAACATTTTGTTGAGCTCCTGCCTTGAAAATATGATAAAAGGCGGCAACATTGTTCAAAATGTAAGGCGCATTTTTGGTAAATGAAATAAATCACGTCGCGCTTTGTCTTTAACTATCAGCATTAAATATGATGGACTAATTTCTTCGCCTGTTAAGCATCTGTAAGGAGAGGACAGTGAAGCCATTTGTATGTAAATACCATGGACGATTTTGTTTCTATCGCTCTTTTATAACATTTCTAAAGCACCGTCCTACAGCAGTTAATGTAACATATGCTAACGGTTACTCATTATAAATTAATTAATGTTCGGTTTCATCCCCCTTAAATAATACAGGATATTTGACATTTTAATGCCAATTGGCACATCTTTCCAACGACTGGCTCACGGCCACGTTATTTTAGTTGGAAAAGTTCGCAACGATAGGAAATAGTTCTGTCCATTTAGTGGATCGGGGGTTTATTTTCCATAACCGGTGAAGAAAATTCAATAGTACGCCCTACTTTTGAAATCCATTGCAGTGGGGCTTCACTCGGCGTGACTTGCATTGAACTGGTGAATAATTGTGGAACTCACCGGGTGCATCGGCTGTTACAATGGCTTCGGGGGAGATGCAGACCCCGCGGTCGTACACGGGGAACTCCTCGCAAGCGAGGTTCTCCGGCCAGGTATGGTTGTACCTTCTCATGACGGGCTCGCAGCCATCCCTCGCCCTCTCGCACACCGATTTACAGGGCTTGATGGGCTCGTGTTGAAAGTCGATGGTGCAGATCGGCGCGTACATCGCGCACAGGAAAAAGAGCAGCACGGGGCTGCAGTTAATGCCCACCAAGCCCTCGTACTGCTCTATGGCCAACACGGCGTTATCCTGGGTGCTGTGGTGCAGATGGTTCGGCATCTTCGTCATGTTCCAGGGCATGGGTTTGCACATCGGGATCCGGATGGGTTCGCAGGCAGCGGCTTCCACCACGCGAACCAGACCCAGACTCAGACAGCTCACCCACAAGAAGACAGAGCTACCTCCAAGTCGAAGCATGGTAGAAGCCCGGGTGTTTCACTGGCAGTTCGATTAGTACGGCAGGCTTGAGGTGCTCAGCCCTGCTCTCTGGGCTGCGAAGGGACTGTGCTCACACGCGGGCTGTCGCTCTCCTTCCCGCGTGGGACTGACCAGAGCTTTTTTTGTTGTTGTTGTTGTTGCTGAATCCTTGTGTCTCGCTGACCGGTGCGCTCTCCTTCCCCCAACCCAGCCGGCTTCTGAGTGCGCTTACATCACCAGCCAGAAAAACCAGGCATTTTTATCACGTTTCCAACAGCGGCCATGTGACGCGACCCTGCTCTCTGAAAACAGAACACCAATCAAATGACTGTAAGTGTACACCTATGGTCGTGAGCAAAGTCTATTCGTCGTGGGTTTTGGTGGGTAGCTGGGGATCGTGTTAATAATCACTTGGGGCACTGCGTTCATTTAGTTTACGATCAATTCTGGTGTTCTAACTTTTTAATGAGCTTGAGAAAATAATGTGCAGATATTTAAAACAACCCGAGTTTAAAGATCCTGGGGAAAAAAAACATAAAAATGCCCGCTTTAGCAATTTTCTGCAGCCAGATGGCAGAAACAAGTTTCTAGTGTAAAAATTAAACACTTATCAAACTAAATGAACGGGAGTTAGATTTAAAATTCGGGCTAGTTAAACATCGTTGCTATTGTTGCCTGCAAGTTACATGAAGTTGTTTTTCATACTTAGAGTTTGGAGAATAAAGGAGGAAAATACCATCTAGGCACCGTGAAAATGGATTGATAGGTCCATATTTGGATGAGTAGGTTATCAAGATGAATTTCGATCTTAAATGCGCCAATGATTAATATTTTAACTAGATTCGTGGGAGAGTTAAAAGCAAAACTGGAAAGTGAATAGTGTGTGCACACCTCGGATCACTGCGAACTGTGGAGTCCCTGAGATTCAGCCGATGGTGGTTGGGTTTCTCTTTTCGGCATTTTACCGGAGGCTAGTGAAAAAGGTTTTAGAAATGCCTAAATATGCATGGGTTCTGGTTTACCACAATCAGCGAGCAACACGGGGTATTGTGAACAATAATGCATTAAGTAACGTACACTTTTTCTGTCTGTCTGTGTTGACTTTGAAACTTTCTCCGTCGATTCGTAACGTGCGATGGAATTACGTTTTAATGGGAGTAATGCGCTTTTTGCACAGCCGATCAATGTGGAAGCTAAATAATTGTAGTGCTTTGTTGCCCAGACACCGTTCCCATTTGACAATGTACAGTTCTGTGGCGTTAGGGTTCTTACAGTTTTTAGATGGAAGTACTGAGGTTTCTTTCCCCGTGGATGGGATGACATCTCCCTGAATTTTGTTTTGATAACTAACCCTTGTGACATTTCTGTTAACTCGTATTAATCACGTATATTGTATTACCATCGCCGAATTACATTGGGCTTTCTGTATAGACAGGGCGTCAATAGTTTAAATCTCCGCCGACCACGCTATCCACATCAGTGCAAAGAATTAAAGTAATAATCGCAAATTAAAAGTATGTTCACAAGGATCTGCCAAATCAGTTCACTTTTTTAACTTCAATATTGAAAGAATTCCATTGCATATATGGAAACTAATACTTTCTCAACTGCGTCTTTCCGATGTAAACTTGCAGGTAAGTATAAAATTATCACAAGTTAATGAGCCATTGTGGGTGAAGGGCGCTGTTAAAGCCTTCTGATTTAATAACATTGCTTTTTGGTGTTCTGGGTATGTTCCATATACCATGAAACAGCTAAATGAATTGAATATGCTAAAATAGAATACGTGTCTGGTATAGTGGCTTACCGACTTACTTTATTCCTAAATGCAAGTCATTACTAGTCCTACTTCCTTCCTGGTTATGTAATGATCTGGTGAAAGTGTGCCTAAATAAGGTATCCTGTAAGTATGTACTCTTGCTTCTTTCTCTTGCATCGCCTGATGCATAATGGTAAGTTCTTTGAGAAGTCCCAGGAGATTCCGTTTTCAGTGGACACAGCTGAAGGAGGAAATGTGGTGTTTGGGAAGCACAAATGATTCCACTTAGTTGGCACGTTTCGCTTGCTTTGGATCAGGCTACTAAATTGCAGCCATCCCATATACCTACTCTATGTATTAGATATAACACTTTATAGAGGGAATGGATAAACCAGAAAGGTCATTGCACTCTGCAGAAACATACTTCCTTGTATATCATAGAGCAGCACTGTTAGCAGCAGATATGGATACGTTTGTGGGCCACACTATCCCATTCTTCCATCCACCAACAGCTGTAAGGCATTAATTTAGAAGGAAGTGGGTATTGGCATAACTCCTGTTTGGACAGTGGCTTTACCATTTATGTTGAGCAGAAAAAGCAGCTTTGTCTTAGCATTAAGTTTACAGAACGATTGGCCTTAACCGATTTCTGTCAGAAACCTTAAATGTGATCCTTATCCAATTTCTATTTAATTCTAATTGAAATGGTGACCTTATTTTACTTGTAGACAATGGTAAGAGTTCCTATCACTAGTTTACTAAAGCCTTTGGTACCTTGAAATAAAATACCTTAAAAACAGAGAGATGCATTTTAAAATCCTAAAGGTCCCCCAGACAATTAGATTTTCATTTCATAAAATGTTTTACTAACAGTATTTTCTGCAGCTTACTGAAAGGTTAGGTTGATAAAGTGGCCTTTATCCTTCTCAATTATTTTATTTTCTTCATTGAGTTTTTTATATCTGCATCCCAATTTTGTTTTAACTTTGCTCTTTGGTCTTCGTTCTTGTATTTTTCCCCTTTTTCACTTAAGAATTTTTTTTTGTGCCTTATGAAAGGGATGCTAATTCTGGGAGATGGTATGTGCCACCCTTTTAGACACAATCTCAGTATTCTGTAGTCCCAGTGACTAATATAATCTTGGTTCATTCTGGTTCAACAATGTACCTTAGTTATAGAAATGCTTGAGAAAAAAAACACATGAAATATAGTGATTCTTGTCTAAGCAAATTAATGTCTGTTATTCTTTAATTAGTTTTGTGTGGTAAATCTGGACTCAACAGAAATCAAATAGAAATTCTCTAACCTTATTTCACTGGGGAGATGTGCATTTGAGATGTAACTATGTTTCATTGACCTAAATTAGTTTCGTATCATGACCCAAAGGGAAAGCATCAAATTGCTGCACAGATCGTTGGCTTAGTGAATTACACAGTTCCTGCTCTCGTTATCATTTGAAACAAGATAGATATAACTAAACAGATTAAGGACAATGAGGAAGGGTGCAGGAAAGTGAATAGCAGACTTTTTATGGAAGGTTTGCTTTTTAGCAGCTCCTGGTATATGTCAGAATGGAAATAGCGAGCCTACCACAGTCAATCATAATTGAAAATTTGGGAATGTGGAAAAATTGGATGTGCAGCAGAATTAATTTAAGGGGTCTGAAGAAAGGAATTGGTTCAGATTACTTCTGGATACATGAGTAAAACTACTGATAGATACTGTGGGAATTTAGATTGTTGGACAGAGCAAATTCAATTGCATTACGAAAATGTATCAGAGGCTTGAATTGGGCAATGGAGAATAGAAAAAAAAATTAGAGGATCCATCAGTATTGCAATTAATGGTGATTCTGATAGATCAGGAAAGGAGAAAACAACTCATCGTTTAGGTACAGGTCTAATTATGTGGCAGCAAACTACTAGCAGATATTCTGATTTCCCCCCACCCCCTCCCCCTTGTAAATAGCCTGGCTTTAATGCAGTGAGAATCCCAAAGTGTTTATTTTATATGTAAAATAGTAATGGATCACAAATATCCATTTCCACGTGCATTTGGAAAAGCCACGTCAGGCTCCAACTACAGAGTAAACTATTGCAAAAATTTAAATGTGTACCTGCTGCACATGTTACATTGTTTGTAGTTTTGTAAGTTAGTCATTTCATATTAAATTCTATCCAGACAATTTTAGATCAGGAAACCTTGTTGTTAGTGTGCTATGGGCATCAGATTGCTACCAGGACACAACTATGGGTCAGGTTGTGGCGCTGATGTATTGGTAATTAAATTATAGCATCCACTGGAAGTAGTGCACCTAGCAGTTAGTGATGTGCACTTTGATTTGAAACCAGTGTTGCCAAATGGATCCCCATGCTCCAGTTTAAGCTCATTGTTAGCTTCACACAGGTGAACATACATTTAGCAGCAGCAAGCACCTTCTTTCTGTACTATTTAAAAATTTCATTACCTATTTTGGAGTTAATTTGTGATTCATTTCTTCTAGCTGCTGTTATGAGTTTAGAAAGGTTTGGTATTTCCTCACTATCAATAGTGAACGGCTCAAGCTTGGGTTGCAGGGAGTTGTTTCCCATGGACTGAAGGCCTTTATCTTGATTTTGAATTCTGTACAAATTAGTTGAGCCCAGTAGACATTCCCTTGGAGTCCCTCACAAATGGGAGATTAAACAGGTGGCACACAGGGAACGGGCTGCTGGAAATGGAAGGTGACGGAGAGGGAGGGATGTTCTCAGTAGGAGACCATATCTACCTAGGGTGATGGGGCAATTCATCTATTTGAATCTCAGCAAGGAATATTGTGTGGGGTGTCTGCACTTCAGTGAGGCCGTATCTCTGAGCAGGTGCAGGAGAGCTTTGGCAGTGCCTTGTCCACATCACCATAGCCATGAACTAGTGTGAAAGACCTTTCAGGCCGGAGTTAAAGATATTCGCAATATTTCACAGTTCTTTGGTACTCTGACGGGCTCATTTTCCAGAGAGTGGAATACAATTCATTACCCATTGTAAGGAACCAGCAGGACGAAAGCATACACACCTTCATGACGTGCAGAGGCTTCCCCACCGTGCAGCATGCCAGTGCCAACACACTCATTGCTTTGCAAGTATTACACGTGAGAATCGATGTTCACTGTGAGCAGAAGGAATTCGACTCCATCAGTGTTCAGCTGTTGTGTAGAGACTGCGAGCCATCCACATCACTGTTATCCTGGCAACAGTCATGCTGCCTTCATTCTGTGGCTATCCACTGTACCATCTGTGTATGCGCAAACTTAACAAATGGTTGGATGAGTACTGGTTAACAATGGCGATCCACTGTTGAAATGGTGTACGGTCTGAAACACC
>JAUZTB010000001.1:49628337-49642021 GCA_034780895.1 Rhynchobatus australiae
TGAATTATATTGAAACTGCCCCCCCCCCCCCCCAACAAGGTTACATCACAATCATCGTGCCTTGATCAGTCCAAGCTCCTTAGAACATGAGAAAACATTCACAATAGAAATAGGTAATTTAAATACTGCTTTATGGTAGCTGAGTTTCTTAAATGAAGGCAGCTGCTCATGATTTTAGTTAAAATGTACGATAACATGAAATTTCAGTAAGGAATTAATACAAACTGTAAGGTAGTTTAATACGAGAAATCAATCTTGAGAGTGTTATCCTTTCACAAGTTTATTTTAGAAGTTTGATCCCGGAAGAGAAAAGTCTTGACCAAAAGAAAAATGAGTTGAGGACTGCTCACTTGGTAACCAGTAGCCTGTTCTTTCTCATGCTCTCCACTCCAGGTTTCTCCCTCTCAGGTTCCCCTTTCTTTCCAGTTTGCTTTTTGGACTTTTTATTCACTGCTTGACTGATAGTCTTGGCACAATGTTTTGGCAATAACTATAAAACAAAAAGTGTAATCTTTAAAACAGCTTGAGATAAATATGTCACAACTAGCACTATTGACATATTAATAGAAGTGGAATCCACCAAACACATATGATTTAAAAAAGTCAGTGAATTCTGATTTAATAGATGTGAATTTTTCATTTTGTACAGCATCGAGAAGTTTGGTCTCTGCTGGATGAAAAGCTACATACTTTCAAGTAGCAAAATATTAGGTAGTTTTCAAAACATTCATTCCTGACAAAACTACCTACACATTTTCCAAATGAATTCTAAATATTAAGTGACTGCTTTCAGATTTTATCAAAACAAAGTTTTCGACGAATTGAGTAGCTCTTTATGCATCATTTAAAAACCATACAGCTTAATATTAACTGCGCAATATGTACATTTTGTGCGCAACTTTTTTTCTTCCATATCAGCAAGTAAAATATGCAGCACAAATGAGATTCATAGTCCTTCACAGTTTCTCTTTTGATTTTTCTCCTGATGAACCTTTACCACACAATTTCTACACATCAACCAACTATTTTTCAGCCAGGAGGTAAGGAATATACATGCTCAGTAAGAGAACCCTACAAAGTAAATTTGTGCTTCATCTGCAAGAAACAAAACCAGTCCTTGCCAAATGAAATTTAAAAATATTGACAACAAACTGGTCTACAGAGTTTTGTTGTTCTTAGCTCTTTGTATTTTCATACTTTTTAAATTTTATAGTGCATCCCACCAGCAACAATGTGCAACAATCACCTCCCCAAGGGTGAGAAAGTCAACATCATGATAGATAAACAGAGAACAACAAAGTCAGTAATCAACAGTAATTGGTATTTCTGTATCAGGGTCTTCTACACAAGAGGCAAATCTTTCCATATGTCCACTTGCCAGCTGTATGTTGGACCAGTTTCTGACCTCCCCTGCACGCTTTAAGCAGTCTCTCTCAAATGGCTTTCAGCAATAACAGCATTAGCCTTGATGCAGCTTCTGTGGTATCAAAGCTCTGACCTATCTACACACTGTAGTCAATTCAAGGGTTAATCTGTTGAAGCTGTGCTCTTGGTGTTCCAGCCAATGAATCCTGCAAAGATCCAGTGTGGTCTAGTTACAGCTCCAGAAACACTGAAATCATCTGATGATACCCTGGCCCTTGCCTGATCAGAGATATCCCCTACACAAGCAACCTCTGTCTTACTGGGGAGGGTTGCGTTCCTGGAAAGCGTTCCATATCACTTTTTCTGCAACATGAAGCCACGTCATCAGTGCATGTGTCAAGAGACACATGTTGAGAGAAAAAAAAAAATCAGCTGCCAGCTCTTGCTCCACCCTTTCCTTCTACCTTTTTTTTAAAATACTAGCTAGCTCCCTTCTTTCTTTCCAGTCCAGATGAAGGGTCTCGACCTGAAACTTTGACCATTTCCCTCCAATAAATGCTGCCTGACCCACCAAGTTCTTCCAGCGCCTTTGTGTGTTGCTTGAAAAAGAATTACTATTTTTTTACTCACACGAATTCTTAGAGCACAAATTTTAATCTGTATCTTAAAAATTTTGGGTAGTCATTTATGGATTCTGTAAGGCAAACCTCCATTACTCAAATGGCTGTGGGGTTCACCTGTATCACATCTATCCCCTCCCAAACCTCCAACATGAAACTAACTTATTTATTCACTCTACTAGTTCTGATCATTTCTCTTTCCAAGATGCTGCCTGACTTGCTGGGTGTTTTTAGCAATTTCTATTTTATATAATGGCAGTAATAAGATCCTGTTTAAAACTGACACTGCAAACAACCAAACAGTACAAGAATGAAATCTTGTCCAGCACTGAAACTGAAGGGTAACAAAACTGTACTGTAGCACCTCAAGTGTGGCATCTTTCCTGTTCTTCTTGAAGATGCTTTTCTGAACAAAAGATCTGACATACTAATAGAAGCATGAGACAATTTAAAAGCAAAAGACATGTCATCCAGTTCACTATTTGGGATCTACTCATTGTGGAAGATGCTGCACATGTCTAACTCACCTGATTAAATATTTTTCCAACAAACGTAAATTTGACAAGGCAAATTAACAGTGAAATAGTCAGATGACAGAATACCATCAACCAACCAAATGTACATATTAGCTCTATCATATATATCAGATAAATCAAATTTGGGATTATTTCTTTAAAACATGATCTAATGGCTGATGAAGCACACCATTTACACTAAGCAACAGATATTTATCCACAAGTCTCTTCACAGTTCCAGCTGCTCTAGAATCTTTTCACTTCTCTTCAATGTCTGTCCTGCCAGATCTCCAATTGTCAAATGCCATCCTGACATGGAAATATATTCTTTCATTGTCAACCATTTTTAATCCTGGGACTTCCTTCCCAACATCGTACAAGTAACTCTACTAAGACAGCAGAGTTCAAGAACATGTATAAATGCAGAGCATTCATCCCTCATACCTACTACATTCTATAAGAATGTGACTTTTTTTTTAAAAACTGCCATTTTCCTACACTAACCTGATATCCATTAATTCTCTTAATATCCAAATATCTATCAAGCTCTGGTTTGAATAAACTTGGAGAGCAAGTTTCCATAGGCCTTTTGGGTAGAGAATTAAAGGTTCCCCGACCACTGCATGAAGAAATTTCTTCTCATCACTGTCATAAATGCCAGCTCCTTACTTTGAGGCTGACTCTTGGTTCTAGGCAACCCACCAAAGGAAACATGTGCAAAGTTCTCACAATCTTGACATGTCAATGAGGTCACTGATTATTCTTCCAAATTTTAGTACAGGTCCAACTTGCTTGATCTTTCCTATGCAACAAAATTACCTTCACTCAAGCATCAATCTCGTGAAACTTAGTTGCACAAGTCTTTTAGGCAGGGAGAACAGCTCTGCGGACTATATTCCAGATGTGGTGTCACCAGTGCCCTATACAATTGCAGCAGGATACCTATATTCTTGATCTCAAATCCTCTTCTAAAATAAGGACAACATACCATTTTGCCTTCCTGATGTTAACTATATATGATTTGCAAAAAAAAGGGCATCCGGGTCTTTCTCAACACCAACACTTTTCAGTCTGCTGCTATTTAAAAAATACTCTGCTTTTTTCCCCCCTATTTCTTATACCCAAGACTTTCCACATTGCATTCCATTTGCCACATCCTCACCCATTAACTGAGCCTGTCTATATCATACCTATAAAGCACTGGACCTGAATATAGATTAATGAACAGTTGAAGCTCCAAAACCAATCCCAAAAGCATTGCATTAGTTATGGTTGCCAAACCCAAGGTGACCTGTTTATTTCTAGTGTTTCTGTTAACTAATCCTAAATCCATATTGGTTTAATACACCCAGCCCCTTGTTTATTACTTAATAACCTCATGTGGCATATAATTAAAGGCCTTCTAAAGGGCTCAACACCCTCAAGTGTAATTAGGAATGAGCAGTACATGTTGGCCCAGCCACTGGAGCCCACATCAAGTCAAGTCACAGATCATCTCAAAATGATTGCAACATAGCATATTACAAGCAAGGCAATATGTAGGCAAGGTCTATAGATGCCCTGGTGATATCCCAACAATACAAATGTCATTAAATACTCAAAGTTGAATCAATGTTCTGTAAAAATTTGCCTGTTACTGAATGGAAATATGCTTGTAAATGTCTGAAATTACATGAAAATTAGGAGTTTTTGTTTAAAATCAACCTTACACAAGTACCAGTATGACTCGTGTGACTCTAGGAAAAACACTAGCCAGGATAACAAAAGACAACCAGCTCTTAACTGAAGAGATGTTTAATGATATTTCCTGCTACCTAAACTAAATGGAAACTTAGCTTAATGCCTCATCCATAAAAGCTGGAGCTCAGATTGTATCACTCTCTCAGAACACTGGAAACATCAGCTAAATTACTTGTGAATCTTGAACCTACAATTTTTGTTTCAGGTTGAAAACTACTAGTCAACCAAGCTTTAGTCACAGAAATAAATAATTTAGACCTTATTTTTCTGTCTGGCTCATTTCTCATACTTTTAAGTCACGAAAATAGGAGTTCACATCTGCTTTCTGGCAGAAGGACAATACACTTCCATTTTAGTTAACATGCTAACGCATCACATTTTACATCTGATAAGATTTATCAATTCAGAACTGTCCTTTCAAAAGATGATAACTGGGGTGCTGTGAATAAGCCATAAAACAATGCTGTTGCATATTTACAAGTTTTACACCCCAATCACATTGGCCAAATAGAGACTGAACATTTCAGTCTGAATGTACAGATGTAGAAGCTATGTCTCACACAAGCACTTTTTTAAAAATTATATAGATATAAGGGGCACTATCTGACCCACTAGTTTGGTCATCCATCACCAGATTTGACTGGGTTAACATTATTGGGCATCTCTCTCTCCTCTGACAAAATAGCCTGGTACATCAGGATAATCTTGGAGAATGAAGTTAATTCACTGTGACTTTTCTCCACTATCAACCTTCTCTTAAGATCCCTCGCTTAAAAACGTGGGCAGCATATGGACACCTTTTCCAGAGAGGCTAAACCCCGTTAATCTGCAGCTCAGATCTTCGCCGATTTCCCTTTGCAGATTCATCCTGAGCCATGACTCAAGTGTGTTGGTTTGATTTCTTGACAATAACACCCCTTCTAAGCTGATTCAGGCTCCTGCTACATTTCATTAAAAAATTTCAATGACCCAATTCTCTTGATGACACAATGACAATTGACACTGTATTTCACTCCCTTCCCTTTCAAGACCTTCTTCCTCCCAAAGTGCTCCACTGATCCTTTTTCCTCTTCAAAGAGGAAAATCTTTTTCTCTCTCAAATGCACATTCTAATTTTTTGAACCAGAGAGCCAGCCCTACCATAGCTCTAATCAAATGGAGTCACATATGGTATCCACATTACCTCATTATGCTTTCTAGTCCTCATTACAGTTGTTGGCAGGCTACAGACTTCTCCTGTCAAACCAAGCCTCTCATCACTGGGTTCTATTCTAATCTGTCATACTCAGTGATTCCCTATCAATATATTGAAATTGCACATGCCGTTCCATGTGCCCGCTGTATTTTTTCTCCTAGGAGGCAGAAGTCACACAAGATATTCATGAGGTCTCAGGATAATTATTTAGTTGTCCACTACCATTTAGGATGGGGTGTAGCATGACAGTAGAACTTTGGATCGGTGGGATATCTTGGCTCCATCAATTGTTCATCATGTACATGGAATGCTTTAATAATTTCACTAGGTTTCAATCACATTTTTTTTTATGTACACCTTAAGCCATTCCTGACATGCTCCTCTTTACTCCTCACTCAACCAGGATTCTTCTCCTGGCTTGAAAACAATCAGCAATAGATATGCTGGGTCAGAAAATTACACTTTTTTTAAATTCAGGAGGGAAAAATGCCACAGCAAGTTCACCATTGCTGGTGAATCCAATATATAGGAATTAATTATACCATTTCAAATATACAACCTCAGTTTAAAACATTATTCCAATGATTCATCTACACACCCAAATCTATTTGTTCCTTGTATAACAGAAATAAATCAGCATATGGACAGAGGAACACT
Source organism: Rhynchobatus australiae (assembly GCA_034780895.1). Lineage (NCBI taxonomy): Eukaryota > Metazoa > Chordata > Chondrichthyes > Rhinopristiformes > Rhynchobatidae > Rhynchobatus > Rhynchobatus australiae. The sequence continues at coordinate 49,634,430 of JAUZTB010000001.1, forward strand.
TCTGTTTAATGACCTCTCATCAATTCTTTTAAATTAAGATAATAAGATTTGAACCCACATTTCTGATATATAGTCCAGGTTCAAGGATACTCTAATAATATAACCCCATGGTATCATTTCATTAACTGCTGCAACTTGAATTTACGTGCAGCCAAATGGCCAACTTTTACATACACGTCTTTCTGTATCAGCAGATTGTTTGTGTCATCCAGACTTGGACGAGCCAGAACTTCCTCCATTCAAATATTGTCCAAAAATTCACCTTCTGCTCCCTTTACAAACATTCCATGAACTCTATCCTCATCCTATTACACCAATTCTTCTCAAAGATTCCCTTCTACATTATCTGCAATTCTTCAGACCATTTGCCATTAAATCCTTCACCAATATCTTTGTTATCCAGAGCCTCTATTTCATTGCATTCCCATTCAAACCCTTGTCTTTCAGTTACTTAATCATTCCTTTCAGTAACCTATCAGAGGGCTGAAGGTTTTTAATTTGGACATCTCCTCTCTTCCTTTGTTAATCATATCATTAATGGCTACAAATTCACTTCAGCCTCACACCAAGAAATTCATTGCTCTCTTGCAAGCTGCTTGACCTCCTTTAACACACAAGACTCACTTAACATTTTGGATGGGCATCCAAAAATACTGAGTGGGCTCTGCTTATTATAAAAAGAATACAAGACTGCACTTTGGGTGTAGGCAATTTTGGCTCATCACCATAAACATCTGTAGTTTCAGTGGAATGTCAAAGCTGTTCAAAATCTAAAAGAACTTAATATTTTTGGTTGAGCTGAGTCAAGCGACATGGATTCAAATAATCAAATGTGAACTGTACTAATTGTGACATCTTCAACCTCTTCCAAAATCATCTCATCCTTTCAAGATTATGACTGCAAATTATTGCTCTAGACAAAAAAGATTAAGAACATATTTTTAAAATATAACTGTTGTAGTAACAGTCATGCATCTTGGAATACATGATATAATGGAAGTGGGAGCATGCAGGAACTTCCTAAGCCGGTTTATCTAATTGTTTTTCCTCCAAACCTGCAAAATAGAGAAGCTGAAATCTTACCTGATCACTAAGAGTGCACTGCTCTGTGCAGATATCTGTTATGAGGTTGCGGGCTTGCTTCGCCATTTCATCAAGGAACATGTTGCACAGTGAGAGACTACGATCTCCAATGTGATGCCTCTATAAATTAATAAAAGTTGTGAGTACCAAATGCATTCAGAATGCATGTACCCTACATTGAATGCAAGTGGGCTTAATCTATATAGGAATTAATTATACCATTTCAAATATACAACCTCAGTTTAAAACATTATTCCAATGATTCATCTACACACCCAAAATCCCTGAGGAAACTGCTGCTTGGTATGTACACAGTATCTTAGTGTCCGAATCAGAAATTGATCCAGAAACAATAACACAGCTGTAGTTCTTTTTGACAATGATTTATACTGACAGTGACAACATCCTTAGTTCAACTCCCAAAGTTTGCTGTCCAAAAATGTGCTCTTGCAGAACCCAGTGATACAATTAGGTGCAATTGTGGTAAATGGAACATAGTATTTCAAATAATCAATTTTTTCCTGTTGAAGTAAAACAGCGTAACATTGGTGGGGATAACCCACAAAGAGGTGACAACACACCCACTGCAAGAACTTGTCCAAGGAATGAATTAGTTTGTACTTGTCAAACTAGGCTAAAATATGAATAAACATGTGTAGTGCTGCGCAGCAACCTTGAAATCAAATCAAATCTTTTCAAATGATGAAAGCAAGCTTTTCAGGTATGATTTTCCAGCTCATGCTTCTTTCCAGCAAGACAATAGCTAATATTGAATGTACTTGAGCATCTATCACTGGTTTACATTGTCCTTTTGATCAAGTGGTAAATTAAAACTTCTGAAATTCTTCTGTGAAGAATGCATTGATTTAAGGATCTGCACATATCTATAGAGCAAAGACCTTAAATCTTGCAACTAGATTACATTATCTGACAATTTCACAGTACAAAGTAGAAAGCCCAATCAAATAGCAAACTCAAATACAGCTTGTTGACAATAAATACGGACAAGTCACTAACTGCGTGAAGTAGGAAACCATTCAAAACAAATATGTAGCTTTTGAAAAGTTAATTTTTTTTTAAACAATCAGTCAACAATTGGAGCAAACAATAGTTCCATCTGAACAACCACTTGTGGCCACTTCCAAATATTTTTTTCCCCCCACTTTGTTCAAGATGCCAATAGTACAAACTTTCCATGAACCAAGCCTTACTCCTTACTGTGCATGGCAATTCTTAACCTAAAATCTTTGTGTCTACCTATTAGCTAGATTACTGAATAATATTTGGTACATAACTGAGAGACCACAAATATAAAAGCAACAAGATCTTGTCTAATCATCTGGAGAATGAAGGGAAATAGTATAGCGAGAATAAGTGAAGCATCTGCTGGTTTTTTCACCTACTCTAAAATGTTGAACCAAAAAGGTATGATCTCATGATCAATACAATAGTAAGACAGAATCTATATAGAATCAGGAGCAAATCCCTTCATGCCTGTTAACTGATGTAGGAATTTTCAACAGCATTGTTTACCTTAATCATTTTATCTGGCACCATAGTCTGGGATCTAAAAATCAGTCAACAAGCTTCAGTTTCAACAGAAATTGTGGAAATACTCAGATCAGTTTCTTTTCCCAAAAGATACAGCCTATCCTGTTGAATATTTACAGCATCTGCAGTTTTTCTGATTTTTGTATCTCAGTTCCAAGCCTGAGTAAGGCATCGTCTTTGAATGCAATCTCTCTGTAATAGAGAACTTTTCTTAACAGAGATCCTGTCTTATTACCACCAAAAATGATGGAAGAGGTCACAGGAGACTGTGGGGCATTACATTGCTGATTACTACTGGAGGCAAAAAGATTTATTTTGTTTGAACATAGGATTTTCATGAATTACAGCTTATGATTAAAGCATACAAGTTCCCAGATGAATTTCAGCTGCTTGGTTTTGCTTTGTATTCCAGGCTTTAAAAAAGTTATCCAAATATATTATGTCTTGTGATGCACTTTGACCACAGAAAATCACATTTGCAAATGTCTTGAATGTGGAAGATAAACAACATGTTCCAGATACTGTTCCTGAACCTATCTAAACTTCCTCACCAACCTCAACAAGATCTAGTCCCATCCTTATTCATTCTTGCATCCTCAGCATCATACACCTGAAACTTAAATACATCTGATACTATTCACGGTTGGACTGCCAGTGCTGACCTCCCCACTTCTTACATTATTAGATGCAGATCACCTCTAATTGTGAGCCCTGTCATTGACACCTATACTGCACTGCACGAGCATCACAGCTGATATTGCAAAAAAGATTATTAATGAAGATTTTCATCATTTTCAAATGTTTCCAGAGTCTTAACCCTTCCAAGTTTCTCCAAACCTCCAACATCGGTCTACTTTTTAATGTTGCACTCCATGACTTTTTCCACCATCTTGGAAACCCCTCCCATGCTTTAAAATTCTCCCACAGGACTTTTTTTAATCTCACTTTAGCCTTCTGATCTTTTTTTTTTGCTTGCTTCTCACATGTTCAACAAGGTACTTGGAGAATTCTAATGAGTGTTTCTTAAATGCAAGCTGTTGTCCAAAACACTGAAATTGGACACTTAAGATAACAAATCCTGCGGGTTATGAACCCAGTTCATTAAATAAAAAGGACATCCCTGCTCATATGGAAGACTCAATATGTGAAATTTCTCCACATTAAAAATGTTGGCAGACAGCCATCAACTTAAGGCTCCTCATGAGTGGTTTGAAGAATGGTGGCAAACTGTTGCTGCTCAGGTGAAGCAGTGTTAAACTTTCCCTGTCGCTTTAAAATCACTGCTCAACTACTTCCCATCTGATTGAAAGCAATTACAACAGCTGTGACTGCCTCTTATGGCTCCAAGACAGATAAACCTCTTGATTGGACAAATTCCAGTTTTTAAAAATTATGTTCCATCTGTAACAAATGTAATGAATAATACAAGGCACAGAGCAATTTATCTTTTTGCTGTTTGCGTCGACATCTTGACTGAATTATCCAAGGCACTTTAACTATCTTCAAATTCTGAGAAGCTAGATTTGTGCAAGGACTTTAATATTAGACTTCTGTTGAATGCTGCAGGGTATCAGATACAAAGGCGAGTTTTCTCTTTAAAATGTTTAGTTGTGGCTAATGTAAGCAATTTGTCTGTCTGAAGAGATAATGCACCCATCCTAATATGCCCTAAATTATCTGATCAGATTTTGCAAAACTTGGAACCCAATTAATAAAATGGAAAGGACATCCCTCAGTTGTGTGGAAGACTCATTTAATTTGTGAAATTTCTCCATGTTAAAAACTTTGGTAGACAGCCATGAACTTAAGGCTCCAGAAAATCAATGCTGCAAATACCGATACAGAACTGCAGTAAAAAGCCTCAGGGTGTGGATGGAGCTTTGAGCCCGAGTCAAGTGCTTACAGTGCAACTGCCTATTGTCGTGGACTGCTGGCTGAGTGTGGGGTATGCAATACAAAAAAAAGCTAATTTCACTGTCAAACTGTTCATAAGTTGTCTTATTCATCCAATTTGTTTGGAATTCCTCCAGCACCCTATCAAAGACAACTATTGCAATTGTCATTTGATGATATGGGCTTGACTTCAACGTAAACATGTTTGATTTCTCCAGCAAAAGCATTGGTAGTGATTAAAAGTATCACCACACCATTCCATAATACCATTCCATAAAGCATTATGGTATAACCCACTGCTGCTGGATGATCCAGCCTGCATTGGATTTTCATCACGGGACACTGGTTGACTAAGAAAAGGGTCATGCAATTTTTTTTGGCAGCTGATTAGAGCTGGCAAACAAATTGCATTAGGGTTGGGCTCATTGGAAGTGTTGATCAACCAAATGCCTTCATGTGTCTGGAACAAACGTCAACATTTTCCAACCACTAACTTCATGTGCAATGGATTTTCCGTATGGGAAAATAATAAGCAACAGGAATATTTAAAAGGCATGACAAAGAACTCTAGATATAAAAAAATAAAACAAGATTTTTTGTAATATTTTGACTAAAAAAGTTTAATATTCAACCTTTATCTTGCTAGGCAGCGGTCATGATTAACCACTTAAACATGTTTACTTAAACAGTTGATTTCTACTGGTCATGACTCTTCAGGCCCAGAGAGGGAACCTTCCTTGATAATGTTTCTGCATTGTGGACGTGGGGTACAAAATATGCTGTTGCCATCTAGAAATAGTGGCCTCAATGACTCCTGCCTTGATGCAAATAGGATTTCAATGATAAAGAGCCTCCATGAAGGTAAATTACCATCTGCCAAATTAACATTGAACTTTTTGAAGGAGTGCTTTATGACCAGCCTTATACAACTGGCAAATATCAATTAGCACTCACTGATCCAGATACATGCACCATTCAAAACCAGTGTTTCCTGTACAGTCACTGACCCTGATAGTTCCTTTGCAGAACAGAATCGGGGCTTTGCAATTACAAATACTGTATTACAAAGTCAGTGTGACACTACCTATCCACGTCAAATAATGGCATTAGTGCATTTATTACAAGCACTTTTCTCAAAGCAAGTCTTTACTCAAAGTAAACAATAATTGTATTGCATTCCCAAAAAAAGCAACTGTTCCCTCAACCCACTCACATAAGAAATATGTTTACCTCTGTCGATACAAAGGTAGAATCGTGTGGAATTTCAATTCTGGCAACATCACGTAGCTCAGTGGGCTGGAATATTTAGCAAGTCACAAATAAAAGGGAACATTACAGCAAATATCCATAAGGCTTATTGACAGATGCACTCTCGTTAGCCATTGAAGAACTTGGTATTTTGAAACATAGACATATGAAAAAATTCTTACCTCTTCAGGGCACAATTCATGAGTGCAGCTCATGAAATGAGTGCAAACCAGCGGGAAAGCAATTGAATATCGTGATTGAGAGGGCAACTCCAAACATTGATGAAACATCTTTTCAAAAGCACGACTGTAAAAGCTTAAGGGAATGACACCATTTCAGTATATTTATAAACAATTCCATACAACCTAATAATCAAAACAATTACCTACTTAAACCTCATCAAATGAAATTTCAAGCATTTTCCCCCAAAGTTGTTCAACATTGGTTTCAATATTTAGAGAAAGGAACAACTGTGATGAAGATCACATTTTGGGAATGTACATATTTACAAAATGTTCTAAACTTTTAATATTAATGTACTCTTTGGATAAAGAATGGAAAATTAAGAAAGTACTTATGAGTTATTTTTAACGAGCAACAGAGCATGGTGTCTGTTTTCTGTACTAGTGTTACAAGATAAATCTGACATTTTTCATTGTACCATTGATTGGCATAAATCATGCAAGAGCAAAACTTTATGGTATTAATTGTTTTTCAGCTCAGTTACATATTTTAAACCATCTCCCGACATAATAGAACAGATGGCTGACAAAGTGGGTAGCATCTCAGGAAAAAAATACATTCTGTACTTGCATCTTTGGGTTTGAAACCGGTCAATGAGTTGCAAGTACCTGGACCAAAGCTGGTGAAATTTGTGGTGAACCAGCAACCTGAGGCCATAGGAGCAGATTACAAATAAAACTGTTCATGTGTACTAGCTAGTCATTCTACTTACAATATTATTCCAGACAGAAGAGGACAGAGATCACATAAAAATCTATAAAACACAACCTATGAAAAATAATCACATGTACATCAGTAACAGACAAGAAATCTGACAAAATAATACAACAAAAGGGAGATGGGTGGGGTTGGAGGGGTGGAAAAAAGACTGGAGAAATAAATGATGAGAATGATAAAGAAAGAGAGAGGGTTCACATTAAGGATCCTTCACAAGGTTCCTGTTTTCCTCTCATCACATCTTATCCTAAAGATGGCACTGTTGACAATGCAGCACTCCTTCAGTTGTATGAGAAAAAGTACTCGATTTTTTTTTGTATAACACAAAATGCTGACTCATTGAGATAGACACGACAGTATACAAACATTTGTCTTTACCTTACTGGTAAAACTCAGGTTAAATATTTAAACATTTCATACAGTAACAAAAATTTTCAATTTTTTTTATTCTTCAAGCATGGTGTAGGAGTGATGTCAAGGTAAACTAATAGCCATTACATTTGTTCAAATGTAATTCTCATGAGTTCATTCAGATGGCTTAAATTTTGTGCCCCTGTTAAATTCTTAAAAGACAGAACAAAGTATTTTCTGGTCTGCTACTTAGAGGCAGTAGAGCCAACTTGATAAGATTCAAAAACAAAATAACTTACCAGAAGATTGAAAGGTCTGAAGTTTCCACCAGCATTTCAACCAAAGAATCTACCATTTTTGTGTGAAAAATAATAGTGTTCATCATCTTTCCTAACTCCTTGTGATCTGATAGATTAAGAGAAGCCTTTGAAACGCTGGTATAAGCCTGCAAACAAAACATGCATTTTCTTGATTCAAATATACTGATAGAGAAACAAACTTATGGT
>JAUZTB010000001.1:50653096-50664773 GCA_034780895.1 Rhynchobatus australiae
CAGGTGGATAGTGAAGCTATTGCTCAAGGTACTCTGGCCACAACCTGAAGAAAGTAAAGTATAGCAAACTGAGAATCCTGTTTACAAACTGGAATATTTTTTGGGAGAAGTTGGAGATGGATATGGTTCCAAAGTTGTGGATTGTGATTTGTGACTTGTTTATGCAGTTGTGATGTTGACTTGTTTTCTTGGTGTTGCAGGAAGAACTAGAATGATCATATTGGGGCAAATATCAGTGATAGTGATTTTAAGTTGTAGTGAATGAAGGTCAAGGTTTCAGCAAATGGGGGTCTATAAATTACAGGTGGATTTGTTTTAAGCAGGTGAGATCTTGTAAAGGTACAATTTAGGTGGTAAGATGTATATGAAAATTTAATGTCCCACTCCAGACTTGAGCACAAAAATTTCATGTGATTAAAATCATGGGAGAGAAATTGTGGTATTGTATGGTCAAATTTTTATGGAGCTGTGAAGGAGGATGCCATGATTTAAAATGGAGATAAAATCAGAGTAATTATCTCCATGGGATTCTTTATGGAGGGATTGGGGCAGTAGACAAAATCTTTGAGATCATATGAAAAAGATAGAAAAGTTTGGTTGAAGAACATGTCTGTGGTGAAGGTCAAATTGCTCCAGCAGCAAACTAGCAAAAGTATAGGTAGGTGGCAAACCCTTTGCAGACAGTACGTTTCAGTTTGAGCCAGAATATTGCAGCAGTCATGCATGTTAAATTCTGAGCTTTGTGACTAAACAAATGGTATAATTGGTGGGTGTGGGGTGGTATTGCTATGCAGAACAACAAGGTGCATGGTCAAGTGTATTGATCAGAAAGACTGAGAGAAGAATGCACATTTCTTGCTGATTGGGCCCTTTGGAAAGGAAAAAAAGATTGACGTTGTATAGTGCCTTTCATGACCACGTGACAGTTGCTATGGATTTATGCAGCAACTTTCACACTCAAGGCTCCTTAAAATGATAATGTCCAGGTACTTTTTTATTGTTAGTGGTGATAATAGCCAAGACATTTAGGATTACTCCTTTGATCTTCAGAATAATACTACGGGGTCTTTTGAACATACTTGAGAGTGCAGCAAGGAACTTCCTTGGGTTGACATTAAATGCACAGGAATATAAATTTTCACTATGTTGGGAGCAACCATTTAGATTCTTGTGTTCAAGTCCATGGGGTGATTCATGTTAGTTTGTTTAAGCATAGTTTTTTCTATGTTACTGAAATTTTTCATGTCTTTTTAATTTTTGTTGCTTGTTTCTGGCAATTCAATTTGTAGTCTCATTTTTATTGAGTTAGCTATGTTTAAGTGAATCCTAAATTCATCAGTCTTGAAAAAGAAGCTCTTAAAGTTACATGCTTTAGTTTCTGGGAAATTGGTATATGTAGTTAGTTTTAATATTGCAAGCAAAGGCTCCTAAAAGGTAGGCAAGCCCACTGAGTTTTATTTTACAATTGGCTATGTTGCAACAAATGATAGAAACATCCGCGTTCTCCTTCTACAACCAGCAAGGTAATCCCTCAGGAAAGTCAAAAATAGATTTAACAATCCTAGACCAATTTGGGGATAGAAATTTCTGGGAAATTCTTTAAGGTGTCAGTTTCACGGTGTAAGCAACTAGTGTATTACCCAACATACCCATTAAATAGTTTGTATAAGCCTCATCAGGCTTCTCTCTGTATGCTTTTTAAAAATAAAACAGTAGCACTGCAGGTAGTGCAACTATCTCGTAGTTCCAATTGCTCGGGTTCATTTCTGATCTCCTGTCTGTGTGGGGTTTCCCATTGCTCAGGTTTCCTCCCACATCCCTAAGAAGTGCTGGTTATTTGATCTCAAAGGGCCTCTTTTTTTTAGGACATCAGGAAATAATAGCTTATATTACAAGGTAGAACTTCTTTTCAAGACCCCCTGTGGAAGGAGATCCCACCAATTCTGTGAGTGTTGCATAACTTGTATGCCTGATTCGTAAGTTGATTCTCGTGTATATGTTTATTATACAAAGTGTTGTATCTACTCATCTAGAGTATAAACTGCTGAGAGGGAGTTGGGGATAATGCTCCAGATTTTGCTGAGTGGGACCACTGCTCAGACTTGTTCTGCTCTTGCTTTGCACATAGAGGCATACAGCACAGAACTAGGTCTTTCAGCTCAACTCACCCATGCCAACCAAGTTGTCTACTTGAGCTAGTCCCATTTCCCTGTATTTGCCCCATATCCATCTAAGCCTTTCCAACTCCATGTATCTGTCAAAATGTCTTTTAAACAATGTAATTGTACCCATCTCCGCCAGATTTTTCCATGTACCCACTCCCGTCTGACTCCTTTCAAATATTTCCCTGTTCACCTTAAACCAGTGCCCCCTAGTTTTTGACTCCCCTACCCTGAGGAAGATATTGTGACCATTCACCTCTTCTGTGCCCCTCATGATTTTTTAAACCTGAGTGTCACCCTTCTACCTCCTGTGCTCCAGGGAAGAAAAAGTCCCAGGCTATCCATTCTCTCGTAGCTCAAGCCCTTCCATGCCGATATCATTTTTTTTGCACCCTTTCCAGCTGATTGGCATCCTTCCTATACCCAGATGACCAACATCCTTTACAGCTGCAACATGAAATTCCAACTCTCTACTCAGTGCCCTAACCGGTGAAAACGAGTGAACCAAACACATTCTTTACCACCCTGTTTACCTGTGGCTCCATATTCAGGGAACTATGCACCTGTACTCCAGGTCTCTGTTCTACAACACTCTCCAGGACCCTACCACTTTCCAAGTCTTGTCCTGGCTTAAATTAACAAATTGCAACACTTTGCACTTGTCTAAGTTAAATTCCATTTGCCATTCTCTGGCTCACTTCCCAAGCTGGTCTAGATCTCATTGTAAACATAGATAACCCTCTTCACTGTTCACCAGAACATAGAACACCACAGCACAGTACAGGCCCTTCAGCCCACGATGTTGTGCCGACATTTTATCCTGCTCTGATATCTATCTAATCCTTCCCTCCCACGTAGCCCTTCATTCTCTCATTCGTGTGGCTAAGAGTCTCTTAAATGTGTCTAATGTATCTACCCCATAACCTCTGCTGGCAGTGCATTCCATGCAACCACCACTCTATTTGAAAAATAACTTGGCTATGACATCCCCCTTAAATCACCTTAAGATTATGCCCTCTTGTGTGAGCTATTTTCACCCTGGGGAAAAAGTCTCTGACTTTCCACTTGATTTATGCCTCTTATCATCTTGTACATCTCTATCAAGTCACCTCTCATCCTCCTTTCCAAAGAGAAAAGCCCTAGCTCACTCAACCTATCCTCATAAGACATGCTCTCCAATCCCGATAAACCTCCTCTGCACCCTCTCTAAAGTTTCCACATCCTTCCTATAATGAGGTGACCAGAACTGAACACAATACTCCAGTTGTGGTCTAACCAGAGCTCTGTAGAGCTGCAACATTACCTCACACCTCTTGAACTCAATACCCCAGCGAATGAAGGCCAACACACGATATGCCTTAAAAACCCTATCAACCTGCACAGCAACCTTGAGGGATCTATGGACATGGACCCCAAGATTCCTCTGTTCCTCTACACTACTAAGAGTCCTGCCAGTAACCTTGTATTCTGTCTTCAAATTCAATCTCCCGAATTGCATCACTTCATACACTTTCAGGTTGAACTCCATCTGCCACTTCTCAGTTCAGGTCTGCATTCTGTCAATATCCTGTTGTAATCTACAGCACCACCAATCTTTGTATCAACATCAAACTCACTAATACACCCTTCCACATCCTCATCCAAGTCATTTATAAAAAAATTCGCAGAGCAGGGGTCCCAGAACAGATCCCTGCGGAACACTACTGGTCACAGACCTCCAGGCAGAATATGCTTCATCTGCCACCACCCTCTGTCTTCTATCAGTGAGCTAATTCTGAGCCCACACAGCCAAGTTTCTCTGGATCCCACGCCTCCTGACTTTCTGAATGTGCCTTCCATGAGGAACTTTATCAAACTCCTTACTAAAATTCATGTATACTACATCCACTGCTCTAACCAATTACGCTACACCATCAATTTTAGTATCATCTACAAAACTTGCTATCCGAAACATCTCCAAGTCCTTTAATATTAGATGATAAACAACAATGGAGTCGGCACTGATCCCTGCAGTATACAACTGGTCACAGACCTCCATTCTGAAAAACAACCCTCCACTACCACCCTCTGCCTCCTTCCACCATGCCAGTTTTGTGTACACTTGGCTAGCTCACCCTGAATTCTGTGATCTACCCTTCCAGACCAGCCTACCATGTGGGACCTTGTCAAAAAGCCTTGCTAATGTCCATGTGAGACTACATCTATTACCCTGTCCTCGTCAATCCTCATGGTCAGCTCTTCAAATTTGTGAGACACAATTTCCGACGCATAAAGTCATGCTGACTATTCAGAATTAATCCTTGCCTTTCAAAATGCTGGTAGATCCTGTCCCTCAGAATCCCCTCCAACAATTTTCCCACCACTGATGTTAGGCTCAATGGCCTCTAGTTCCTTGGCTTGTCCTTGCAGCCTTTCTTGAATAAAGGCATAAGATTAGTTTTTTTTTTGAAGTCGCCCTCTTGGTACCTCACCACTGGCTGAAGAAGATGCAAATATCTCTGCCACAAGGTCCTTGGATGCACATGGTCAGGCCCCAGGGACTTCCTTAATATTCTTTAAGACTGCCAGCACTTATTCTTTTGCCATGTGGATGTGTTCCAAGGCATCACTATACATATTCCTTAGGTTGCATAACCTCCACATTAAATACAGACATATATTTATGTAAGATCGCACTCATCCCTTGAGGACCACGGGACCTATTCTCTCCCTTGTAACTCCTTTGCTCATAGTGTGCTAATAGAATCTCTTGGGATTCTCCTTTACTAATCTGCCAGAGTTATCCACTTTCTGATTTTTGCCCTCCATGTTTCCCTCTTGTGTGACCTCATAAATCTATTGTACTCAAGGGATTTGCTTGATCCCAGCTGCCAATAACTGTTATATGCTTTCTCCTTTTTCCTGACCAGAGCATCAATATCCTTCATCATCCAGGATTCCCTAATCCTGCCAGTCTTGCCCTTCACCCTAACAGGAGTTGCTGTCCCTGAACTCTGTATCTCACTGTCAAAAGCCTCCCACTTTCCCGCTGTCTCTTTACCTGCAAATAGCTTTTCCCAATCAACTTTGCAAGTCCCTGTCTAATGTCTTCTAAATTTGCCTTGCCAGTATTTTGTACTTTGACTTGTGGACCAGTCCTATCTTTTTCCATAACTATTTTAAAACTGATAGAATGATGGTCATTGGTCCCAATATCTAGAAAAAGGATTTGCTGGATGAAATCCCCCTGGACACAGTTGGCAAAGCTTGGTGTCAGGGTACTGTGTGCCATAATGGAGTGTGTCAGAACAAACTTCATGTACAAATCAAAAAAAAAACTTAAGGCAGCAGAGTCAGTCCCACAGTTTTACTGCTAGTTAAAGCTGAATTCTGGGTTATTCAGTAACTAAAAATAGAAACATTAACAAATTAAATAAAATCAACCCAAGACAAGATGGTTTCAACAAATAAAAATACTCCAGGCAAACTCTTTTAAGAAATGTAACTTATTCTTGCCTTTCACAAGAACTTCTCAAATACATTACTTTTTGGATACTGTGGCATATCTACCTCACCAGGGATCTGTGACAAATTCTCTGGCATATATATTAGGGAATTCTATCAAGTTCATGCTCCATTGCTGGACTCTGTCCTATCTAGTTGCAGAAGCTGATTTGCCAGTAGGATTCTGTTAGCAAATTCAGGAGTCTGTATTTGCCATGAACTTGCCAGTGTAATGTACACCATTCTTTCAGGCTGATCTTCTGTCACATCCTGAATGAATGAATTTGAACACTTTTTGGTTAAATACTACAATTGTGACTTGGTGGTGTACCTTCCTGAGTGTTTTTTAATCATGCTGTAGTGTATGGTGTTCCCATCTATGGATGTTTGATGTTTCTTAAATTTAAGGAACTGTCTCTTGATGTCCTCCAAGACATCTGAGTTATCAATGCACCACAAGATAGAGGATCTGTTCATTTGATAATGAATTTGTTAATATCTCAGCTAGTTTAAGTGAAAATCTGTGCTTGTTATGTGGCTGCATATGCATCCAACATAAAACATATTTCTTAACAATCTTGATCAAAACACTAACTGCTGGAAGAACTCAACCAGTCAAACAGCATCTGTGATGGCAAACGAGTAGTCTTAACAGCCTTAACAGTCTGAATAGTGATGCTTTACTGATTTTAGAGGCACTAACAAAGTTTTGCAAAAAACTAAACTAACCTAAATCTGTATTGATACAGACCTCCCAAGGTAGGTCACTACACAAATACTTGCACCTTACAACAGCCTGAAGCAAGTGGTTACAAGGTTTGTGATCATTTGCACAGCACTCAGTGGATGGGCCATGAGCTGCTACTTTCAACAAATTGTTTTAGCTTGCTGTTTTCTGAAAAGTCACCCTTTTGATCTGGTTTTTCACATTTTTGTTTATTGAAACAGTAGCAGCAAGTAATTATTTGTGCAAGGGCACATTCTTGAATAGCATCATTGGTAACTAGAAGTTCTTCCCAATCTCCACTATTGACCTAAAGCTGCAATAGAATTGCTTGGCCATTTCAAATCAATTGATGTTAATGTAATAACAGAACATTTCAGAAGGTTTTTGATAAGGCCTTGCATAAGTAGTTGGTGTACAGAATTAAAGCATATTGGAGGTATTCTGCCATGGATTAGTTGACAGTCAGGAAACAGAATAGGAATAAACTGGTCCTTTTCTCATTGATAGGTGGTGACTGGTGGAGTGCTGTAGGGATTTGTGCTTGGGCTTTATGTGAATAGATATGCATATCTCCACATTTGTAGACAAGACAAATCTGGTGGCAGGAAATGTGAGCAGTGATGAGGATGCAAGGAGGATCCAATGTAGATAAGTTGAGTACATGGGCAAATGCAGGTCAGATTTGGAATGACCTGGATAAGATAATTCAATTTGGTTCTAAATGCACAAAGGCATTTAATTGAATGGTGATTGGGAAAAGCAGAGATGCTGTATGACTTGGGTTTCCTTGCGTCTCACTTGCTGAAAGCCAATGTGCTGGTCCTGCAAGTATTTGGGAAGGCAAACTGTTGTAGGCCTTTGTAAAAGGAAATGAATGCAGGAGCAAGGATGTCTTGTTGCAGTTGCATGGGGGTTTGATGTGATCTCATTTTGAGCTTTGTATGCAGTTTTGTTCTTTTCATCTGAGGAAGGATGTTTTGCTGTGAGTTCAACAGAAAGTTACTAAACTGGTTCCCGGGATAGCAGGAGTGACCTATGAGGAGATATTAGGCCAATCAGCCCTCTAATCACTGGAGTTTGGAAGAATGAGAAGGAGTTGCATCAAACTGCATAATATTGTAATGGGACTAGACAGACTAAATGTAGGATGTTCCTGATGGCTTGAGAATCCTGAACCAGGATTTGGCATTTGTCATTTAGAATAGAGATGAAGAGAAATTTCTTAACCCAGAGGTGGTGAACCTGTGGAATTCTCCCCTGCAGAAGAGAGTGAAAGCCAAATCACTAAATATATTCAAGAAGAAAGTAGATATATTTCTTAGTGTTAAAGGGATATGCAAGAAAGCCCCAGTAGAGCACAGAAATGGGTAATCAGCCATCATATTGAATGGTGAAGTAGGCCTGAATGACCACCTATTTTCTGTGTACTATGTTTCTTCAAGTTTTTGTGCACCATTGTTGGATGCAAGGAAAAATCCAAGTATACAATATTTTCTTTTTGTTGCCTACTACGACCCACACTCAGCGTTTTAGGAACAACTTCTTCCCCTCCGCCATCGGATTTCTGAACACTGCATGAACACTACCTTGTTATTCCTCTTTGCACTATTTCTTTTTGTAACTTACGGTAATTTTTGTCTTGCATTACTCCTGCCACAAAACAACAGATTTCACAACATGTCAGTGATAACAAACCTGATTCTTTCTCCTTTAAAGCTATTGCAAAAAAGTATATATAGTTAGTTTAAATGTCAATCCTTCCTCATCTCCATGAGGACCATTCTCAGGGATAGTGTACTGTAAAGTGATCATTTGCTGATCTGTAAGTGCAGTTCCTCACAAGCAAAACTGATCTTAAACTATGTAGTTAAACAGTTACACTCCTTTTGGACTGTAATACCTTAATAGTTCCCTTTGTGTGCCATAACAAAGCTGTTCTACTATGGCTCTTTCCATTTTTGTTGGAGAACCAGGAAAGGGAAGCATAGTGCTGGATCCAAAGTCCATCACATCAGCAAACAATAGGGAGACACTAAAATTGAAGTTTTAGCACACATCACAGACAAAGGGATGGTAGGTTATTGAGTACCTTATTAAGTACAGTTCATCTACTTCAGATGTTTGGATTTTTTATGCTGTTCTAGGACAAGACTTTTGGTCTGAAGAACAAGAAAGGAGCAAAACAGCAGAAATTCATCAAAACTGTCACAAATCAAGTCAAGCATGGGCAAACTGGTGGAAAACAGGTACAGTGAATTAAAGGCTGGAGCCTGTGAAGTAGTGAGTCAACTCACAAATTTAGACTTTAAGTTTATTTAAAATGTTGACTTGAGGAATGCTTTCACCTCTAAGAATAGTTGTATTTGAATAAAATTACAGTAATAAATGATTTGAAATCAGAACTTTCAAGAAAATTTGTTTTAGAATCAGGAAACACTTGCATCTGGGAGCTCTGGTTTTGATGAACTGTCGCTATGTTTAATATTTTTTGTGCCTAAATGAGACTTCCAAGCATCGTGCTTCCATATTTATAGTGTACTTATGTTCTTTAGATACCTTTTGGTGATGAAAAGAAATCTAAGAAGGATGATAAAAAGAAAGAGCTTCAAGAGCTTAATGAACTTTTTAAACCAGTCGTAGTTGCTCAGAAGATCAGCAAAGGTAATTTTTGTTTTTACAGCTTTGTCAACTCTGACCTCTGAAATTTAACCCAAATGATGGTGTAGATCAAGGCTTGTGGAGGAGATTAAAATAGTCTTTTCCTTAATGATTCAATGTCCTTCACTTCAACAGCATTTCATTAAAACATAGGCCACAAATAGTCTTGGTTTAAGATTGGCTCTGCTCATTGTCAAGCTGTACACAGGCTGATGTTTTGACACAGTAAACCTGCTAGATAGGGCTCATTGATTCAGCAACCTTAATGCAATTTGTAGAACTAGACAAGAAATAGCAAAGAGCAGTGATATTCTAATCCATAACTATCAACATTATCTCCAAACATACAGAATATAATTTATGCCTGAACCTTTCCTTTAAAACAATAGTGAGCAAAAGTAGTACATAAAAGAAAATTTCCAGATACTTCTCTCTCATCTCCACCCTTAAAGACTCCCTGTTATGTTTACTAAGATTGTGTGCATCATATTTTCTTTGTCTCTTATCCACTCATCAGATTCTGACTTTTCCTTTCTCATTTTGCTCTGGACTTCAGCTTTGGCCTATTTCTTTCCCAATTATTACACTATCTTCCACTGTCTGTCTCCCACATTGTATTTTTTTTCTCCTATTTCAGCAGCATCTACAATACAACATCGCAAGACATTGGGCCAGCGAGAATAGTCCAGAATATCAGTGTCACTGATTCTTCAGTTCTTCATAGACCTGCAGAGACTTTGGTAGGGAGAGAGATGTATTTCAGAAATCTGGTGCCATTAACTACATTGGCTATATTGACATCCAGTATCTTGCTGCCACCACCACCACTCCCTGCTCATTTCTCTTCCTCCCCCACCCCCCATATGCCACATTCCCAGCAGCACCCTATCCCTAACTTCTGTAGACCAACATGTGCTGTATGTTTGTGATAATGCTGAGAATTCTGGAAATTTTCTTAATGTTATAACAAAGAAAGAACATGATGCAAGAAATAAAACTGCCTGCTCTGTCAATCAACAAGATCTTAGCTGATCTTTCTATCTTAGTGCTGCTTTTCTGCACTAACTCCAAATTCCTTGATTCCCTTATTATCCACAAATATCTATACTCAGTGATTGAGACTGAGTCTCTTTTAGTAAAGAATTCCAAAGATACCCTGCCCATTACATCATGAAACCTTTTTCTCATTTGACCTGAATAGCTGACCACATATTTTGAGACTGGCATGTGGACAGAGGAAGCATCATCCCTGCGCCTATCCCCGTAAGAAGTTTTTACCTTTCAAAGAAATTACCTTTCATTCTTTGAAAATCAGAAATGGAGACTTATAACTTTAACTCTAACCAGCATTCATGTTTTTTTAATAAATATGTATAGAAGAATTGGACTTTTGCCATTTAATATTGGCTGACCTCATTGTGTACATTTGCTGGGAGGGTGCAAGTCTACAGTTTAGTGATTTTGTTTCTGGATAGAAGCAGATGACAGCAATTGAAACTTGTACATTAAGCTGAATTAGAACTATACAAATCACTGCCAAACATGAACAAACCTTTTTGAGAAGCTATTATAAAGGGAATCAGAAGTAGGATATGGTGGGGCGAGGAAAGGGAATTTTAGTGGTTATCCAAAACTTTTTTTACATATTTGTACCAAAAACTTAGTAGTTTTAATGGTTATAAGGGACTAATCTAAATTACTATATAGAATATCGTGAGATGTTGAATGGCCATTCTTGAGTACATCCTCAGTGGAAAAATTTGTTTAAAATAAACCTATGTAAGAGAATATTGGGTTCATTTTATGACAGTTGCAGAGTTCTTCATGTAAAACTTGTCTCCTTTACTTGGCAGTTTTCCCTACTGCCTTGATTTCCTTGGAATAGCAACAATGGAACAGTCTTTGGATTGGTATAATGTTGCATCTCTTGTTTGTAATGGAGTAACTCAGGATGATTATTGAAAAAGTATATAATAGAGGCATTTCCTACTTCAGGGCCCTGTGCCTGTGGTAACAGTAATACTTGGCCAATCCTGCTGTATAATGTTACTCGATAACATTAAAGAGATCTCTTAAAGAGTAAAGATTATGAAAAAATAACTTTCTTAAAATTTCCTTCTAGGAGCAGATCCCAAATCTGTGGTCTGTGCATTTTTCAAACAAGGTCAATGTACCAAAGGTGACAAATGCAAGTTTTCACATGACCTGACCCTTGAAAGAAAGAGTGAAAAGCGTAGTATATATGTAGATGCCAGAGATGAAGAGCTTGAAAAGGGTAAGTTGACAAATCATTTGTCTTTGTATTGGTTTATTATTGTCATTTGTACTGAGGTACAGTGAAAAGCTTGTCTTACAAACCAATCGTACAGGTCAATTCCTTACACAGTGCAGTTACATAGAGTTAGTGCAGAGTGCATTGATGTAATACAGGTGAAAACAGTAATAATACAGAGTAAAGTGTCACAGCTACAGAGAAAGTGCAGTGCAATAAGGTGCAAGGTCACAATAAGGCAGATCATGAGGTCATTGTCCATCTCATTGTATAAAGGAACTGTTCAATTGTCTTATCGCAGTGGGGTAGAAGCTGTCCTTAAGTCTGGTGGTACATGCCCTCAGGCTCCTGTATCTTCTACTCGATGGAAGAGGA
>JAUZTB010000001.1:50675096-50686272 GCA_034780895.1 Rhynchobatus australiae
GGTACAGAAGGTACAAGGCAGTGGATCAAAGTGGTATGGAGGGAGAGGAGCTAAGGAAAAGGGGTGTGGGTAAGGTAATGTACACTAAGTTTCAATAGTGCCTGATCTCCAGTCAACTTAGACCTTGCTCGTTGGCCAAGGACCTTGCCGTGTTAAGTCCATGTGGCAATGTGTGGAACAGTTACCCCAAAGACTTCATCCACTCAACTTTCCAGACCCAGAGGGAATGGCCCAAATTAGTAAATCAGCTCTCACATTTGCTGTTAAACATCTTTTAGCTCAGAATTTTTTTAAAAAAAAACAAAATGCAACTAAATCACTGCCTGTGTCTGTAATGTAGGTATAAGATTAGACATTAGTGGGCTAGTCCTTAGCAACTAGGTTGAGAGGACCTGTGGGCTGGTGATTTTAAATCTTGTGTAATTTTTTTAAATGGAAAAATTTGTACTTTATGGATCCAACACATTGCTAAGCATTATCCTCTTGCATTTTTTTTTCCTCTTTGTAGATCCTGCAGTTAATAAAAGGCACTTGACCATTAGTTGGCAGACATGAAATTGTGCAAAGTGCTGGATTAAATGAATCCTTAAACTGATAATTGAGTCATTACCATCTATTAAAACAGATTTTCAACTCTTGTGGTCTTGGGTTTTGCTTTGAAGTCTTAAATGAAATGTACTATCACATTAAGTATGATGAAGTAGAGCAGATTGCACAATTTCCTGTCTCCATTAAATTCTGCTGACTTAGATTTATAGGCTAGCAACCATCTGAAAACAAACCAATGCACTAAGTATAGTTAAGGAAACACTAAAAACATCAGTGGATATGGGGAGAGAGCAGGAAAATTGTATTTAAAGAATGAAATGGAAATTGAACACTTAAATGGCCTACTTTGGCTTGTATTTTTCTGTTTTCTTTAGCAGAGAACAGATTCTTTTCCAGTTTAACGATTGACACTACATGCTATCAATTGTCATCTGAAACTGAAATACAGTGGAATAATTGGAAAGAAACAATTGCAGTAAAGACACAGATGCAGAGCTTTTTTAATTAGAACTGTGATACGTGAGCTTCACAGCTTCATACATCACATGAACTGTGATACAGATCCACTGGCTTGCTTGCATTGGGCATTTAAAATAAAATGAAACAAACCTAGTTAAATGTGTTTGTTTTCATGTGGTTTTATGTGGGTATTATAGCTTCAAATTCTAAGTCTGACCTCTGGCAGCATTTTCTCTGACTTAGAATTAGAATCTTGCCATATTTTACAGTTGCATACCTGGGACAAGTGTCAGAAATGAGAAGCACCCATTTCTGTGGTTGGCTTATGAATTGGGTTAGGAATAAGCCACTCTGCCCCTTATGTCTGCTCTGGCATTTAATGAGATCATGGCTCATCTGATTGTAACCTCAAATCTGAATTCCCATCCAGCTATGATATTTTACCTCCTTATCAAGAATCGATTTGTTGATTTCTGTGATTTTGGCAGTGTTTGATTGTGTCTAATGCTGGCAAGAACTTTGCTGAAATGCAGAATTTTTATTTAATTGCATTTATTTTTATAAAATGCCTTTTTAATTTTAAAGGCATGAATTGTCAGATTTATTACCAGCTCTGGACAAATAGTTTAAAGGGGAGATTCATTTTAGAGATCAGGCAGAGTTTTCCTCAGAAAGGGCAGTAGAAGCTTCTTTCATTTGAAACAGACCTTGGTAAATAATAACGTTTATCAAGTAAAGATTGAATTGGCATCAAATCCAAAAGCTAACATTGCTAAGCAAGCAGTAAACTTTATTAAAGACTTGCCTTTAGGACCTAGAACTGTCATAATGCAAATTAAGTACCTGAAATTTAGTTATTATTATAATGCCTAAATTGCAGCAGCTAATGTACAGATGGCAAACGCTTCAATGTGATAATCAAAGAAGTCTAAAGTTGTAGGGTCATAAGCATAGAATTCACACAGACCAACCACCAAGTTACTTTTTTTTCTTTAATTGTCATTAACTCCACCAAGATTCTGTAACTCATCTAGACACTAAGGGCAATTTTTGGTGGCCAATTAAGCTACCAACCCTCTCACCCTTGGTAAGTGGGAGGAAATCAGACTGCTGGGGAAACCCTATGATCACAGAAAATAAGCAAATCCTAGAGACTGTATCGGAGGTCAGGATTAAACCTAGGTTACTGGAGCTGTGAGGCACTAGCTATTGCCACCATTGCCCACTTGTTTATCCCTTAACGTGGTAAGGAATTGAGAGCTAACTTGCCTGTTCTTCAGGTTAGACCATGGGGTCTATTGTGTACATCCGTTTAAAGTCCCATCTGAAAGCTTACTGCATTGCTGTAGTCCCTCAGTATTGGACTAAAGAGTCGGCCTAGAATTTTGTGTTCAGGTCTCTCCGGTGAGTCTTGTGCCCACAACCTTACCTGTGGTTTGGAGTATCTGAGTGTAGGGGAAGCCAAAAATGGGATGATCCAAGGTTAATACCTTAAGGGGAGAATATGATAAAATTAGAAGAAATTTTGTTTACGGTAAATGGTTTTAGTTTCTGAAATGAGCTTGGTACATTTTGGAGTAGAAAAAAGTTCAGACTACATAAATATTTATTTGTTACTTCCGTTATTTATTCACCAGTATGCCTGTGTGCAACAATTTTCCTTAAAACATGGTTCATATTTTTGGGTATCTTTAAATTGGATTAACAAAGCTGCAATTAAGCAAGATTTTAACTTAATTTTATGTTATTGTTTCAAAACCATGAAACTGTGAATTTTGAAATTCAGTCAACTACTCTCAGTTATTTCAACATATGTTTTCAATCTTCTCTTCCAAATCACCAGGTCATACGACCTGACCTAAGCCAACCAATGTTTTAATAGTTCTGGAACTCATTTGGGGCAACATCCTGTAAGGATTGGGAACATTCATGTTGAATCAGGTTTTAAGAGGTGACCACAGAACAACAGCAGAAAGGGTGCAGTTTCCTGTCATTGATTGATAACATCATAAAAACATTGTTCAGTCAGTCTTCTGAGAGGTTTGCCTAGTTTACATTTACAGCACAACTAACAAGGAATTTTCATTTTTATTATCTCTATGCCAGGTAAAACTAAATTTGAATGTAATGTGTATTTTCTCATTTAATTTGTCTATTTACATATCAAATATACCAGTGAATTTAATAGTATGAATACTTCAAGTCTTGAAAGTCCAAATGAAGGATCCCAACTCAAAATATTGACCGTCCATTTCCTTCTATGGTTGCTTCCTGACCCACTAAGTCCCTCCAACAGTTTGTTCTTTGCTTAGAAATGAGCTGATTTCAGTATTGACCTGGGAAGAAAATGCCAGGAGCGGACCTTTTGAGCCTGTTGCACCATTCATTAAAATTGTGGATGGTCTGTAACCCAACTCCATATACCCGCCTTTTACTCATGTCCCTTTTTTTTTGATACCCTTAATTATCAAAAATCTATCAGTTTGATATTTAAAATTAGCAATTGATCTGACATTAGTTACTTCTTGTAGATGACTTGCGAATTTCTAACATTCGAAGTTCATCCCTGAGAGGACTTTTCGAACATGTTCCCTGGCTCCAGATTCCCCAACCTATCTACTTTCTCACTTCCTCTTTACCTGTAAGCATAATAGGCTGAACCAGCCCAACAATATACAGTCATGTGTAATAAGGATAGAAATGAAGAGCTACGTGGTCATAAGAATTTGATATGCATTCTGCGGTTTGGGAACTTTGCCTTGGATTGGTTAAAATTTTAAGACTGAAACAAAATTTAAGTTCCCTATAAAACAATAACTCACTGAATTAGTAAACACTCGAGGGGTTCAGAAGACTTCAAAGTAAACTGCTCCAAGCTAATCATTTGGCACAGCTTCATAACCCAGTTATTTTTGGTGTACAATTTCCTGTTGCATTATACTTTAATAATGACTACCATTAGCAGCATGGAGTGCTTACATAAAATTTGATGGATGTATTTTATAATTGATATTGTGATTGAAAATCTTTTAAATCTTGTGGATTATTTGAAGGATTCAGATGAATGTCATTATGTTAATCAGCAACAGCATTTTGAAATTAGAATCTTACCTTTTTGTTCCCACAGTTGTGATATTTCTAACTTCCTGCAGGAGTTAATTTCTCGACTATCACTGACGTTAAGGTTTGGATTATGATGTAAGAAGTCAGAGTGGAGCAACATAACTTAGAAAGAGAGACAATCTGTGTTTTTTTTATTGTCACAGAATTAGCCAATGATTTATTACAAGTTTTAAACTTATTGTATGATTTAAAGACTTAAGAAATCTTGCTTCTCCAGCAATGGTGCATCCTTAAGTTTTTTTTCCCCAACGATTCTTTACATAGAACATAGAACATTATAGCACAGTGCAGGCCCTCCCGCCCATGATGTTGTGCCGACGTTTTATCCTGCTCTAAGATCTATCTAACCCTTCCCTCCCACATAGCCCTCGATTTTTC
This sequence comes from Rhynchobatus australiae, assembly GCA_034780895.1. Lineage (NCBI taxonomy): Eukaryota > Metazoa > Chordata > Chondrichthyes > Rhinopristiformes > Rhynchobatidae > Rhynchobatus > Rhynchobatus australiae. Next base: position 50,679,606 of record JAUZTB010000001.1, read on the forward strand.
TAACATTCATGTGCCTAAGACACATCTATTTAAAGGCACATCTATAGGAACTCAGCCTGGGTCTGAAAACATTCCATTTTGGCCATATGTCCCTTAAAGTTGGATGCTGAGCTCTCCAGCTCTGCATACCAGTACACTTGAATCATGCTATAGTCATCTGATCTTGAATGTTTGTCTGTCACGTGAATATTGTCCCTGATGTTAAACAGGCATTCCCTAGAAATAATTTTAAAAATGGGCTTCTGGTAGCTTAGTGCATGTAACTATAATTGAGCTTTTGCACGTAAGGGGCATTTTTTTCATATAATCCAATGGAATTAAATTAACAATTCCACCAGTTATTAATTCTACTTAGCATTTTTCAATAATTACAACGAAGTAATTCACAAACAATTTTAATTCACAGCCAACTTTTGAAAAGTGCCTATTAAAATAAGATATCGATTTTACACAACAAAATAGTTTGAAGTATTAGCACTAGTTTAATAAACAGCATTCTGCCCTGCAAAACTAAGTTACATGGTTCAATGCTTTATAATTTTGTCTAATTATTCCTGGGGGTGCTCCAAAACTTTCACATTTCAATTTTATGCAAATCTTAGGTGTTTTAAATTACCAGTAGATTTTTGTGGTAAGCTTTGTCACTATGAATTGCTTTAACATTGAGGATATTTTTAATATTGGCATGACATTGCACATGGTAATTCACAAGATGTATAGTGACACCTAAAAATTACCAGAGTTATAGATTTACAGTAGTTAAATGAGCTGAATTCTGATTTTTTTATGGTTATCTGGGGTATGGGTGGATGAGTGAACACTGGTCATTCTTTTATGAAAACTTACATCAGTGGTTTTGGTTTATGTACTCCTTTAACTATATATAAGTATGCATATGTGGGGATGTACACAGAATCTTTCAGGTAAGGAATGTGGAGAAAGAAAATAAAATATGATATTCTTGACATTTAATTTTTTCTTATGGACCCAATGTTCTCATGTAACCATCTGATTTATGGTGAAGATTTATTAGCTTTCTAGCATTCCATTCAATGCTAGGGAACTGATGTAATTTCTGTGTGCTTTCATCTCCTTTTTCAGAAGTGGCACCCACTGTGTGCAAAGTGATTAGGAAACATTGGGTTTTAAAAGGGAGTGATGTATTGTCAGAAGGAAATACTTAAAATTGCTCTGCTTACGTGCAATATTATTTTAGTTAATTATGTTACAGTGGAATGCTTAATAGTTCTTGTGCATCCATTTTTAAATGTAATCCAAAAAATTTGAAGTAAGGAATTTACATTTAGAATTAATTTTTGTACAGGCACAAATGAAATTACTTTCTTTAAAACCTCATAAATTACCGGGAGGCCACCAACAATTGCACAGTTCTAATAGCCCTAAAGGTGGGGGTGAGCTGCCATCTTGAAAGACTGCAAAGAATTTATGATGATGACATTTCAATAATGAAGGATTAGTAATATATTTCCAACTCATCTGATGTGTGACTTGGGGCGACCATGTACTGCCCTTTCTAGTACGTAAAGATCACGAGCTCAAAAGGCTTAGATCAATTAAAGTGCACTTAGTAGATGATATACAGTACATCAGAGATGTGGTGGTGACGGAGGAAGTGATCATTTAAATTGGTGGGTGAGGTGCCAATCAACAAGTCAATGTGTGTCAAATTTCTTCCCTGTTGTTGGGACTGCACTCAACCAGGCAAATGGGGAGCAGTTAATCACAATCCTTGCATGTCTAGTGGTCAAAGGAATGGCTCTGGGGTGTTAGGACAGGATTTACTTGCTGCGGGATTAATCAATTTTCGATGTGCCCCTGTAGCTGCAGTATTCATGATTCAGATTAGTTTATTGTCATATACATTAGAGTGCAAGGAAATTTCTTGCTTGCACAAAGCTCACAGAGTAAATAGCGTTCACGGTAATAATAAATACAACTGGTCTGAGTTGGCAAGTCCAATCATCTGGCTGTGCTTCTACTCCCGACATGTAGGCAGAGATTGAAGACTGTAGCACCAGTGGTGAGGACCATGAAGGTATTGTCAAGGGAGGCAGAAGAGTTGAAGGGAATTGAAGTACTTACAGAGCTGCTTTGACTCAGTGGACTGGACCACATTCAAGGATTCATCTTTGGATCTGAATGAATATACCATGGCTGTCACTGACTTCATCAAGACCTGCGTGGACGAGTGTGTGCCGTCAAGAAAGTACCAAGTTTTCCCAAACCAGAAGCACTGGATGAACCAGGAGATTCATAGTCTGCTGAGGGCTACATCTGTGGTATTCAAGACCAGCAATCCAGAAGCCTTCAACAAATCCAGGTACGACCTATGGAAGGCCATGTGAAAGCAAAAAGGCAATTCCGTGTGAAGTTAGACACAATCGGACACACGACAGCTGGGGCAGGGTTTGCATGCCATTACTTCCTATAAGGCAAAACCTAACAGCATAAATGACAGTGATGGTTCACTCCCTAATGAGCTCAACACCTTTTATGCACGCTTTGAAAGGGAGAATAACACTACACCTGTGCGAATCCCCATAGCACTTGGTGACCCTGTGATCTCTGTCTCAGAGGCTGATGTCAAAACATCCTTCAAGAGGGTGAACACTTGCAGGACATCAGGCCCAATGGTGTACTTGGCAGGGTACTGAAAATCTGTGCCAACCAACTGGCTGGAGTGTTCAAGGACATCTTCAACCTCTCACTGCTGTAGTCAAAGGTTCTCACCTGCTTCGAAAGGGCATCAATCACACCGGTGCCCAAGAAGAGCAGGGTGAGCTGCTTCAATGACAATCGCCCGGTAGTACTCACATCTATTGTGATGAAGTGCTTTGAGAGTTTGGTCATGTAGAAGTAACTCGTGCCTGATCAAGGACCTGGACCCACTGCAATTTGCCTACCACCACAACACATCTACAGCGGACACAATCTCACCGGCTCTCCACTTGGTTTTGGACAACAGCAAAAATGTACATCAGGCTGCTGTTTACCAATTACAGCTCGGTGGTCAACACCGTCATTCCCTCAGTATTAATCAACAAGCTTCAAAACCTGGGTCTCTGTACCTCGCACTGCAACTGGATCCTCGTCTGCCTTATCGGGAGACCACAGCCAGTGAAGATCGGTAATAACATCGCCTCACTGACAATCAAACACAGGCACACCTCAATGATGTGTGCTGAGTCCACTGCACTCATGACTGTATGGCTGAGCACAGCTCAAACATCATATATATAAATTCGCTGATGGCACCACTGGCAGAATTTCAGATGGCGATAAGGAGGCCTATAGGAGTGAGATAGATCGGCTGGTTGAATGGTGTTGCAACAACAACCTTGCACTCAATGTCAGCAAGACCAAGGAATTGATTGTGGACTTCAGGAGAACACACACCAGTCCTCACTGAGGGGTCAGCGATGGAAAGGGGGAGCAGCTTCAAGTTCCTGGGCGTCAACATCTCAGAGGATTTATCTTGGGCCCAACACATTGATGCAATCATAAAGGAGGCACATCAGCGGCTCTCCTTCATTAGGAATTTGATGAGATTTGGTATGTCACCAAAGACTCTTGCAAATCTCTACAGATGTACGGTGGAGAGCATTCTGACTGGTTGCATCACTGCCTGGTATGGAGGCTTCAATGTGCAGGGGCTTGTAGACTCAGCCAGCTCCATCACGGGCACATACGTCCCCGCTATCGAGGACATCTCCAAGAGGTGGTGCCTCAAGAAGGTAGCATCCTTCATTAAGGACCCTCACCATCGGAACATGCCCTCTTCATGTTACTACCATCAGGGAAGAGGTACAGGAGCCTGAAGACCCACAATCAGTGTTTCAGGAACAGCTCCTTCCCCTCTGCCATAAGATTTCTGAATGGTCAATGAACCCATGAACACTACCTCATTATTCCTCTTCTGCATGATTTATTTATTTTTGTAACTTATAGTAATGTTTATGTCTTTATGTCTTGCACTGTACTGCTGCCACGAAACAACAAATTTCACAACGTGTCAGTGATAATAAACCTGATATTGATGCTGAGGTTCCACTTTACCAGACTATGGTGCTGATGGAAGAGGACTTGACAGTAGTAATGTAGTTACCTGCTAAGTGTATGCCCCGTCAACAAAAATGGTCATTGCCTCGCATTTGTGCGGTATGAATGCCACTTGCCATTTATCAACACGTCTTAAGGTTGCCCTCGCCTTGCTGGATGTGGGTATGAACTCCTTCATTATCTGAGAAGTTGAAAATGGAACTGAACATAATGCAATCATCAACTACATCCTCATTCTAGCCTTGCACTGAAAACTGGAAAGATAGTTGCACCGAGAATACTGCCCTCAGGAAGTACCGAGTAACCTCATGGATCGGAGATGATTGGCCTCCAACAAAGTATGGGCATCTCTTTTTGTGGCAGAGTGTAATTCCAGCCAGGTAGATGTTTCCTTCAGGTTTGAACTGGTTTGGCCAGCACCAGTCTGGCTTCGTCTCACTTTTGGAATTCATTTTTTGTGACAGGATTACCCAAGTTCTAATGTGCCCCCGTACCATTGTATTTATGATGCAGATTAGCTTATCGTCATATATCAGGGGGCAATGAAATTCCTTGTTCACGTGCTCACAGGGTAAACAGTATACATGGTAATAATAAATACAAGTGGTTTAAGTTGAGCTTAAGTTTACCAGACCAGGATGCTGATGGAAAAAGATTTGATGGTGGTAATGTTGTAGTTCTGGTGGAGTCCACCTTCATTGAGCCTCCCTTTCCCATTCATACTTCAATTGTCTGCCATCAGGGGTATGCCCATGAGTTTAAATGTTACTGCATTTGGATGAGCATGTTAAGCACGGATGTTACATACGTGTACATGTGCATATCCCTGACATTGATCATCATTGGGAAGAACGTGTGCTCCTTCCCTACACCCGTCTCCAACCCCTTCCCCATCACCAGCACCACTACCAACTCCTTGTACTTGTCCCTGTCCATCACTTAGACCTGTATGTGGATGGAGCAGGACTTCAAAGATTTTGAGATGCTTTTTGCCCTGGGTTGTGGGATGTTATATGGGCATATCTACTGCTGCAGACCTGCTCATCTACACACTTCACTGAATCAGGGTTAATCTCTGGGCTTTATTGTAATAAGGGAATGTGTTAGACACCAAGTCTTGAGGTTATAAACTGTGATGGAATACCACAGTACAGCATGAATGCCCAGTTTTGAGCCATTCAATTTGTGTTGCCAATTTACAATAATGGTAATGTCACACAATGCCATGGAATGTGTCCTTGCCCTCAGAGCTGTCAAGAGACAGGAAGGTCCGCAGCAGGTAGGTTGAAGACTAAGTGAAGGCTTGTCCTTGTTTGCCCTTTCTGATCAACCAGGAAAGGCCCTGTCTGCCAGAGTTGTCCTTTAGGGTGCATTCACTATAGTGTTCCAGGTCCTCGGTGAGAGACATTCGTACCACCAAGAGTATGCATCCTGCCTTTGCTATCAGTTCTCTTTCCATATTCTGCTCAAGATGGAGAAATACTGATTGGTCAGCTGAGTGAGGACAATAGCCAGTAATCAGCAGATTTCCCAGTCCATGTTTGACCTGATATCCCATGGGCTACATCATCAACACTTGGGACCTCCTGTGCCACTCCCTCCTATCTGTGACCCACTTCTGGTTAGACTGGAGGAATGCCCATGTAAGCGTGTGGGTCATTGGTTTATTGGACAACTCTCCCAATCTTCGAACAAATTCCAAGGTTTTGGGATGATTCTGCAAATCTGACTGTACTAGATACAAATTTGCCATGTTTGAATCTGGTACCTAAGCCATTGCAAAGTGGTACATTCATTTTTGTTTATATGATCATCTGATGCAATGAGGATGGTTGAAAGTCACCCATAATACATGTACAGGCATGACCATGTATGGATAGCAACTTTCTTTCCCTATAAAATATAAGTTATTTGTTCATTGTTGCCAGTTTAGATTCCCCATCTGTTACAAATCGTTGGCTGAATTTTAATTTTTTTTCATGATACAATACACTTTTACTGAGTTGGTCACTGGCATGTTAATAATGAAAACATGTGATCCAGACTAGATTTGGTCAGTAAATTCTGTTAGTGGGCTATCATTATCGGCAAACGTTATGTAAAACAAAAATGGAACTGCTCTCTTCCTAGCTGAGATAAAATACCGCGCCTCTAACACTGTCCTTAATGCGATCAGCACAGACCAAGAATCAGGCTCCGCATGAGGTGAAGAAGTATCTGTGTAATGACCTTGTGGTTTGGCAATTGTTCACCTTGGCAAGTCTACCATCCTCTTATTTTAAACAAAAATTCAATACATTATTTTATTGATCAACCATGACAATTAATATAAAATTAATGCCTTTACACAAATGATATTTTGCATTTCTACATAGTTCATTTCCGAATCAGCAAAATGTAAGACCCTGAGGAGTTTGAATGACGCCCTGTGAATGTGAAAAGGGTTACTGTGAAATTAGGAAATGGTAGCTTTAAAATCAGCCTGAATATTTTGCTGCAGTGAGAAGGCACATTGTTTAATGGACACAATGATGCCTTCACTGAATGGTTGGGTCTCAGCAAAACAACGGCTTAGCATCTTGCTCTT
>JAUZTB010000001.1:50687121-50697614 GCA_034780895.1 Rhynchobatus australiae
ATAAAAAAGTAGCTTCAATGTAAAAATGTTCCACAATAGTTCAGAGAATCACAGAATAATTACAGCAGGGGAAGTAGATATTTGACCTGTCGTGTCGATACTAGCTCTGTGTTGGAGCAATATAACAAGACCTACACCCCCATCCTCTTCCCATAATCCCCCAATTTCATTCCTTTCAAATACCTAGCTACCTGTATGTTGTATGATACACTTGAATCAATTTCCACTGCTTTATAAACAGTCTACCAAATGAATTGATGCAAAAAGTTGCTTTGACAACAATCAGTAATTCACGTGCGTGGTGGTGATCGAAACATTAATGCTACTCAACTTACTTGAAATCTTTTATTTGGTCTGAAGAACAGCAGCTGATGATTTCTATTACATACAATGGGAAATCCTGTGAGTCTCTTTAAAAGCTTTGGAAGGAAAGAGATTAATGTTGAGCTTGATCCCTGAACAATGGCTGGATCTCAATCAACAAACGAGTTTTATTATTGTATATAATAAAACTGAAAAGGCTGCACAAGCACATCCTGTAACTTGCAATCATCAATGTTTGGCAACTTCTGTTGTAAAATAATCAAGGAACTACATAACTGTTTGTAGAGCATCACAGTGTGATGCCTTTGGCAATAGTCATTCACTCTCCTACACATCGAACCTTCCAAACATTTTTTTTAAAACCCACACTATCTCAGCTGATTGCATGCATTTTTTATTAGTCAATCATATCTGAATGAGCACTTCAGCCCAGCTTTCATCTTGAGATCAAAATGTTCTACCTTTATCTACCCTACAAAGAAAGAAAAGGGAATTGGGATATGGAAGGATGTGGCAGAATATATTCTATTTTTTAAAATTGAAATAATTTGTGTATTTTTCACTACTTTCTGTTGTGACTATTTTTTTTCTTTAACCTTTTCCCATACATCTTGGACTAACCTTTTCTATCACAATAAAACTGAGCCTAATATTGACGGGGGTGGACAGCATCAGTTGTAAGTGATCAGAATCTCACTTCTGGTTGAACCTCATTAATGGCAACAAGATATCGCATGTGCATTGTAGATGTAATTGCTATTCCATTATTTTTGATTTTTGCATTATTTTATGTAATGTCCTCAAGGAATTTAACCTGAGTTTGTGAAAGTCATCTGTGTTTAAAATTTAGCAAAGTTGAGACTTGTTCATTTCAATTTATATTTTCAATGATGTGGAAAACCTTAACTTAGGCCAATCAATCTTTTCTGGCATTGAAAATTAAATACAATATGAGTGAAGTCTCCTTCCTTGAAATTTAAAACATGATTGGAGAGCTTTTTGTTTACATTTCCAGTGTCTTTTATTCCTTTTCTCACTCTTAATCTAATCAATCATTCTTTTTATTCTGTATCTAATCTGGCGGTGAATTAGCACAGTCTCTCTTCCTTTTCAGTCTTTTTTATTAATTTAATAGACCTTCAATGTGACTGGTTAAGGCGATACAGTTGAGTCATTTCATTGAGGTCCCAAATGCAATTTGCCTGACTCTGATGCTATCATTTCACTCTTTCAACAATTCGTCATGCAATAAATTTAAATCCTAAGATACAATAACAAGACTCTATTTTGTTAAATAAATTTCAACTACATGTCAAGTAATTAAATTTTATTAAATTAAGATGCTTTCTTTTTTGGTGTCTGACGCATAGAATGCAAAGATGTTTGAACTATACTAATTCAGCCACAGCTAGACTACTGCCTACATTCCTGGTTGCCACATTACAAGAGCAATGTGCCAATGCCAGTGGGCGTTCAGAGGAGATTTACAAGGATGTTGCCAGGGTTGGAGACTTTTATTCACAAAGGGAGATTGATTGGCCTGGGGCTGTTTTCTTTGAAACAGAAGAGGGCACGAGGAAATTTAATTAAGTCTGTAAAATTGTGAGAGATCTTGATGGAGTGGATAAGGAGGGCACATGCTTCCCGGTGGAGGGCGTAATAAGTTAGGAACATAGATTTAAGGTAATTCGTAGAAGAAATAAAACAAAAAGTACAGAATAGGATTTTGCACAGAGGATGGTTTGGTTTTGAAGCTCATTGCCTGAATGCCTACTTTAAAAAAGTATCGATATGACTTGCTAGTTCTCTCCCATTTCCCAAAAGGCATGTGGGTTGGTAGGTTAATTGGCTGCTGTAAATTGCCCTAGTGTGTGGCTTACTGGTAGAATCTAGGAGGAGTAGATGGGAATGTTGGGAGTAAAAAATGGGATTAGTGTAGGATTAGTGTAGCCGGTACTTGGTGGGCTAATGTTTCCATACTCTATGACTCCGACTACAAGGCTACAGACTGAGAGCTGGGAAGCAGGATTACGGCAGCACAGACATGATGGGCTGAATGGCTACCTTCAGTACTATAATTGTTTCTGATTCTAAAGCCTGGATCACATACCATTAGATCACCTACTGCAAAATTGTCTTTCTCAGGCAAATGAAAGGTAAAATATATTCCAACATAAACTTGGAATATTTTGTCCTGATTAAGTAGTGTCTGTCCATTTCAATTGAATTTTGACAGCTTTTCAATTATTAATACGCACCAGTAGACTCCTTATTGAGCACTGATTTTAAGACACTTTTCAAGTTTATTCTATACATACAGAATGCCTGGCCAGATAACACTTCAGGGCCTGGAGATTACAGAAACCATCATTTTCAATCTCATTAATCACCTACATGCATACCAGCACACATTTCCAGAAGCAAGATAAAGGAAGCTATGTACTGTAAGGTCAATGGTTGATCAATTGCATTCAAATACATACCTATGAATAAATATCAAATGTGTAAATGTTTGTTAAGAAGCCAGTCCTAATCCATGCCAGACATAGTCAACATCCATAAAGGGATTTCATTTCGAGGAGAGGCTGGTTTCTATCCATGCTGACCTATTACTTGAAACAGTACCTGGATTCCAATGTAACTGCAGTATTGTAATCTTTCCATGTACTGTCAAGTATTTATTTAAGATATCTGGAAAAGGTCTGGCTTGATAATCTTAAATAATTGTATTGAGTATCACAACCCCCATATATGTGGTAAACATCTGGGACAATGTAATTAATATTGCCCAATACCAACTGTGCTTCAGATAATTACAGATACAGTTCTTCAATGGTATTCAATAGAATGAAAAAGCTTCTTCTTCTCTGCATTTTCCTCATTTTATTTAGCGTGGTCCCTTTTGTTGCTTGTAGGAATAAACAAAATGAATTAAAACTAAACAGCCGGTTGAATTATTTTTCCAGTGTGGATGCTTTATTTATCATGTATGTTTAAAAGTTTATTTTGCTGCAGCACAACTTCCATAATTCCTAATTTTATCCTCTGTGTGTGTGTGTGTGTGTGTGTGTGTGTGTACATATACAGCAGAAAAGAGATGGAATATTTTATCACACCACTAATAAGGAGCTTCCAGCTTAGGGAGCAGACAATTTTCATCTTAATTACACATCAATCACTTAAGAAATATTCAAGTTTCAAAATAAAGGAAATATAATTTGTTTAAAAAATGCACACCACTTCCTTGTAGTGAGGTTTAGTTCTCAAAACAATATGAAACTGGAAGTTGTATGGATACCAGGCTTTACCACATTTAAAATTGTTTTGGTACAGCGAAGTTGTGTATTGTCACTGGTCATTACTATGGTTATCTGCAGGGTGTTTTATTGATATTGGTTCCTCATAATGAATGACTCACTCTGTCTCATTCTCCTTACCAGTGTCTGTTGCTCAATTTTCTGTGTGTGTTATTTTTCTCCATTTCTCCTCTTCCATTCACAGTCAAATAAAAATAAACTTGTTAGCTGCCATGCTCATATCCCCACAGCTGGATTCCTAATGCACAGCATGAAAAGACTTTGCATGTGTGCGGTGGCAACTAACTAACCAAAACTTCTATGTTTGCAGTACTCAACTGATAAAAGCAGCCTCATTTTTCAGTTAATAATTTATGAGAGGAAAATAATCAAAATCCTTCCAGACTCTGAATCAGAAAATTATGCCTTCAAGTCTCAAACACAGACTTAAACACAACATATTTAGACAAAAACTTTGACAGTACTGGAAATGCTAGTACTTGCATGAAACTTTCAACTGAGGCCCTGTTTATTCACCATGGTTCAAATGAATTCAAGAGAGCCTGTGGCATGTAGACTAATTCAGCTGAGGCATTGTGCAGATATGTTTAAAGATAGCTTTACTGACCTGGAGTGGGGCTTAGATTCAATACATGCAGTTAAATTAGAGAGATTGCATACAAGAATAAACGATTCTGACAGGATGGTTGAGAGACCTATAAATGGTTTTATTGGAAATATTAGAAAAAAACTTGTTCAGAGTACAATTATCTGCTTTGTTTGAAGAATTAGACATTGTCCGTTTCAAACACGTGGGTAGGTGATGACTCATAATCCACCCAAAAGAGGAGGCAAGGCTTCTGCTGTTAACAAAGACTAAATGACTTTGTCTCACTCAGACGCAACTGAAGTTATCCAGAGAAACAAGCTCCTGGCCAGGGATTAATTACTGGTGACTGCTGCAGAGTATGCTGGCTGCCATCCCGTCCTCAACCACTCACAACCCCTGCCCCCAATGTGAGGTCAGATCCAAGAACATGTTGACTTGTCATGGAATAGATTGGTAACGGGTGTCAGCATCTAATAGAGATGGTATTTGCTGCCTGATATTCTCAGCTTCATGCTTGCCAAGCCTGAAGTCACATTAGACTGGGTGTGCCCTTGGTATTATTTGGTAATGTTTTCAATTTAAAGACATTGGTGGTTGAGCAAAGAAATAATCAAGAGGCTTAGATCAGCAGGAAGGACCTCATTTCCTTAATAGTATGGACAGTAATCAGAGAACATGGATTCAAAAATGACTTATATGAATGGAAGGGAGTGAGGAAAAATGTTTTTGGTTAACAAAAAGTGGCTATTTGGAACATAGTGGCTGTAAGGGTGGTGGAGACAAAAATAGTCACCACATTTAGAAAAATACCTGGATGTATGTTTGAAGCATGGTCCAAGTGAGATTAGGAAGTGAGATTAATTAAAATTAATTAAAATCATCCATTTTATCTCCCCATGTTTCTCATGCAACTGCAGGAGATGCAATACCTGTCCTTTCACCTCATTATTTCCCACTGTCCATGGACCCAGGTGGTCTTTCCAGGTGAAGCAGTGATTCACATGCACTATTTACAATCTGGTGTCCTGCATTCAATGTTCACAATGTGGTCTGCTCGGCAAGATTGTATGATTGCTCTGTGGAGCACCTGTGCTCAGTACACAGGAGTGACCCTGATTTTTTTGGTTGCCTGCTGCTTTTATTTGTACAGCCCACTCTCACGCTTACCAATCTACCTTGTGCCCTCCTGCACTGTTATAATAAGACCCAATGCAAACATGAGGAACAACACCTCGTCTTCCTTCTGGGCACCTTGGAGCCTTCTGAACTCGATATCAAATTCTCCAGCTTTAGGTAATTCACTATTTCTTTCTATCTGTATCAGAACTGGTCATGTCTGCCAATAATCCACCCATGAATTTTGGCTCAGTTTTTCTTTCTCTCTCCATTTGTAAAACCTGAGCTGCTGGGCATGTCCCACAGCCCTGCTCTTTGCAACATATATCTCAGACAAAGAAGCGCAATGTGCCGCTAACTGCCCTCCATTAACCCATTTGGTCTCAGCTATCAGTGATACTCCATTTGTTCTATCCAGCCTTCCTTCATCAACACTTCCTATGCAATTGAAAACCAACTTTTAAGACAGCCAGTGCCTCTTTCCCAGGGCACCAATGCCCAGTACAAGAGGGTGTGGCTTTAAAGTAATGGGTGGGAAGTTCAAGGGAGATACCAGAGGAAGGGTTTTTACTCAGAGAGTGGTTGGGGCATGGAATGCTCTGCCTGGGGTGGTGGTGGAGGCAGGTACTTTGGTCAAATTCAAGAGATTGCTGGATAAGCGTCTGGAGGAATTTAAGTCAGAGGGATATGGTGGAGGTAGAGGTTAGATAGTCTTAGGCGAGGTTTAAAGGTTGGCTCAACATTGTGGGCCGAAAGGCCTGCATTGTGCTGTACTGTTCTATGATACTATGATTCTATGAGCTTGTTTTCTCTCTTTCCCAGTTCTGATGAAGGGTCGCAGACCTTTTCCCTTTCCACAGCTTCTGCCTGACCTGCAAAATGTTTCTAACGTCTTCTGTTTTTATTTTGGATTTCTAGCATGTGCAGTCCTTTTTATTTATTTTCAGCAGAGATATTTGCTCTGTTTTTTTTAACCCTTCCAGGAGCTGCATTGTGGTTTTGGAAAACGTGGAGATCATGTATTTCGATATACGGGTATTACAATCATGTGGAAATGGACCAGTTGGTCTTTACTCGTCTGTCATTTCTCACACATTTGCATTTTGACAGATCTGTCCAAATTTGATAAAGTAGATAAGAAGGAAATGTTTCAATCAGGATAAAGGTTTATGACCAGAGGGCACAGATTTAAGGTTATTGCCAAAAAAATCACAAGTGACATAAGGAAACTTTTTTATGCAACAACTTGTCTTGATTTGGGATGCATTATCTAAAATAATATTAGATGCAGTCATAACAACATTCAGAGGAGGACTGAATAAATACTTTAAGGGGGAAATATTGCAGGAATATGGTAAAGAATAAGGGATCAGGATTAATAGCTCTTTCAGATAGTTGAGACAGGCATAATAGACTGGATAATTCCTTCTGTGCCACGTTATTCTGTAAATATTATATCAGCCTCACCACCTTCCTTTCCTTCAATACACTCCTTTGTCCAAGCTTTTAGTCACACGCCCTAATATTTCCTCCTTTGTCTCAAAATCTATTTTGTCTGATTGCTCCTTTGTGAAAATCCATGTTTTCCTATATCAGCAGCACTATAATGAAAGGAAATCTTTCTTCTTATTTTGTACATCAGTGTTTCTGAGTTTATGACAGGCAAGTACAAAACTACACGAAATGTTACACCCCCACTTGCCAACAGCAATTTAGCATTGTCTAGGTTCCATCATAGCCACTTGGACGGCGAACTGGAAGACTGCCAATATCTATAAAAATGAATCACTGACTGTGTTGGCTACAGCAAACTGATGAAGTAAAACAATAAATAGAGAACAACTTCTTGATTTCTCTCATCTATCTTGTCCATCAGGAGGGTTTTTCTAGTGATTATTTGATTTTAACTGAATCTGGAAAGAATTTTTCCTCTGGTGGGAGAATCTACAATTAGTGGTTTCATTGTAACCATTAAATCAGTAATATTACTACTTTAAATAAAAGGTTAGCCCCTTAAAACTGAGATGAAACCTTTATTCATGTCTCACACTTTGGAACTCTCTCCCTCAAAGAGCCACAGAAGCAGAATTTTTGAATGTCTTTGATGTAGAGGTAACAAGGGGGCAAATGGTTACTGAAGGCTTAAAATTAGATTAACAAAGATCTTATTGAATGGTAAAACAGGCTTGAGGGGCCAAGTGGGCAACTTCTGCTATTAATTTGTATGTTAATATTTGTGGTAATTTGACTTCTGTACTGTTTTGTGATCAATAATTTCTTCAGATTCAGTTCTACTTATATTTAATAAACACCATCAAAAATGGAATTTCAGAATCAAAAATGTACAAGTCACTTGTGAAAGCAGGCAAATCAAAACAGTGTTTTAAAGTAATGGTAATTTATTTTAACCATTATATCAGTAATAATACTACTTTAAATAAAAGGCAGCATCATTTTAAACATTAACCAAATAGACCTCTGGCTTTTGTGAAGTGCAGCCATATATGGAAGTCAATATAGTCACAGGCTATGACTGTACTGTATAATTGTGTAAGGCAGCAAAGCTTTCATTCAACTGACTGGATGGTTTCCTGCCAGAGGCGTGAGATCAAACCTTTGGAAACATTTACTGGCTTTACAAAACATAACACGTCATTAACTAACAGTTTGTTGTTTTAATTGTAAATGATTCAAATAACCAGCCCAATCTCTCCGAATATAATATTGTAATTATTACCTGCACTATTTAGCAACTTAAAATTACAATTAGTTAAAAACTATGGACTCAGTTGCATATTATATAATAAAATCATGTCTACAAATCATTTCTAAGAGAAAAAATGTGAAAATGAAATTATGTTGAACTTAGAAAACTTGCTAGCCTTGCTTTATGGAGCCAAGTAGAGCAAAACAGTTAATTTTTAAAATGTCCCATCTGGCTGTCTGGAAAAGTCCTGTGACAAACATTGTTGTAATGCAGTGGAGATACCAACCACTCCTGCAAACACCTTGGATCAGATGACAATTCAGACGAAGAATTTAGTACAGTTATATAATCTGGCATGTTTTAACAAGGTTACAGAAACTTGACCCTTCATTGATGTTCATTAAGTTATTCAGGAGTAAGAGGAATTCCTATAATAACAAATAACATTTTCTCCATGGTATTATATTAGAATTTACTCACTTTTTTTGCTGATATTGTTACAACTAACTGAAGTTATTTTATGAGGTAACCAGCTGTAATGTTGGGAGAATGCAATTCATGACAATATGTGCAGCTCATATTGACCATTATATTGGAAGCAGATTTAATAATTACCCAAGTTGCAAATCAATTTAAATTGGTTGGCAAGTCCTCATAAATATGTTGACTAATGAATTTAAAACAAAAACACTCCTGTCGATATAAAATTTGCAGTCATTTACAATAGTAGTATTTTTTAAAGAGCTAATTTTGGTTGAGACTTTGTCTTTAGTTAACAAAAGCATATATAATTTATTTGATTTGGTGTATGGAAATTAGCTGCTTTATTCAGTTGGCTACAGTTCAAAGTAATGTGTTAGTTCTGTTCTGAGGCAGTGAAAGCCAGCACTTTAGAAAGGCAATTTGACTTCTTTGTTAGGCATTATCCTGATGGTGCTGTGGAATAGATAAGATTTCTTTATTAGTCACATGTACATTGAAACACACAGTGAAATGCATCTTTGCAGAGTGTTCTGGGGGCAGCCCACAAGCATCACCATGCTTCCGGTGCCAACATAGCATGCTCACAAATTCCTAACCCGTACGTCTTTGGAATGTGGGAGAAAACCAGAGCACCCAGAGGAAACACAAGCAGACACGGTAGAATGTACAAACTCCTTACAGACAGCAGCTGGAATTGAACCCAGGTCACTGGCACTGTAATAGTGTTATGCTAACCGCTACACTACCGTGCCTAAATGGGCTCAAAATATAATGAAGGCACTTTTGCCAGAAGTTGAACAAAGGATAGTATATTTCTGGTTTGTGAGGTAACACTGGTGTTATCAACTGACTAATACAGTAGGATAGTATTCAAAATTAGTCATTTCTGCTGAACCACAAATGAGTTTGAATGAATCTTAATTAGTAAGACTGCAGAAGTTCAAGAAGGTGACTCACCATCACCTTCTCATGGGCTTTCAAGTTTGGGCAATTGATACTGACCCTGCTAGGGAAGCTCACATCCTATGGATGAATATTGAAAATGGGAACGAACTGATGGGAATGATGGAGTTATCTCTCAGCTGTCTTTGGCATGAGCAATGTATTGCAGTCTGAAGTGACCTGATGAAAGATTATTGGCTGAAACATCAACTGCTTCTCTCTCCATAAATGGTGCCCGAATGCTGAGTACTTGCGGCATTTTCTATTTCAGTTTTAATTTAAGCTTTATTTCAGATTTCCAGCATCTGCAGTATTTTGCTTTTAGATTTCTGGATACTGACTTCAGGCACAAATATCCCATTGTATTACCCTGTACTCTCTTTTTCCATCTCTTGATCTCAAACATGGAAAGCATTAATAAAAATATTAAAAAGATCAAGATATTTCGTGAAGCTGTAGTTAGATTGATTTATTGGCATTGATGTATCTCATAATCCCACGGGAAGTACTACTGCAACCTATCATCGGTTTCCTATAATGTTCTAAACATGACTCCAGATGAATAGGTGCTGCTTCTAGAAGGCGGCATCTATCATCAAGGATCCCCACCATCCAGGCCATACCCTCTTCCCACTGCTTCCATTGGGCAGGAGGTACAGAAGCCTGAAGCCCTACAACCATCAGGTTCTTGAACCGACCTCCACAGCCTTAACCCTACCTCAGCAATGGAACCCTATGGAACACCTCTTGTACTACCATGGACTTGTTTCTGATTGTGTTTTTGCACTAATGTCTTGTCTTGGGTGCTCTTTTTGTTCATTATCTTGTATAATTCATGTACAATTTATGTAAAAGTTATGTGCTGTGTATTGCCTGAATCTACATGTCTGTGATGCTGTCATGGCTCCAGGTACTGACCCTCGATTTGGCTCCTTTAGTGCCTTGTTGTCCAGCACATGGATTCCATGCTGGACTGATTACATAACGACACACACCTGAGCCCCATCAGGGGCCT
>JAUZTB010000001.1:50922306-50936298 GCA_034780895.1 Rhynchobatus australiae
TTTAGTCCCTCATTGCTGTTCTTTTCCATTGAAGTCAATGGAGAAGGCGCCCCCGTGCCAAGTCTAAACCATGCTGCCTCCAAGCACTCCAGAGAACATTTGTTAAGAAAAACACATAAGCTGTAAGCAATTTCCAGATGTGCACAGAAAACCCAAAATTAATATTGGTTATGCAGGTAAATATCAGCAGTCATGAAGGGCCATAATAAGAAGTAACAACATCTAATAGTAATATTGGTCATGCTACTAGGTGGTAACTTAAGAGTTTCAAATGTTCGGTATCATGCAACATTAGATCCTAAAATAGCTGCATTGAAAGCTCACACCAAAACAAATTGCACCTGTATGTAATTGCAGACTTTGGCCATTGGGTGTTGCTGTGTAGCAACCTATGTGTTGTTTAGCTACCAACCAAGGGATAAGAACAGGAGGTATGCATTTAAACTCAGAAGGAAATCTAATATTTTTTCTAAAAATATTGGCCCTTTCTCAGCATTATTGAACTTCCTCCTATCTCTCCCGGCTAATGTCCTTTTCCCATGGAAACTCTCAGTGCTGGCGACCTAATTAGCCAATCCCACTTTATCATCGTCACCTTGACACTGAGAAATTGAGCCTGTTAATTCTCTCAACTCTCTGTTCACACCCAGGCTACATGTCCTCTAATTTATCCAACAGCACTTGTTTTTGCAGTCTGCTCAACTGCTCACCAATTGACTTGCCTGAATTGCATCTGTAAATGGCAGATGTATTTATAAAGTATTCCTTGTATACGCCTCTACAGTGACGTACTTCTGAAACTTTCACTCACTTTTCCCCTTTAAGCAATGACCTGACCCTTGGTCTCCTTCCCCTACCATTTGCTCAACCCTAATCTGTCTCCCATTGAGTGGTAATCCTGTTAAATGTCCTCTGCCATTGAACAGCACCTCAGCTCTTGCTATCTTCACACTACCCTGCTCTTTTATCTTTTTGCCATCCCTGCTTGCACACCTTTAGCATTCACCTGGATTGTCTATGGACTTTTCACCTCTTCCTGGAACAGCAGCCCATCCAGTCTCCACCCACTAGCACCCACCATGTGTGGATGATGCATCCATCTACACCTTTGCCTCCCTTTTTTTTTAGCATCCTAGAGGGACTGTTCCTCCATGATCCCTGATCCTCTTTTCACCAAATCCTTTTAACCCTGATCCTGATCCAGAGACCACCGTCTCTGATCCCTTTTTTTCAAGACATTCCAATCCATCATCATCATAAAAATAAACAATCTTACCCCTCCAATGGTCCATTTCCCCATCTAATTCTCTGATTCTCCTTATTTCCTCTTCTGCCCAGTCTCCCTCTACTTATTCCTCATCTTTTCCATTGTGTTCCTTCTGCCTTTCTACCGTTGTCGCTCCATATTCTTTTTCTGTCTGTTTACTTTTCTTTCTTCTGTCTGATCTAAATATTGCATTTGGTCTTGACTTGTCATGTGCATAAGAGCCCCAAAGCATTGTTCGTAGTTTAATTCCAATAAGTAGAATCAGCAACATAATGATGGTAGGGGTCTCAGTTGATTTTTCACTTGCATTCTATGCTGTTGTATTCCTTTAATTAAGTCCTTCATCCACCTCATCTTTCCCACAACTACCCTGTCAGGCCCCATTGCTATCATCCTCCTCTCTATCCTTCTTTATTTATAATAAATTTCAGCAGAATGTTAGCTGATGTCCTTGAAAGTCTGGCAGAGAAGAACAGTGTTGAATTTTACATGTGATCAGTGTATCTTCTCAACTAATTGAAAGAGGCATGCCTGATTAGCATGCATGTACTGTTCTCCCAGTGTGATTTCAGGATCAAACAATTTTTAGGAGAATTTTTAATTTCTTAAAATGCAACTGTTTTAGTTTTCTTTTGGTGCAATTGAACCAGAAACTGGTGCCTCTGAAGCCTATAATATACAAGCTTAGGTGGGACAGAAATGTATCTCATTCATTGCTTATGAGGTAGGAAACAATTAGCAAGTCATAAATGACCGCCTGAAGCATGGCCAGTTATCTCTAGTCATGTAGACTTGATGGTGCTGCGACAACCCCACTCTGTAATTGAAGTGCTGTAGTAAGTAAAGAGATTCAGTGACAGCATTTCACACATCCCCCGTAAATCTTTTGAATTTTAGATTGCACTCAAAGACATTTCCAGCTGCTCATGGTTTTGAGCTGTCTTTCACTGGCCCTTTTTTCTTCTCAAATTTTGCTAATGCACCTAGAGTGATGAAGATAAATTTTTCTTTAAAATTTTGGCTGCTGTGTTTATCCCGTACCCTTGACTGACATTTTCATCCTTTATCAATTAGGCAAACTTATGAGCAGTAGTCGAAGACTTGCTTTAAATATTTATGTCTCAGTAGAAAGAAAATAACAAATGTCTTCTATTGCTTCTTAATTAATTTTCTCCATACCATTAGTTTCTTTATATCATTTTCCCTACAGTGGTATCATTTCAAAATTTTAAATCAACTCAATAACTTGAACACTTATGTATTCCCCTGAAAGTCTTGGTTTGAGAACTGTCAACTAAATTCACAATTAATAGTCAGCTATGCAGATCACATGCAAATTAAACCATTAGTTTTTATTTCAATATTCCTCAGCCCCACTCTCTAGCCTTTAAAACCAAAACAGCAAGGTAAACTTAAAGTTTATTTGGGGAGAAATCAGTTTTTTTGGTTATTAGTGCTATACATATGAGAATATATTGGCTACCAGCTGTACTGACTTCTTCAAGTTTAGTTCCACAACTTCAAAGAATGCAACTATGTAGCAGTGAGCAGAGGTGGCAGGTGATACTCTTGCATACGCTTAAATTGAGTGGCCAATGTTAATTTCTCCCTGTACGTGAATGCCAGATGCACTCAAAATTAAAGTTAATTTGTATTGTGACAGCATTGAAGAATTAAAAGAAGCTTTCAAAGTCAGAATAGAAACTGAAAATGCAGGAGATACTCAGTAGGTCAGGTTGCTTCAGGGGAGAGAGAAATGGAATTTATGTTTCAGGTCAACGATCCTCCATGGGAAGATATTAACATTGCATTTGAGTAAATGGAGCCAGGGACAAGATGACAGGAAGATAACAAAAGAAATGATGAATAATAAAAGTCAGAGGAGATTAGTGCAAGGCAGAAGGAGCAGCTAATGAGATAAGAAAAAAGATAAACCCAGAAAAAAATTTATAAACAGTACCAGTACAATAGCAAAGGGGGCAAAGCATGCACTCTCTGGCAAAAAGAAAGCTTCCATGATAGTTAGACCCCATGGCACAGATCAATGGCCATACCACTGATGAGGATTCCCTGTGCAAAGCACCAGCCTACTCCCCCACCTTCTCGCTGCACTAACCCATCCCCAACTTCCCCCTCGCTCCAAATGTGGCTGGTGCAGCCATCCTCCATTATCCACACCTAGGGTCAGAGGGAAAAAAAGTGTGGTGAACGAGGTGTAAAGTTTTTAATTTTGGTACTTAATTTGGAAAGCTAAAAAGTGTGCATTTTGAAAAGACAGTTCCGATTCCTCGAATTTGCATCAATGTCAGAGACTGAGAGGATAGAATGAGAATGGAATAGAGAATTAAAATGGCAAGCAGAGCATCATGTTTGTAACATTTCAGCTGGGTCGTTACCCAATCTGGTCTTCCATATGGAGAGGCAACTGCATAGTGGCAGTGAATATGGTATAGCAATTTGGTAAAAATATAAGAGAGTGGTATTTAACATGTGGGGCCCTGGACAGTGGGAAGGAAAGAGATGAAAGAGCAGATGATGGATTGGATTGTGCTAAAGGAAAGGGATCAGATATCAGAGACAGTGGAAGTGAGGACCAGGGATCACGGAGGAACAGTCCCTCCAGGATGCTGGAAAAGAGGGGAGACAAAGGTGTAGATGGATGTAGCATCCCACACATGTTGAATGTTAGTGGGTGGAGACTGGATGGGCTGCTGTTCCAGGAAGAGGTGAGAAGTCAGGTGGCCAGGTGGAGGAGAAAGAAGTATGTAATCAATGATGGTAAATAGATAACAAATCAGAGCTATTCAAGTATGAAGCATTTTACTGTACTGCCTTGCTCAGAGAATAACGCACATAGTTTAATTCAGCATTCTTCACAGCATCAGGACATCTCAAAGGGTTTCACAACAAGTAAAATGATGTTAAGATCCCAAGCTACTATTTGAAGAGAGCAGGGAGTAGTCTTTACCAACATTTATTCCTTTAGAACCGAAAAGACAAATTACCTGGTTATTATTCCATTGCTGTTTGTGGAACACTGCTGTGTGAAAATTAGCTGTGTAATGCAACCATGAATAGATCTTAATAACATTAATTTCTTTTGTTTATCCCCATGTATTTTTTCTTTTTCCCTTTTCTTTTCTTGTTTTTCCTGAAATAGTTTTGTTATGGCCTCCTGGATGAGAAGGTCATCGGGAATGCAAGGAAGGTGGGTGAGACATGCAGTGCTCCGAATTTAGTGAACATTTAACCATTCTGAATTTGCCTTGGAACATGAACACGAAATCTATATTTAGATCATTTTGCAAATCTGTCTGCCAGTTCCACAGAATGGGTAATACACACAGAGTACAGTTTTACCACGTGACTTAAGATACTACCTTTTGAAAACAGGAAATGTCGAAGCTGTGATATTTTACTGCTTAACATTTGACCAAAGAAAGTAACGGTTATTATTACTTTGTAATATATTTTACTGAACAAGAATGGGAGCAATACTTTTTACTGCTTTGCTCTGAACAAATGTTTTCTATTGCAGACGGAAGGAGGAGACCAAGGGAACACTGAAATAAATAATATCAAAGTAAAGGATATGCACTGTTTTGTATCCTGCTGATCCTGCCATTTTGTTGGCAAACTACATGCTGCAGAATTTATTGCAATGTGCTATGAGCATTCTATGCAGTGGTTGATAAATTACTTCAGAATTCTACAGCTAACATTTTGTTAGCTTGGAAATCTTGGATCAAAAATGTTGTTGGTATAAAATCTTATTTCTGGCATAGGAGGAAAGTAATTTATGATGGATATGCCAATGTTATACACTTGCTAAAATATATGCCAAATTCCTGTGGAGCTCGTTGTTGGCAGCAAAGGCTGCTTCTTCAAAGTGATGCATGTGATCAAATGGCAAAGTAATGGGGCAAAGGATGACTTTCCGAAATGTCATCACTTCTGCCAGACTTGCACCAATTTAAGTAAAGCATTATCTGCATGACTTGTGAAACTAGGAAGTGGTTGTGAAGTTATGGATTTAACTGGAGGGATTAGAAGTAAGCCTGGCTGTAAAAGGAAAATTTATGAAGCACCCTTCCCTCAATTTCAGGCAGAGGAATAGTTTGCTTATGTCATAAAACAATCATCATGGGCATTTCCATTTATATTTGTATAATGAAGGCAGAACAGGAGCAGGATATAAAGGTTATGAAAGGAAAATAAGATCATCTATATAAAGCCTTTCTGTCAGAGTCTATAAATTTCCTTCAGTCTGTAGATTATACTTTCAAAAATGTAAAAGAACAGATCATCTTACAAAGGTCATGCTTCCATAGGGAAGCAAAGGACAAAGCTGTACTTTGTTTTTTGAGATGACGTCCAAACAACTCCACAACTCTAAACACACAAAACTAACTGATGAACAGATGTACTTTCAAGAACTGACCTTGATATAATAAAGTAGTTTTTCTGTGTTTTTTTTTACCTTTTGGTCTCATACTGTTAGCCAAACCTTAGATCCAATGTGGTGCTAATGTGATACCTGAAGATCAGGAACAAGAGCAGTGTTTGACTGTACTGCTGGTCCTGAACTGGCTCTCCCTGAACACACCTCAGCAGAATGAATATCCCCTGCTGTAACATGGACAGTTTGGGTCCTTTATCCTGCCAATTGTAATAGTAAACATTTGTGGAGATTGTGTGCAAAAATCAGATGCACTGCCATCAAAAGACAGGGCAGAATTATGGCCATGTCTCTTGAGCTGTGTCTCATATCTGAATACCCACTGATTAATGGGAGACTTGGTGACATTCCATTAGACCAGGCAGATCCAGCAAGATGTTAGCCCAAAGCCCTTAAAAGCTGCTTACCATGAGTTAATCTAAACTGTATCCCAAAGCATGAAGGCTACATTAGAGTATACATATTGGCCTTTTAGTAGGGGAACTGGATACAGGTGTGCCTGGTAGAACAGAGGAAGGCTGTTGGATCACCATGCTACTGGAGAGAGCTGATAGTGCTGGAGATGGTGCGGAAGAGATTCACCAGGATGGAGCAGTTCAGTAATGAGAAGAGACTGGAGAAGCTAGGTCTGTTCTTCCTGGAGCGAAGGAAGTTAAAAGGGGACATGATTGAGATGTACAAAATAAGAGGTAGAGATGGGGTAGCTGCAGGAAACTTTTCTCCATACTAGAGGTATATAAAACAAGACGACATAGATTTAGGATAAGGTAGGGGAAGAGATTTGGAGAGGATATGAGGGGGACCTTCTTCAGCCAGAGAGTGGCAAGTACCTGAAATTCACTGCCCAAGAGATTGGTTGAAGCATTTAAGGGATGTCTAGATGAGCACTTGAATCACCTAGGCATAAAGCATAGAAGGCTAAGTGTCAAGTGCCAAGTGCTTTGGGATGAGATTGATGTGGAAGGTTGTCCAGTGGTCAGCATGGACAAGTTGGGCCAAGTGGCCTGTTTCCAGGCTGTATGATTCTATAAATGGAGAGGATGAGGCAAAATTGACTAGGATGTTGGCTAGTTGAAGAATACAGAGAAAGTCTGAGTAGCTGGAATTATTTTTGTTACAGAAGACTATGGGTTATGTTGACAGATGGGACAAATTTGATATAGACTATTTACAGTGATTGGGGGATCAGGAAAAAGGGGACACAGATGCAAGCTCAAATATCGCAACTTTACTACAGAGAAGCTTAGGTAGGTCTTTACTTATGATGAAACGGTGGATTTACTAGCAGAGATTGTAAGGCTAATGTAAGTGATATTGAATTATACACCCCGACCCATTTTTTCTTGCATTGGCTACTCGACTACATTTGCATACAGCATGGAAATGTGATGCCATATAATAACCTAAAATAAGTCAAGACTTCATTCAAGTAATTTCAAGTAATAGTGAGTTATCCATCTTGCTTCAAATTCAGAATCTTATGCACCCTTAGAATGGGTACAGAGGAGGTTTATCAGGATGTTAAAGAGTGATCATAGACTAGTTATAAGAGGAGCTTGGAAAAATTACAGCAATTCTCCCTGGAAAGTCAAATGTTAAGGAGTGACCAAATGGAGTTCAGGTTGGTGAGGGACTGACAGGAAGAAACCATTCAGTGTGTAAACTGGGTTAATAAACATAAGTTAGGGACTTTAAACCATTATGAAATGCTCTAGAAAGCTCAATTAACAGACGAGGTATTTTAAATATTTGTGAAGAACTCCAGAAAGGAGATGAAAAATAATATTTTCATTCAGTGAATTGCTAGGATCTGGTATGCTCTACTAGAAATGAAGGTGGAGGGGGTGGCACGGTAGCATAGCGGTTAGTGTGACGCTATTACAGTGCCAGCGATCGGGGTTCGATTCCCATCACTGTCTGTAAGGAGTTTGTACATTCTCCCGTATCTGCGTGGGTTTCCTCTGGGTGCTCCGGTTTCCTCCCACATTCTAAAGACGTATGGCTAGGTTAATTTGGGGTTTAAAATGGACGGCGCAGATTCTTTGGGCCAGAAGGGCCTGTTACCACGCTGTAAATAAAATTTAAAATTTAAAGATCCCATTAACTGTTTATAGTTGAATAGGTGCTTGAGGATATGGGACTTAATATGCTTTCAAGATGCTCTTCAAATAGCTGCACAAAGATGCTGGGTTAATGGATAACTTCTGCACTGTTTCTATGACTGTGATTGTATTCAACAGATGAGGCCTTGTGCCAAATTTTAAAAATAGATCTTGTGAGTATATATTTTTAGAAGCAGCTTGGAAAGGTGCCAGATGATGGACTTGCTCTGAAAATTAAGACACATAATATGAAAGAAAATGATCCTGCACAGGATGCCGAGGAGACAGGACTTGAGTTAGGCAATTGGGAATGCATAATACAGTAGATGCTGGAAATCTGAAATAAAGCACAAAATATTTAGCAGGTCAGGGACCGTCTGTGAAAAGAGAAACAGAGTTAACATTTCAAGTCAATAACAGTTCAGAACAGGTGAAAGATCATTGACCTGAAACATTAACTCTGTTTTCCCTCCACATATACTGTCAGTCTTGCTGACGGTATCCAAATTTTTCTGTTTTACTTATTTTAGGTAATTGGACATTTTTTGGCACAATTTGGTAACAACATGCTGTAGGAGTATTTATTGGAAGGTATTGGTTTATTATTGTCACTTGTACCAAGGTACAGTGAAAAACTTGTCTTGCATACCATTTGTACAAATCAATTCATTACACAGTGCATTGAGGTAGAACAGGGTAAAGACAATAACAGAATACAGAGTAAAGTGTCATAACTACCAGGGAAGTGCTTCTGATGATAGTTTATTAACTTGACATGTTAACTCTGTTTCTATCTTCATGGATGCTGCCTGTTCTCCTGAGTACTTCTAGTATTTTCTGCTTTTTTAAGCATGTATCTCCTCCTTGACTGAGTGTCCTGATGTATACAGGAGGGGATCAATTGAATTGTTTACAACCCACAGCTTCAATATTTATCTAATAAGGCAAGCAACATCAGTCTGCACAAAACAAAAATCATTGTTGAGTTAGTTCAGATTGCAGTTGTTAAATCCAAATTAATGAGACAACCAATTTCATGTGGCTAATTGTAAAACCTATTTGAACATTTTGTAGAACTCCTTGGTACACTGGGCAAGTACCAAGCTTCCAAAGATAACCAAGCATAGAGACAATCCTTCACATTCTAGACCGCTGATGAATCTAACTGCTGGAGCAAGTCTTTTAATCCACTAACGTTGAGCACTGAGTGACACATAATTTGAGAAAAAAGAAGCCAGAAGCGAAGGAGCATCCCCTTTAGTAGTAAAATAAGGACCATAAAGTGTGGTGTTGATGATTTACCTATTAAACAGCCTACAATAGCTGCAAAGTGGGATTTCAGGAATAACATTGATAAAGGGGCAAAAAAATTGATTCATGCAGCAAGTTGCATGCAAAGTAGAGTATCACAGAGGTTGTTTCTAGGAGGTGATTCAAGTTATAACCCATGACTTTTTTGAAGCTTCTGTTCAGCTGAGGGTGATAATATTGGTCAACTCTGCTCCCTCAATGGATTCAACCCATCCAAGAGAGAATTTTGATTTTATTTAATGATGGGTGTTAGCAATAGGTTAGGTGTCGCATAAATTCAGGTGTGATGCTTGGCCCATCACACCAGCAGCCAGTAATTTCTGATAGAGTGGTAGAGTCAGCATAGAAATAGGCAGTTTGACCCACCATGCTCATGCTGACCATCAACGACCCATCTATACTAACCCCATTTACTAGCTTTGACTTGCAGCCTTCTATGCCTTTGCCAGGGTTTATCTCTCTTCTACCCTCAAGCTAAGCAAGTTGGATCTGGGCAGAGAGGGATCATGAGAAAATGACTTAGTGCTCATCACTGCCTCTCCCTCCCCCAAATGGAGTAAATCCCTTTTGGAAGAAAAACAGCCTTCAAGCTATTATCAGATGCAATTAGAAGGCAGGCAATTAGCTTTCTCAACTTCTACTATGAAGAGGGGATTTTTATAGTTCAAGCTTTGGAGCTTCAGGTGGAAAATAAGACATGGCACCCTGTGTTTCAGAGGTTTTCCAGCTTTTGGATATCTTTTCAGGATCCCAGGGTGGAAAGTCAATATTTGCCTGCAGATGCATGCGAGAACAAACTGCCCTTCTTATGAGAGAGGCTTGCAGTCACACTACTGATAATTAGGTGACTGGACCTATTCCTCATGGGACATTCAGTTTGCAACATACTGGAACCTGAACTCAAAAATTCTGCCTCATATTTGCACAATTCAGAACCACCCACTCATATTCCCTCTATAATCAAAAGAAAATTATTGATCTGGAGTTCAAAATTTTGCAATCTATGGACTCCAACTGTCTCAGTATAATAAATAAATAACCTACGGTACTGCACAGGATGAGTAGCAACTGAAAGCATTTAACACTAATTTATGCTCAGCATGATTATGTTAGCAAATTATAAGACACAGTTCTATTTCCATTCTAAGTACATAGATTTCATACATTGCCGCTTCTCTCTTGCAGCATGCTTTTGCCACTTTGAAGCTCCAATAATGTTAGTTACTTACCTCGCGTTTTTTCTGCATTCTCCGGCATATTTTAATTAAGCTGAGCTGACAGAGGGAGATTATTACATTGCAGTGTAACTTACTAAATTATGTAGAGACCTTACTTTTTCTTCATAACGTATGTGAAGAAGTATGCTTCAGTACAGAAGTGTTGTGGAGATCAGTCTTTGACCAGTATCCTCCAGCATGATCTTGCCAGAAGTTGGCAGAAGTGCAGAGAATGAGAAAATAGGCCTGCATTGCATTTCCCATTCCCTACCCCTTGTTGAGAACCCTGCAGCCTGCTCCTTCCCTGTCAGCTCCTGTCAGTGAACAAGGTGCCTGTGACCTCCTTCCTTCCCCCCTCTTGTAACAATTTGTTCCTGGAGTAGACCAAACTCAGAAAGAGGTGGTAATGGCTCTGAGGTCATTCCTGTAAGTAAGTGGTTTGGTGTTGGCCTTCTCTCCATCCAGTTACCCTGTAATGTTGCTCTCCATCTCTGCTGTGCCTGCAGACTTTTAATTTAATGCCTGGCTGCCTTTTCTATTGCCACAATTGCGAGGGTTTGCAGCAGCCAGTGATGGAATTGTTACAGGATTCAAATGAACCTTGATCCAGGAAAACAACAAGATTCCAGTATGGTTCCAAATATTGTTATCAGGAAAGAATAGATGGTGTTTACCTTTAAATCAGGATTTATTAAAATCAATATTGCCCATATTTCTTTGTACAGTTGCCCATAATTAGAATCAGCTGAACTTCATGTATCCAAAATAGAATGGATTTGGTCACCATAATGCATGTATGAAAATTAAAGTGGACCAAAGGTGCATTTCTTGGTCATTGTTTGGTCAACTGTTGATTATAGTTCCTCAGGCCTTGTGTATTGATAAATGGGATATATCCTTTTGTGGTTAATTATGCAGAAGTTGCCATGATATCTCCCAGTATTATTAACTTCTGCATGTTGATTTTTGCTTAATGTTTGATTTTATTCCAAGGAGAAAACCTTTCCAACAAACCAAAGCAGCAAAAAGTGCCAGAAGGTAACATTAGAAATCGACGAAATGATGTCAGATTTACTAACGAAGACGCTTATTTCCAGGTAGAAGAAAGTCCTGGGTGTGCTGCTGACTGATGAGCAGCCTTGGGTGCTGGCGACATGCCGTTGGATATCAATGCCTAGGCCTCAGGTGTAGTCTGCCATTGGCTCCACTCTTATTGACAAGACCCTGTGGGGCACAGTGCCTTTCCAAGAAAAACAGGATCTGTCCCCAGAAGTGCATTGCAGGCAATTGTGTCCCACCCCAGGCTTCTGTGCTGTCAAAGAAATTGAATAATGATTAATGAATTTAACATTCACAAATATTCAAAACCACTAAAAATGAAAACGCTACATTTATTAAAAACAACCTTAAAACCACCTGGGTATCAATGAAAACATTAAATTATGTTTAAATCAACTTAATTAAATTAAGAAAGGAAATTGCCTTGTACTGGCCTTATGTTAATAACTGATCCTTCACATTGAAATTAATGGAACCACTGGACTTACACCAGGTTACCCTGGCACAGGTTCAGTGGGCAGATGTCCCAGCCTAAGTGTTGAGAAATGACATCCCCAGATGGATTTCACGAGGACCCCAACGACAGAGCTCAGTGGCCCTAGATCATCAGTCAGCTGAGTGGAAGCTCTGGACTTCAGCCTTTTCTCACAAGTCCCAAACTTCTGCCCAGTTATTTGGATAAAAGGCAACAGTTCTGAGAAAAAATTTTGGCTTTTAGCAGGATGATCTGGGCCAACAAAAACATAATTTTAAAAACTGGATATGTGACAAACCTGAGAATGTTTGCCTCGGCCATGTACTTATTAGATGATTCATTAAAATAAATTTTACTATTTTGGAGGAAACTTAAAACAAAACTATTAACATTTATTACTGCAAGATTGGGATTTAAAACAAAAAAAATTAGCATACATTAATATCCATAAAATATAATGTACCAGGTTCCTTTTAAGTGTAACACTTCAGGTCAGGGTGACTGATAATTATTTGTGGAAGCGATATCTAGTTACCATCATATTTGATCAAAATGTAGTATTTCACAATGCTAGAGGTTGTCTAGGAAGAAAGCAAGAATGAGTGAGACTTAAAATCTTTGAATGTTCTTCACATCTGTCAAAACATCTGCAAGTGATATATTGAATTTCCTAGCAAATGAATGTTCAAATGCGCAGCCTGCAAAGTGGATCGTGTGCTGTGCTCTGTGGAGTTTGTGAGGTGGATTGTGAATTGACTTGATAACCCAACTTGGTTGTAATCCTAGTTTTCTCTGAGTTGGTACAGATGTTCATTCTGACTTTTCTACATTTGGTCACCCATCTAACAGATCACAACAGGATGTATAATTACAACTGGCGTTGCATCAGCTCCTCTGGGCCATATGGAATGATCCAGCAGGGAAGGAAGTTTCAGCATTTTCCAGGAGGATCACCTGTGGTGAAATGGAAAGACACCAACAAGCCACATTGATTTGTGAAGGTTGTGCCAAAATAAATCCCAGCACTATAGATCTTGTACTTGTAGCAATGATACAACATTTCTGAGCTAGGGATTGTTGTAGTGAATCCAGGAGCTGTCATTGTTGCTGCATTCAGTTTTGGACTTTAGGGGATTGGATGGTCATGTGTGTTGGTTGTCTTCTCTTCCACTTTTCGAAGCCTGGTTACAAATTCAGCTCAAAGTAACAGTTAAAAGTTCTTCTCCCTCATAAGAATGGCTCTGTGGGAAATTAGTTTGCAAACCTTTGACCTGATTCTGACAAGACATGACTCTATAAGCAAAATTACAGGAAAATTCATAATTTTGCACCAGATTACAAAAAAAAGCATGAAATAGAGTAAAACACAAACATACAGTAAAGATGCTGTTCTGATGTCAAACCTAAGGGTGTTTTGCCAAAAAATCGAATTACATCTTTTTTTTGTTTGTATGCTAAACATATGGTGCATACAGCACTAATGCAAGGTCAGATCTCTCACAAAAAAATTGGCCAGAGTTAAGTTTAAAACGGTGCTGTAGTGGTTGATAACTAGAAGGTCTATAATTAGAATCATGCATTAAATGGGACCTGTGCAGTTCCTGAAGAGAGCTGCATGAGATTGTCCCAGTGTCACGATTGGCCCCAAACTACTGCAAGATGCAGGCCATTCACTGATGACATAAGCAGCTCTAATATGCATAGAATAAAGAGGCTGCAAACAGTGATGGAACAACTAATTATGAAATGGTAAATATCCTCACTTTGAAAGATAAGGATGGCAGATAGCATGTACAAGACACAGATATCAGAATGGAGACCCTACAATTCATGTCACATCAGTAATTTCAGTGCGATATTCCTCTAGTTTTTCTTTTGAGTGTTCACTGAAGGTTGTATGTTGCACTGAAAAGCTCCAGTTTCTGCAGGACTAGGAACATCACTAGGTGGATGCATGACTCTAGGAAATAGAAATACTGAGCTGAATTGCACATGGATGTCCCGAGGCCAATTTCCTGATGGGGGTGAGTTCAACTAACATGGTCGTTTGCACAGCATGCCCTGTGGTAAATCATTATTATGCATGACTTGTGCTTTAAAAG
>JAUZTB010000001.1:52397583-52408338 GCA_034780895.1 Rhynchobatus australiae
TTCCCCAGTACTGGTGCCAATGTCCCACAAATTCGAACCCACTTCTCCGACACTAATCTTTGAGCCGCGGATGTAACTCTCTGATCTTATTGACCCTGTGCCAATTGGCACCACACAAACCTTTTCAATTGCATAAGAATCCGCAGCCCATTACTGCCAAACAAATTGGGCTGGAATCTCTTCCAGTGGAGTGCAGGCAAAATTAATGCTCTGTGAGTGATGATTCTGGTTTTGTGCAAAGAACAGCAGGGAAACAATTTGATTAAGCAGACAATAGACAGACACATTGTGCTCAAATGCATCAGGAATTGCCCAGGCTTTTTACAGGATACACTGAAACAAGAGTTTCCTTGCAAAGTTGCACGGCCTGAACTTTAAAGCATGATCTCCCACCCTAGAAGTGACTATTAGAGGAGTCTTTCCCAGCTCCTGCAGCTGCTTCAGACTGTGCGCCCTGTCTGGGATAACTGTGGCTTTGAGTGGTAGATAGGACTAGGCATCACATACCTCTGACACCATGCCTCAAGGTTGGCATCCAGGGTGAAGACGAATGTTATGTTCTTCAACAAATAAAGGACTAACCTCTGATGTGAAAAACATTGAGACTATCTGCAAGAATTCCAGGACTCTGATCTGCCAGCTTCCCCAACAGCAGTTCAGCATTTGGATGGATGCAGTAACATGCTGTGGTGCAAGTCTTCTCCTGCCAGTACATGCCCGTTTCTGTACATAAAGCCTATGTAGATGCTTCTACACAAGTGCACAACTTAATATCGCAGCTGCAATACCAAAAGTGTACTGCCTGCTGTTTTGGCAGCACAGTGCTTTGTAAATCCTCACACGTGTACACAGTGGACCACAATTTACCAACATACTTTATATGTGTACAAATGTGTCAATGGCTGACAGCCATCAATTTGCTTTGCCTAAGTTATTGTGATGCACACTCAAACTTTGTGCTACACAGCAGGATTCTAAGGATTTTCAGCACTTATATTCCCTATTATTCTAACCACCCGATGCCCCATGGTGAGATATGTACCCGACTCCTTATTCAGCAGTTATTATTGAGTCAGACAATGCTGATGCTGAAGTATGCACCCAGAATCACTGTCTGCCCATCCACGCTTACTTGGCTCAGAAGAGGATGGTTGATCTTACTGCCCTTCTGCACTTGGGAGATGGACAGCAAGCAAGAGCGAGGCCTCAGGCAGCAGAGTCCAAGGATCCACCCACCAAAAACACAGTTCGGTTGGGATGGGCATGAAGCATGGTGTTGACCAAGTTGCCCGATTCACATTCTAATTCACTTTGCAAGGCTTTCCATTTTCCAACAAGTCTGCCAGAGACATGCCTAGAATAATGGACTCTGAGCTCAAGAAAAGCAAGCTGTCCAATTCCCCTGGATTCCCATCTATGGTGCGGACTTCAGGCACGATGGAGGCCAATGGGAGGAGGGAAATGGAACTACAAATGGCAAACTCTGACAACCTAACTATTCTGATTGGACTGTGGAGACCATATTGTCATAATAGAATGAAATGCATTAGTAAAGCAAGACAAAATTTTGACTCACTGTGGGTGTGGTATCTTTACTATTATGTGGCTTTGGGAAATTAAGCCACGGGAAAAGAGTTGGAAGTAATTACTTCATAAAGTAGACATAACAATGACCAAAAATAACAGTAAAGTTTACAGTACTTACTATTATTTAAGTACAATTCAGCAGCAGCTTTTAGTGACTGCACAAATAAGATTAACTATAGAAATTGCAGCATGCTATTTAGCAATGCCTGGTCCTCCAAACTCTGCACAGAAACAGCAGTCTCCTCATTCAAATATGGCGCCTCACAGCTGCTGCCTCGCAGCTCCGGCAACCCAAGTTCAGCCCGAACTTCCTTGTCATCTGTGGGGAGTTTGCACAATCTCCCCATGACCATGTGCGCTTCCCCTGGCCACTCCTGCTTTCTCCCACATCCCAAAATATGCAAGTTGGTAGCTGAACCAGCCACTGTAAATTACCCATAGTAGAATCTGGACAGGGGAGGGAGGTTGGGGGGTGGTACAAGGAGCGAAGTTCATGGAAATATGGGGAGAATAGAATGGTTTTAGGAATAGAATTAGAATTAAAATAGGTGCTTAATGGTTGGTAAACACTCAGTGGGCTGAAGGGCCTGTCTCTACACTGTCTCTGTAACTCCATGATACAAAGTATAAAGTTGTTGTATTTAAGCATAAATTTAACTCAGAGTTAGAACTTGCCTATACTAGTTTCACACTCTTTTAATGGCTTAATTACTCTTATTCAACTTTAGCACTGAAAAAATAACTTTAGCTGGCAGAGTATCATTCATTCAGCTTTCAATTAATATTGTTTATAAATATTTTTCTTTTACTTTTTCTTTTCTTTTGTTTTCTCTACCCCCCCCCATTTCTCTTTTTCTGCCTGTTCACATCAAATTAACTGTGTTACCTTACACTTCTTACTGCAGACACATCAGCGATCCTTCAAACTGCTTAAAAAGATATACAGTTGCTTGAGCTGTTTCAATTTCTAAAAGGAAGGGCTTTACTTTTTCCAGTGGTTCATTGGCAGAAACTTCACAGAGAGGAGCCTACAGAAACCCCCATGAGAATGTGCAAGCCTATGAGTAGGGCTGCTCAGAGCAAATTTGGCCCCATTATTTTTTCAACAATGATTCCCAAGAATATTATTGAGGGGGTATGATGTTTTATTGTCGAATAGTCAATGTAAGGATTTCTTCTAGTTATTGCGCATAATTTCAGGTCTTTTCTGAGTGACAATCTTTACATGTGCAACTAACTAAATTCTTAAAACATAAGAACATTGGATCTTAAGTTTAAAAAAAAATGTTCAGTGGGAACTATGAGTCAAACATGATTCACTGCTTTATTATCTCTATTGGCTATGCGGGGCAAACAGATGGTCGCAGTCTCTAAAGACAGAACCCTTGGCAGGTTCAATACATCCAGAGAAGTAGAGGACTATTATTTCCTTCCCACCAGTTGAAGTTAAACAGCCAGTCATGATGTTAACTACAGACATGTTTGTGTTGGCTCAAAGCTCGTACATTTACTTTTAGTGGCACAATTTCAAGGCCATAAATACTTTTCCATACACTGAATTAATGTTCCCGTGAAACGGCTGGAAAGTAAATCACCTGTCTTTCAGAAGGAACATGTAGTACAGCTGTTCCATTTTGCCATTTACATTTTAGATGCACAGAGCATTTGACTCAGCAAAAGACTCAAAGCAAAAAAGTGCAGATGCTATTAATCTGAAATAAATAGAGAAAATGTTAGAATTACTCAGCAAGTCAGGGAGCACCTCTCCATGGATGCAACCTGCTTTGTCATGCAGAGCCATCTATTTAATAAGATGGCAACTTTGTTTTACATGTATACAAATCAGTTATAATATCATCCATTCTATGTGTGAATAGGTATATGTCTTAAGCATAGGTATAAACATGTATTTGTGTGCATATGTTAGCATATGCACAGAGTTATTGCGCTTATTTTTGTAAGCTTTTTTGGCTGCTGTTCAAGTGACCTGAGGAACTATGATTGGAATGTTTCTTTCCCCATCACATGACAGAAAAATTACATTTAGAAAACTTGATTACATGGTAGAGAAAGAACTGTATTTAGAATAAAAAGCAGAAAATGGTGGAAACACTCAGCAGGACAGGCAGCATCTGTAGAAAGTGAAACACAGTTCATGTTTCAGGTCTAAAGCACTCTGATGAAGGATCTCGGATGTGAAACTGTTCCTTTTTCTGCAGATACTGCCTCGCCTGCTGAGTGTTTCTACCATTTTTAGTTTTTACTTCAGATTTCCAGCATCAACGTTTTTTTTATTTTCATTTACTGCATTTAGAGTAGTTGGTAATAGGATCACAAAGCAGTTTTGAAAATTGATCCTGTCAAAAATGCAGAGATCAGATAACTATGTAATATTGGGTGAGGAATGCCATGAATCCTGCCAGCGATGTTGGACACTAACTATCATGATTAACATGGCTAATTCTCTTTAAAAGCAATGAGGAGGTTCTTGTTCTAACAATGACAACTGCACAATAAAGAACAAGAGCAAACATCAACTCTCTTCTTCAGGCCAATGATGAGGCTTGGTAAGAGTTAGGACAAAGAAACAATGCTATCATTGACTTAGCTGGAAAGCAGGGGCATTATTGATCATGCAGATGAAGATGGCCATTGTTTCCAGTTCTACCATAGAACTCACCCCCACCCCCAAGAAAAAAGAAAGATCAAATAGAGCTTAATAACTTAACAAGTCATCAAAAAGGTAAAGAAGTTGTTCACTTGGGAAGTGAAAAGATTATTGAAACAGAGGCACAAAATCCCCAAGCCACGTCCTTTGAGCTATCAGCTGAAACCCTGCTCCTTACTCCCAAGTTTCAAGATTGGAACATTACTGTGACCAATTTTACAAAGTATGTCAGCCTGCTAAAGTGTGTCTTATGTTCCCTTTCTTTATCATGACCAAATATTTTGTGAATCCTGAACTCAATATTTTCTACTTGGCACTATTAATGCAACAAAACATTCATCAAATTAATGTACTTCCCAAGAGTATCTCCATAAACTGATTAACACACTTTATGCCTTTTGCATCTGCCAGCAATCTCAAAAGGCTATCTAGAACTTTTATTCAGATTCCCTTCAGACAAGCTTCACAATGACCAGGTCATAATAAGAGTCCCTGCAATTCAATGAGATGCAGCTGAAGTAGTTTGAGGAAAGGTCTTCTGTCAGAAGACCCAGATCCTACATCAGAACCCAAGTGAATATTGCAAGATCTTTATTAGGAGTTGTGCCTCACAAGGCTACATTTCCATCTAGAAGTTTGTAGGATTCTTGTGTGTTGCTTTCACCAGATCACTGGACAAGACCCACAATACTCACACCATAAAACTGCAGACACTGGGAAGCTTACATGAAAATGGAGAATCCTGAAGTAGGACAGGCAGCCTCTATGGAGAGAGGAAAAAAGCTAACGTTTCAGGTTGATAACCTTTCATCCAGTTGTCTCTCCATACACGCTGCCTGACCTGCTGCATATTTTGAGCATTTGCTTTAAGTACAGCATGCACAGTTCCAGCTGTGTCAAAGAAAGTGACCTCAGCTCTCAGCATTTACCAACAGGCTTACATCAGGGAAGGCAAAGCAAAAGATATCACTATCTCATAGCTCCATTACTAACAAAGCTCTGCCATAGATATGGATATGCGTGAACTTGCTCTTAAATGCGAGCACGAATGTTAACTTCCACAATTAAGATATCTTTATCAGTCACATGTATATCGAAACACACAGTGAAATGCATCTTTTTGTGTAGAATGTTCTGGGGGCAGCTCCCAAGTGTCACCACGCTTCCAGCGCCAACGTAGCATGTCCACAACTTCCTAACCCATACATCTTTGGAACATGGGAAGAAACCGGAGTACTCAGAGGAAACCCACGCAGACATGGGGAGAACGTAAAAACTCCCTACAGACAGTGGTCAGAATTGAACCCGGGTCGCCTGCACTGTAAAGTGTTACGCTAACCGCTACACTACCGTGCCTGCCACCAAAGAATTAGCAACCAAAGAATATCAAGACCATTGACAGGAAAATGCCTGAGGGTTCAGTGTTCTCACTCTAAAACTTGGATGTTTACCAATAATCTTCAGTCAACATTACAGTGGCCAATTCAGAAAAGCATCATGGAAATTCCTGCTGATTAAAAGATTTTATATAAAAATATTCAAGACAATGACATGATTGCAGTTCATTCTTGGGGATCCAATGGAACTGAAAGATATTCATAATTTATGCACATTGGCAGATCATCAAATGATTGAATTGGCAGATCAAATGATCCGCCAATAATAAACCAAAACATCTTCAATCCTGACCTCTGGTACTGTCTACATGGCGTTTGCACATTCTCTTCATGACCAAGCTTGTCTTTTTCTGAATGCTCTAGTAATTTAATTGGCCACTGTAAATTGCCCCTTAGTGTTGGTAAGCTACAAAAGAATTAAAGGGAGTTTATGGGCACTACAAAAGGAACAGGTTGTAAGACTAATGGGAAATACAGAGGATAGAATAGTAAATGCTTTAATCTCTTTAAATGTCTAAAATTGCTCAATGCTATTCATCTTTTAGTGATGTCTCTGGAATTTACAAACATTCAGCAAGACAGCCTGTGACTTTGGTAGCTGGGCTTGGCAGTCTATTAGAACAATTCTGTGGAGAGCTCTCTACTACTGATCAGATTGGAACCGACTTTGGCCTGATCATAAATTGGAACCTCATCCAAAGCATTGCTCTGAAAGCTGGCTAAGCCCCTGTTCCAAGAAAGTGGGTGCAGCAGGCAGGCCTACAGCGAGTTACACAGTTTCAGACCATGATTTCATCCAAATGGAATAGTTAAACTTGTTTTATATTCCAGATTTGTGCCTTGTTTTCATCCTGACCTGCCACACTTAAACAATGATAACAAGTGTGCTAATTAGTGTTGATTTGAACCTCTGATCATCATCGGTGAAAGTAGCTTTCGGAATGCTTACCTTCCGCGGTCAAGGCATTAAGTACAAGAGTTGGGAGATTGTGTTACAGCCGTACAAGATGTTGGTGAGACCATACTTGGAGTATTGTGTGCAGTTTTGGACACCTGGCTATAGAAGGGATGTCATTAAGCAGAAAAGATTCACAAGGATGTTACTGGGACAAACAAAATCTGCTGGTGGAACTCAGTGGGTCGAGTAGCATCTGTGGGAGGAAAGGAATTTTCAATGTTTCGGGTCAAAATCCTGAGTCAGGACTCTTCTTTTGAAACAAACAATGTGCTAGAGGAACTCAGAGGTCCTTGATCCAGGGTTTCAACCCAGAACATCAACCATTCCTTTCCTCCCACAGATGCTGCTCGACCCACTGAATTCCTCCAGCAGATTGTGTGTTGCTCCAGATTCCAGCATCTGCAGTCTCTTGTGTCTCCATGTTACTGGGACTGGATGGCTTGAGTCATAAGGAGAGACTAATTAGGCCAAGGCTTTTTACCCTGGAGCATAGGAGGCCAAGAAGTGACATTACAGATATATAAAATCATGAGGGGCATACACAAGGACACAATCTTTAGCCCCATGGGTAAACACGTCTGAAACTAGAGGTAATGGATTTAAGACAATAGTGGAAAAAATTTAAAGGGGCAACTTTTCCCACACAGAGGGTGGTGGATATGTGAAATGAGCTGCTGGAGGAGGGTCAAATTACAATGTTCAAGAGAGATTTGGAAGGTATATGGATAGGAACAGTTTCGGAGGGATCGGGCCCAAACGCAAGGAAATGGGAGTAGTTCAGGTAGGCAACTTGGTCAGCACAGACAGGTTGGGCTGAAGGGCCCATTTCTGTGCTGTGTGGATCTATGACTCCACGAAAGCAGCTAAATTACAGCAGCCAGATTTTGTGGTAGAGGGAGAAAGGCAATAGAAAGTTGCAGATTAGTAAACCTGAGGTCACCTGTTGGCAAAACCTCAGCATCTATTAAGGAAAACTGAATTGGGAAATTACTGCAAAGAGCAGCCAGAAATTTCAGGACTCGTTCGCACGGAAATCCCAAACCTGGTGGCACTGACAATGGGTAAAATACCAGTAGTTCAGCAGAGAATTACAGGTATTTTCCAGCCCAGAGTGATTAGACACGAGTAGTCGTCCAAGAGTGACATTTGCTTGACAAATCTAATACCATATTTGGGGATGTAAATAGGATAGCTAAGTGGAAGTAATCTAACTGGAATTTAAGGCGGCAGGTGATGAGATGCCACAGGAAAAATTGTTGCACAAAATAAGAGCGTACTGGGATTGCCAGAAAGAGAAGGAATAAACTGGTCACTTTTCCGTAGGCAAGCTGTTACTGGCAAATTGCCAGAAGGATTGCTGATTTAGCCTCCGCTACATTGATGACATGAATACATCATCCTCTGACCTTTCATTTTAATCCTTGATGATGATACTAAACCTGCAGGTTAGGTGAGTTTACACAAAGATTCTGCAAAGGAATACAGACGGGTTCAGCAAGGTGAGCAAAAGGATAGCAGATATTGTACAACTTGAAAAATGCGAGAAGATTTATTTGGTAGAAACCAGGAAGTATTGGCTTACAGAGGGAACTTTGTAGCTGAAATGTAAAAAGTTAGTATAAAGACACTGCAAGAAATTAGGAAGGTAAATAGTACTTAAAACTTCATTGCAATGGAGTCAACACACACAAATAAGGAAATCTTGCTGCAACTGGAGACTCCAACCAGAATATTTTGAGTAGTTTAGCTCTCCGTCCCAAAGAAAGGATCCATCTGCCTCGAGATTTGTGCAGCATAGGTTTATTGGGTTGATTCTCTTGGACCTAGAGAATTGTCCAGCAAGGAGAGGTTGAGCAAGATAAACCTATTCTTCAGAGTTTGAGAAGAATTGATCCTATTGGAATTTACAGGGTTTTGAAGGAAATTAGCAGGGCAGATGCTTGGGGGGGGGTTGGGGTGGGGGGAGGAGGAATAAAAAAGACAGAGGCAATATAAGAGGATGGAAAGCCAGCCAGCAAGGATGTCAATAAGGAGACTTTTCTTTTGTCAGAGTTTAAAGTCTTTAGAGTCCTCTACCCCAGCTGTGAAGAATCAGTCATCAAATATGTATAAGCTGAGATGGGTGAACTGTGTCAAGAGACAAGGTGACAGAAAGGGAATGTGATATATCAGCCATAATATTCTTGGATGACTACAGGCTTGAAAACCAACATTGCTTATTTCTAATAATGAAAGATAACAATAATATCAGAATCAGATTTATTACCACCAACTTAAATGGCTTGAAATTTGTTGTTTTATGGCAGCAGTGCAAAGACATGAAATTACTAAAAATTACAGAAATAAATAAATGGTGCAAAAAATAAGGTAGTGTTCACGAACCATTTAGAAATCTGACAGCAGAGGGGAGAAAGCCATTGCTGAATTGTTGAGTGTGGATCTTCAGGATCCTGTACCTCCTCCCTGATAGTAGTAATGAGAAGAGGGCATGTCTGGATGGTAAGGGTCCTTGGTTCTTGAACCACCTCTTGAAGATGTTCTCAACGGCAGTGAGGGTTGTATCTGTGACGGAGCTGGCTGAGTCTACAACCCTCTGTAGCATCTTGCGATCCTGCACATTGTAGCCTCCACACCAGGCGGTGATGCAACCAGTTGGAATGCCCTCCACCATACATCTGTAGACATTTTCAAGAGTCTTTGATGATATACCAAATCTCCCCAAACTCTTAATAAAGTAGAGCCCCTTCCATGCCTACTTCATGATTGCATCAATGTGTTGGGCCCCAAGATAGATCCTCTGAGATGTTGATGCCCAGAAACCCGAAGCTGCTGACCCTTTTTCACAGCTGAACCCTCAATGAAGGCTTGTGTGTGTTCTCACGACTTCCCCCCTTCCTGAAGTCCACAATCAATTCTTGGTCTTACTGATGTTGAATGCAAGGTTGTTGTTGTGACACCACTCAACTAGCCGATCTATCTCACTCCTGTATGTCACCTCATCACCATCTGGGATTCTGCAGTGTCATCAGCAAATTTATAGATAGTGTTTGAGCTGTGCCTAGCCACACAGTCATGAGTGTAGAGAGAGTACAGCAGTGGGCTAAGCTTGCATCCTTGAGGTGTGCCTGTATTGATTGGCAGTGAGAAGGAGATGTTACTACTGATCCACATGCAAGCAATTGTTTATGTTACAGAACAAGATGAGTTTTGTTCAAGTGGGAACTGGCAGTCACACCAGATAACTTCCATCATCAAGAAGTCAAAATGAAGGCAGGTAAAGACACATTTGCAAAGCTGTTGATGTAGAATTTAAAGATGCTCATATATTAATACACGTAAATCTGATGGTATTCGCTGTTCCAAACTTGTTAAGAACAACAGACAAAAGCTATTAATTATACTTTCCTCAATCTTCTGTCTCAAAGCTGGGATAGATGTTGGAGCACAAAAGACTGTGAAAGGAGGGGGTGGTGATAAAGTGATCTGGGAATAAAGCACCAAAGGCAGCAACACCAGGTGGCACTTAAATCTGTTAACAGCTTGTCTCACGTGGACTCAAACAGCTATAACCAGCAGGACATGAGACAATGGAAGCCACCACAACAAATTCCTACAGAGTTAAAAGGATGGTGATCAGGAAGAGGAAAAACGTGTTCTCCAATTTTCTGCAAAATCTATTGCTTAATATACTGGCCCCATAACCTTTGCCTGGATCAGCACTCGGCACAGGGGCGGGGGGGGGAGGAGAAATGGTTCCTGTGGTACACATCATCAGAAGTGTAAAAGACATTTATCGTGTTTCTGTCAGAATGCCTCACAGAGACTTCGAGATTACCTTGTTATTAGGAGGGAGAAACTCAAGTGAGGGGCAACCATCTCCACTCAAACAATTTGAAAAAGCTTCCAGGAAAAGTGCTGTGCATGATGATTTTTTATTGATTAAATTTTGGATAAATTATGCTTCTTTCACCTACTAGAGGTATCTAATAAAAGCTCATTCTTTGGCTATAAAAATAAAGAACAGCAAATGGCAAACAGTTTCAGAGCAATAATGAAAGCTTTGCCATGTGGTGGTTAAAATCAAGGTCACTAAGTCAAATAAAATATTTTACAAAATGATCTGAGATTTTCATTGGTAGTTCAAC
>JAUZTB010000001.1:52759310-52771952 GCA_034780895.1 Rhynchobatus australiae
ATCTGCTGGAGGACTCTTGTGTCATGTGGATTTACACCCATTGTTACATTCTATCATATTTTTATTGACAGGAAATTTAGCTGTAGTTAGATATCAGTAAAATGGATATAATTCCACGTGTAGTTTACTAACTACTGCTCTATATAGATTTTGTTCACGATACATAAGACTTAATACAAGTATATGAGATGAGGTCTTTATAATGACTGAGATTGCAATTATTTGTACAATGTTTAACAATTGGATGTACATTTTTAGGCTTACTGGTTTTTCTCATGGTGTTGAAAAATTTTAATTAGCCAGATGTTATTCAGTGCAGTAATCTCACTAAACATTTAAGATAACGAGGGGTAACTTTTTCCACACAGGGGATGGTGAGTATTTGGAATGAACTGCCGAAGGAAGTGGTCGAGGCAGGTACAATTTAAGATTTCTGGCATGTTGCTGCTGTCTTCCACAGTGAAGACTGACAAAATATTTATTCAGTTTGTCCACCATTTATTTGTTCCCCATTACTCCCTCTCCAGCGTCATTTTCCAGCAGTTCAACATCCACCCTTGACTCTCTTTCACTCTTTATATATCTGAAAAAAACTGTCAGTATCCTCTTTTATATAATTAGCTAGCTTACCTTCATATTTTATCTTTTCTCCCATTATTCTTTTTTAGTTAACTTCTGTTGGTTTTTAAAAGCTTCCCAATCCTCTAGCTTCCTGCTAGTTTGTGCAATATTGTTTGCCCTCTCTTTTGCTTTTATGCTGTCTTTGATTTCCCTCATCAGCCATGGTTCCCTCATCCTTCCTTTAGAATGCTGCTGCTTCTTCTTTGGGATGAAATGATCCTGTGTTTTCTGAATTACTCCCAGAAACTCCTGCCATTGCTGTTCTACCGTCATCCCTGCTAAGTCCCCTTCCAATCAACTTTGGACGACAACTCTCTCATGCCTCTTTAGTTACCATTACTCAACTATAATACTGGTAGATCTGATTTTAGCTTCTCCCTCTCAAGCTGCAGGGTGAATTCTATCATATTATGATCACTGCTTCCTAAGGGTTCCTTTACCTTTAGCTCCCTAATCAAATCTGGTTCATTGCACAACATCAAATCCAGACTTGCCTTTTCCCTAGTGGGCTCGACTACAAGCTGCTCTAAAAAGCCATCTCAAAGGCATTCTACAAATTCCTTCTCTTGGGATCCAGTGCCAACCTGATTTTCCCAATCTACCTGCATATTGAAGTGCCCCATGACCACCATAACATTGCCTCTCTTATATGCTTTTTCTATCTCCTGTTGTAATTTGTACTCCAGATCGTGGCTACTATTCGGAGGCCTGTATATAACTCGCATCAGGGTCTTTTTACCTCTGCAGTTCCTAAACTCTACCCACAAGGATTCTACATCTTCTGATTCTATGTCACTTCTTTCTAAGGATTTGATTTCATTTTTTACCAACAGAGCCACCCCACCCCCTCTGTCTACCTGCCTGTCTTTTCAATAGGATGTGTATCTTTGGACGTTTAGCTCCCAGCTGTGATCTTCTTTCAACCATGACTCTGTAATGCCCACAACATCATACCTGCCAATTTCTGACTGTGATATAAGCTCATCTACCTTGTTCCATATACTGCATGCATTCAAATATTCCACTGCTGATTTTAAAATTTTACCCAGTACATACCTTGTCTAATGTGTCTCCTGGGGCTTCATCCAATGTCTGCCCGAGAAGAATAAAGTCATCGACTCCACGGGCAACAGCGAGCAAACTGTGACCACCAGAGATCAACAGGACCAGGAAGGGAAACTCTACCGACTGTAGCATTCTAATGGTCAGTGCATGGGCCTCCATATGATGAATAGGGATAAAAGGTTTCTTATATTGTTCTATTAGTTTCAAGCTGTACTCTAGGCCCACTTGTAGGCTTAGTGCAAGTCCTGGCTTTATAGTAGTTGCTATTGCTGTTAGTTCATTAAGGGAGACTCCACTTTTGTCCATAGCTTCCTGCACCACTCTGTCCAGATGCTCTCTGTGTAGCCTCTGAGCTACAGGTGGAATTATTCCACCTGTCCTGAAACAAAACATAATAAGGCTAACAGTAATTATTTCTGATTTAAAAGTTGATAAAACATTCAAAAATAGTATTCTTCCTTTTCATAGTTAAGACACAAGGCCAAAGAATTTTGTTTGAATCTTTGGTTATTCACAAGTTGTGGAAGTCGCAGGCACATAAGCTATTATTTATAAACAGGGTAGTAACATCTGAGGATTTTAATTCAAACATGTCATGTGATTAAGTTCCCTGCTGCAATTTCCACACAGTTCCAAAGCAAATGATTTACATCTCTCAAAAAAAACTGCTCTGCATACACCTTCTGTCCATGAAACATATCGAAAGAAATCAGTGACCCAAACTGTATCAGTTGGAGAAGATGCAATTGCTTCCTTTTGATACTGAGACATTATTTTCATATTTACATGCATTACTCGAATGTTTTTGAAAGTTTATTCACAAACACATGTTTTGTATGTATAAAGCAATCAGAAATCAATATTAATTTGCAGTTTGGAATAATTATTTTGAGCAAACAAAATAGGGAATTATCAAAAGGTAACAAGCCACAGAAGTGCAAGTGAAATGGTTCCTGGGAAAGTGATATTTGTTTCTGGGAATTATTTTTCAGAAAAGTGTTACATTTGTTTTAAATCAATTTAGCAGTGGCTTACACGTATCAAAGGAAATACGGTG
Organism: Rhynchobatus australiae; assembly: GCA_034780895.1. Lineage (NCBI taxonomy): Eukaryota > Metazoa > Chordata > Chondrichthyes > Rhinopristiformes > Rhynchobatidae > Rhynchobatus > Rhynchobatus australiae. The sequence goes on from JAUZTB010000001.1 coordinate 52,762,054, forward strand.
TAAATAATACTCCAGGTATTTAGTGCTTGGCAAAAAAATGCAGTTGCTGAAATTTGACACCAAAAGAGAAAATGCCAAAAACTTTCAGGTCAGGCATTCTTCTACTGATGCTGCCCGATCTGCTGAATGTTTCCAGCATTCTCTGCTGTTTGCAGCAAAACAAAAGCTGGGATTTCCAGGCAATTGCACTGGGCGCAACAAATATGGCCTTGATTATTAGATGTGAAACAAATGCATTATATCCCACTGCAAAGCCATTACATATTTTGCAAACAAGCTCCAGGATTTAATAACGGGTGGAAGCATTTTCATTAGAATACCTACTTGAGGTGAGTCTCTTTCTGAGAATGCAAGGCTTCTCCTAAGACGCTCCCTGTCTCGCCCACCACGGCCGCGGCGGTGTCATCGCAGCTGGTTTCTATGCCCAGCACCAACCTGGGCTCACGCCGGGACTGACCGAGGACCCCGCGGGCAGCGACCGAACTCAGGGCTCGGACACGCAGACAATGCATTGCCATGGCAACGCAGACCCGCGCAACATTCGGTTTCCGAACCAAACTACACGGAGGGCGGCGGCAGCAGCAGCAACCGCTTAAGGTGAGTGCACTGCCTGCTTCTACTTCAGTTGCACCGTTCAATGTTCACCCAAAATACCCAGCAGATTAATAACCACGCGGGAAAGAAGCACCCCGCCCGCCTCCTCCATCTCTCCCCAGGCCGGACTTCCAGAAGGGTAGGACACTTCATGTGTCACGACTGGCTGTTCCCCAGTCTGCAGGAGTGCAACTGTAATTCCGACACTTGAAACATTCCGCCTTCCAGTTGAATTATTTTCCGTCATTTCGAGCTGTGAGATTTACGTAAATACATTCATATTTCTCTTTTAGCCCCGGTTCAGCTGGTAGCACTAAACTGAGAGTGTAGAGGGAAGATAGCCAGTATAGAAGTGAGAGGGAGGGGTGAGGCAGAGGCCTTGCTTCCACCTGTTGCTCACCAGCTCTTGTTTTACCCCTCCTTCTCACCTCTTTCCACTGGCTATTTTCCCTGTGCACTCACTCCTGATGCGGGATCGCGACCCAATGCATTACCATCTCTTTGCCTCCACAGTTGCTGCCTGACCCGCTGACTTCTTGAAAATCAGAACTGGTGTTCATCTTCAACTCTCTTAGACCAATTCTTGGAATATCCTCCGCACATTTGAACAGTTTCCTACTTTTCTCACTATTGAGAGCCTTTCAATCCCCTGTTCCCTCTAGACTGGCAGTTTTTGCTCTGTTTAAAAAACCCTTGAAATATTAGCCACACCAAAGGCACTTCATTTGTAACTGATGCTTTGTTAAAAAGTCATGAAACGATTACCTTCCATATACATTAATGCCAGCAAATTCAAACATAATAGGGGTACCATAGTAGATGATTTTGTTACTAGTTTAATAATCTAATAGTCATTATAGTCATTGGTGACTGAAGAATTTGATGCTAGTTTATGAAACTTTGAAAATAGTGATCCCAATATTCTTTAAAAATGACCATAATACTAAGGCATTGTTGCCAAAAAAAACCCCAGCTGGTTCACTATGGTCTTTTATGGAAGGAAATCTATTATCCTTTCCTATTCTGGTCATGTTTTGTTTTTCAATGATGCTGGATCAAAATTCGCAAACTCCCTTCAATTATACAGTGCCCTTTGTTGCAGTGACTTTTCATTTGATGTTCATGGGACAATCCAGCCCACTGCAAAAAACAGCAACAGGAGCCACAAGTTGGGTAGGCAACAACCAAAGTTTTTCTGTCTTGCATTCTTACTGAACAACAAGGTATACCTTATGTATTCTTTTAATAGTTCTTGTAAAGAGGATAGAATAACTTTTTGACTTCTATCTTTCAATATATGTGAAATCGTAGGATTTGGAATGTATTCCCAATTAAGCCAACACTCATGGTAAGAGATATGATTCATTTTACAGGCCTACATGTCAGTTCACACAACAGTGGCAGGAAATATTATCATCTGACGACTCATGCTCACAAACTGCTGAACACATTAGCAGTAAGGAACATGCAGACTCATTTGATTGATAACCTAGCTATTTGTAACCAAGTTTACCTTATTGCAAAGTATTATAATAAAAATGTTTTTCTGAGTGGTGATGATGGGAGGAATTGGCACATTGTCAAAGCCTTGTACAATTCAACACTGGAAAACTAAATAACTTCTTAAATGTTAAAAATCCTGCAATATTTGTCATTTTGATAAATGCTCTATTACTCTATTTCTATTTTTATATAACAGCCTGGTCAGTCCTTTCATTGTTTACTATATTGGGAGTAATGACTACCTGAATAAAATACATTACTATAAATATACTTCAGTAACTCATTTTGATAGATGCACATCAATATACAACAGTTATTCTGGAATACTTCCAGTACATTTTCGATCTGTGAAAATCTTTCCAACACCCAATAATATTTATAGTTAGCTCTTTGTATTATGTGTATAATTACTACTGTTTATTAATTTGAAAATTAATAAAAAGATTGGAAAAGAAAGAAAAGTAATTTATAGTCACCCAAGGCTGTTGGAGGAATTTCAAACTTTCTCCAAGTGCACTGACATTTTTTGGGAAGTTTCTGATGTACATTGCAATAAGTTGATTAGGTGGAAAATTTCATTTCAGATCTTATGTTTCATTGCAGCTCCAACTCCGTTTTACTGACTGTAGAGCATTTTATTTACAGATATTTAAAAATTAAAGGGCATATTTTATGATTGTAATGACGGTGAAATTGTCAGTGTTCAGGATTTCTGTTTGCAATTTAATGTGATAATCCTTAAATTGCTGCTGGTGGTTCAACCCTCCTCCACAGACTGGCTCACTTTGCATACTTCCCCGGTATAATCCAATGGTGCTCTAAGCCATAATTCTGGCTAGCAACTACTTTGAGCCTAAATCAGAAATATGTGTATGGATTATAATTCCCGCAGATGAGTATTCTCAAAATCTCGTGGATTTTAATAATATTCTTTTTACTTTAAAAGAAATTTTTATATATGAGATCTAATTTCATCAGAAGTAGTGACCTACGTAGAGTATAGGGAAAAGTTCATAGAGAAAGTATGGATTGGAATGACGAAGAAGAATTTTATTTCAATGATTAGCTTCCCAAACCAAAACAAGTGACTGTCCTGCCGGTGACCCCCTGAACTCAGGGAACCGTCGATGCGGACTGCAAACTGTGGAGCGGAGCGGGGAATCAATTAGCGTCGGCACGCCGGAAGTGGTGGAGGCCGAAGGCGGCGGGGAGGGAAAGGTCTGAGAGACGAGACCGTTGTGACGTCAGATGCAGCGCGGGCGGCGCACAGCCACCGGTCCCGGGGTTGCCTTGGTTACCGCCCGGGGTTGCCCTGGTTACCGCCCGGCGCCGCAGGGCGCGGATATCGCCTCGTGCTCCCACCGACGGGGCGGTTCAGTCGTGCAACCCCCCCTCGCCACCAGCTCCGGTTGCACACTTGCTGACCGTAGGCGTGCGTTGCTGCTGCTGCTGCTACCAGTTGCAGATGATCGGTTGAAGAATGATTATCGGAAAGGCGGTGCCTTCCTTTGAAACATAAAACGCTGGAAACACTCAGCACCCGTGGGAAGAGCATCCGTTAACGTTTCAGGTCAGAGCCAGGGCTTTTGAACTGTGACCAGTGCTTAATTGTTTCCCCAGTCCCGAGGTCGGAGGTAGCATGGAGCCGCCGTGCAAAAAGAGAAAAACTGAAGCATTTGGCACTTTCACGTGGGAGCTGATGCCTGTACTTTCAGACGAGAGGTCTGGTGAGGTTGAACTCCTAGAAGCATATGCAGCCCCCATTATTAATAAAAAACAAACATCTGCTCTTGTTAAACGCCTGGCTGAAGTCTATCCCCTGAGTAACCTTCCACATATCAAGAGAGTACGGCCATGCAGGGACAAGAAAAGTGATCATCCTTTAGAAATCATTATATGCCTACATAGTGACTTGAATAGTACAGATGCACTAAATGGAGAAGTGTCTCTAAGTGATCTCTTCCCTGAAGGAAATGTTGACGTCACTGGACTTGGAGCTCCTTTCCAGGTCAAGATACCATCACACCAACCATTGACTAGGCTGCAGTTTGAAATAGCAAGCCAGCACTGGCCTACATCATTCCATGAAAACAAGCAAGTGACTGAAGCCCTCTGTGGCCGGCTGTTTAATATTGAAGAGAAAGCAAAGATGCAGACTTTTATGGAGAAAGCCATTGAAGCGGCAAAAGTGGGAAAGGGACTGGGGATGGAACCAGTCGGTGCTGTGATGGTTAATCCAGCATCTAACAGAATAATCGCTGTAGGTCATGACTGTAGAAATGGACCCAATCCTTTGCTTCATGCAGTTATGGTGTGTATTGATCGAGTTGCTTATGGGCAAGGTGGTGGTGCTTTTAATCATGACAAGTATCCTCAGTGTTATTTTACAGCTGCAGAACCTTTTGGTGATGATGCAGTCAGCACTGCTAAACCTTTGCTTCTGTCAGATGATCATATTCCAAAAGGAACTGTGACAAATGGATTGCCTTACATATGCACTGGGTACGATTTATATGTTACCAGAGAACCTTGTGTAATGTGTGCAATGGCATTGGTACATTCCAGAATACACAGAGTATTTTATGCAACTTCCTCACCCGATGGAGCTTTGGGAACTAAGTATAAAATACATACAAGAAAAGATCTTAATCACCATTATATTGTCTTTAAAGGACTGATGGAAAAGGAATGTCAACTTCTTTCATAATATTAAGTAATGATTTCAGATTTACTTAAATAACTGGAAGGAATATTTTTCTAGCATTTTATTTTGATTGGACTACACCTAATGGAATTTTGTTACTTATTAAAGATCGATCTTTGTTTCTCTTGCTGTGTTGCTCTCAATCTATTAATGTACAACACCCATTTTGGCCTCATTCTGAAACCAAAGCAAAACTTGTATGTTTTTAAAGTGATATGTTATTGTAGGCAATAGATCTGGATAGGCAACAATGTTTTATATATTGCAGTAGGAATCGGCCAAGGTTAGGAATTGACTTTAAGCCATGCATAATGGTGGCGTCTATTTGCAGGACCTTTGCATAGAAAAATGTTATGTACTTTATTGGGCAGTGATTGAAGACTGAGTGGAAATAGTTAAGAGTCAGGAGAAGGAAATGTTAAGAAACCTTTGAAAGTAAAGTGGGAGATGAGGTGACAAGGAAGGCAAGTATCCAAGAGAAAGGAAATATGGGGGTTAAAGGAGTCAGCAAAATAAGCGAGAAAATAGGAAGTTATCTGTCAAAAGGCACTGCAGGGAAGAAGCCCTTGAAGTGACTGAAGACAAGAACATGGACCTTAATACTTGTGGGAAGACATTAAGTGTGTAAACGTAGGGATTGGTTGAAGTGGTAATATACACAGAGCAGAGATGGAAGAAACCAGTGAGTGTTGGAGAAGTTTTCTCTTTGGAATGGAGGTAATGGCTGGGAGTGGGTCAGTACTGAACAGTATTTAGGTGATGAGAAATGTAGCCACTGTAACAAATCAAAAGGAAATCTGCCACATAGTATGGCAGGGTTTTCCATTCAAGTTAAAGGCCATCACAATCTGCAAACAGGTCATCATGAGCTGAAGTTGATAAACCCAGGACCAGATGTACTCAGGTTTGTACAATGCTGCATTGAGTGTCTTTTTACATATTAGGTTTATAGGTTTTTAAGAAAGTCTTATATAGAAATTTTCACCTTAAGGCACCCAAAAGTCCTTTATTTCCTATCCTTAACTGGCTATAAGTACTGTTGTAAAGTAGGAAATGTGGAAGTAAAATTGCACAGCAAATTTTATTTGAAAATCCCAAAGCATTTTAGATATGATTTTCTATCTATATTAATGGTAATGTTACTAGGAAAAATGTAGAGCCCATTAGGGACCAAAGGGGTGATATATGTGCTTGGAGCCCAAGGATATGGGTGAGGTCAGAAATGAATAATTCTCATCTATATTCATTAAGGACAGTGCAGCTAGAGATTGAGGTGGATTGTGAAGTTCTAGAACAGGTTGTCTTTAAAAAACAAAATCAATAAACTTAATGCTTTTAAAAATGCCCTCCCCCCAATTCATCATTTACTCAAGGGGAACCTGTGATTTTGTTGATTAACAGTAAGCCCTCCAAATCAGAAGGTTTAGGCCTCACTTAGGGACTTCAGTGTGTTAGAAGCACGAGGCTGCTGCCTGAATTAGAGAGTATTAGCTATAATGAGGGGTTGGACATACCTGGATTGTTTTCTCTGGAGCATCAGGGGCTGATGGGAGACCTGATAAAAGCTTATAAAAGGAGGTATAGATGGGGTAGATACTAGAGGGCATAACTCAAAAAAAAAAGGGGGTGGGGTGGGGAAGTTTAAAAGGAGATGGACAGGGCAAGTCTTTATTGTTATTTTTATAGAGCAGTAGGTGCCTGGAACTGGCTGCCAAGGGTGATGGTGGTAGCTGACATGATGGTGACACTTAAGGGGTTATTAAGTGAGACACATGAACATGAAGGGATATGAATTCTTTGCAGATCAGATGGAATGAGTTTCATTTAACATCATGGTTAGAACAAACATTGTGGTTGAAGGGCCTTTTTCTGTGCTGTACTGTTCAACATTCAAAGCAGGAATTGCCTATTCCTGTCTGCCTTTCACAAAGATTTCTCTCTGCCTTAAAAAAAATTAGAAAACACTGCTTCCATCATTCTTTGAGGAAGGGCCAAGCCACAATTCAAAACAATGTTTTTATTTTTAAATTATTAAACCATTATTTTTAAAAACAATGACACCCTGGTTCCTGATTCTCCCAAAAGAGAAAGTATCCTTTTCCTCATCATGCTCCCTCCAATCCTGCTTCCATAAACTCAGTTTATCTTTGTCTTCTATGTACAGTAACAGGATGTCTGTCACACACAGAAACAGCAGCCCAAAAAAACCACACATAATATGCAAATTCAAAAATAAATTTATGGAATGGAAATGGATTACAGCAAAATATACACATTTCATATTACATTGAGTTGTTGCTGTTTCTTCAAATGTCAAAAGGAGGCAACCATTCAAAATACATACATTAAATTTCTAAAAGTCAAATCAGTTTGATTTTTTAAATAAAGCATGGACTACAATACTGCAAGTTCAAAACTTTATTTGTTTAAAATCAACTTCCCCACCAAAGACAGTTGCATAGAACATACAGTAGGTATTTCCAGAATGCAAACCAGCTAACAGAAGGGTAAATTTTCAAGCATTCAAAAATAAAAAAAAACTTATTTTCACCAGTTTCTTAAAACACAGGTTCAAAGAAAGACTAGATTTGTGGTCTCTGATAATGATGTGCTTGTTTTTTTTTGTAAGCACTTGCTACAATACAATACAGAATGATAAACCAACCTCAATTGACATTTGTGCTATTGATAATCTCCAGAAACTTGCTGGGAGATTGTGACATGTCAACAAGCACAAGTAGAGTCAATATTTAGGCTGCTTGTGCAATTCCTTAAATTAGCCACCGAAGTCATGAAGATAGAAGGGAAAAATACATGGGTGAGAAGGTAACCAGAAAAGCTATTCCCACCATAAAGTGTCACTATTGAGCCACATGCCAAGAACTGTGCAATAGCAGCTAGGGTGACAGGTCTCATATCCTCTTTACATATATGCAGTTAGCTCCTGCTTAATACATTTTCCTGAAAGCATGCAAGAGATTGAGAAATTACCATGGCAGTTCCAAGTACATGAACAATGGCATTTTTAATCTTACTACCAACATTAAAATCAAGTTGATCAGTGGTACAGAAGAGCTGAGGAACCTTTGGTATCAAACAACCTCTTTAAAAAGTCATTAACCAAAACAACCACAAAGCATTACATGCCACATCAATTCCCACCCCCTATCCCCAATACTATTTTGTAATTCTGGCATCCATAAGCACACTGGAATACAAAAATTGTTTTTATACAAGTGACTGTACTCTGGCAACTTGGAAACAACATGCCACATAAGTGTTTCACCAACTAGATCAATTTGATAAAAAATGAAGCCATACCACATACATTAATGAATCTGCTGTTTATAATTCACAATCTTGTCCTGTACCATTATTTGTTTAATTTTCAAAGAAACAGTATGCTTTTAATCAAAACAAAAATAATAAAAGTCAAAAACTGCCACTCATTTTAATATGTGGCAGCGCCCCAATCTTCTGTACCTCAGTAAATAAGCTTTGCACTCTGTGTCCAAAGTTGCAATACTTCCATGCAACTCCTCTCTAATACAGTTGGCCAGCTTTGTAAAGCTGTGACAACAAGTATAATAAAGTTCCTTCCCATTTCAGAGCTGGGCCTGCCCAGATTTTTCTCTCCTGGGAAGCTTTTACAGGATTAACTATACCTGTTTTAATTACCAGATTTCATTTGTTGTTTATCCTATTACAAAACCAAGATACAAGTCATATTTTGAAATGGATACAAACAATGAAAGTGGCAGAGACAGACTGCTCAGTACATCCTAGTAATAGTTAACAGTACAGCAGATTACCAGTTTTAAATCTTCCCAGTAAATGCAACAAGTTAGTTAGATCATGGGTGATGCCTTCTAATTCAGTATTTATTGATTCCAAGGATCCGAACTCCATGTAATTGAGGCAGCTTGGGAATCAACACTGTTAAAAGAGATACTGTATTGACAAAAAAATGTGTTGGGTCATATTTTGTGTAAAAACTGGCCAGAAAATACCTACAAAAGAACAAAGGACAGCAAAGTGAACATCAAACTCAAATGCATCACTAAATGCATTTCTTTACAAAACTGTAGTTTAACAAAGTTCCTTAGCCATACCTTAAAAATACTTGCTCATTAGATTTTTTAAAAAAGTTTGTAAAAACTATAGAATTTGTGCATCTCTCCCTCCTCCCCACCATCAACTCAAATGGAATACATGGATTTATTTTTAAAAGTTTAATTATTCAAACATTTCATTACTCAACATATCCATCAGCTACAAATATAATCAGGGTGTACAGTTGGCCTGTTCCCATATTCCCTGGGCTGGCCATTGATGAAAGTGTACTGCAAGATCTTACTATTTTTCAATTCCCTCAGGGAAGCACTTGGACTTCCTTTAAAATGAAGGAGATTAAAACTAGAGGCAACTCTTAATCAATGTGATAATGCACCAATGCAGCAGACTGGCTGCTGCAACCTTGGTTGCACCTTGAACCACTCACCACATCTCACTGCCACTCAATCATCCTCAAATCACAGGGAAGGTACAATTTCCACCTCTATCACTCCCATCTATAAATGCAGAATCCTTCAAATCATAATTTCATCATGTGCCCACTTAACTTCACAATTTTCAGTTGCTATTAACCCTTCAGCCTCCATGATTTCTTCTTGTCCAAACTTCAATGCCCATTTACTGTCCTGCACCAAGTTCTGGTGACCTTTCCTCTTATCCATATTCCCCATGATCTCCAAGAATTAGTCCTCATCCTTGTCTTTATCCTTCTACAACCTACCTGAACCAATTCCCCCCCCGCCCCCCCACTCACAGTGATCTTAATAGCCAACATCACTGCATCAAGACCTCTGCTAATAATGGAGGAACTACTCCAAGGCATGTTCCCACACCCAAATCTCTCCATTATACTTTGTACACATCTACCAGTTCATAAAAACAATGCTGAGAATAGGTTTCCAACCTTATTTTGAACCAACCATCTTAATAGAATTGGAGCAAGGACACACTATGATTATGAACAGTAACCCATGACATTTGCATCACCATATATATTGTAAGGCACTCGATACCACTCTTTAAT
>JAUZTB010000001.1:52916364-52927792 GCA_034780895.1 Rhynchobatus australiae
CAGTGCCTCTCTGTACCTTGTTCAAAATATCCAAAGCATATCAGTACCCATAGCATTTAAACAAAAGACACTACAAAGCCAAATTTCATGACTTATAAATTTATCAGATTCTTGAAGTCAGTACAAATTTAGTGAGACAATAGACATGGTATTTTGCATCACATGGCTTTTTTTCTCATTTACTGTGCTAATGCTATAGAAAAGCCCATTAGTACGTTATGTGGTATATAATGCTCATGAAATTATAAATAACAATTAATAGTGGAAATGAAGTTTGCTGTATACACAACTGAATGAGAATTAACAATTCAGACCTTCTACCTTCCACCACCAACCCCTAACACTGTTCCAACACCCACTTTTAACCCCCCCCTTCACCATCCCACCCTTCCCGTTCCACTTGTTATGTCATGCACCAAGTATTATGAGTTATATTTTACATCAATTGGGAAAAAAAGTGCCATTGACTTTGGCCCAACAATTGTCTTCAACCCCAGCTTTGAAATAGCACATATTCTGCACTTTTCCTCATTTCCACAACAGCCTCTGTGGTTTTTATACTCAGATGTCAATTTAATATTGTGACATAGTTTTGCTCCATGTACATCCGGCACTGGATCAAGAGCACACAGCTCACTTCATAAATTATCTCCACAGCCAGAGGAGACTTCTACCCCCTCATTCCATGTAAATGTCATGCCAGTGCCAGGTATATTGAACTATCTGCTTTCCTGAGATCAAGGTTAACAGTGCACAAATTTAATAATTGTTTAACTACCTTCAGTTCAGAACTTCTGCTTTGTAAAGGCTAAATCCCAATTCAGGTTTATGCTGAATCTTATCATGCCTGATTTGACACATTAGCACAAGATCAAGGGAGCAATTAATTGATGCCTTTGTTTTTTTTAAATCAGGATTTGCATAGGTCTAACAACGACAATGCGTAGGGAAGAACTCAGTCTGCAAGCAGGGAAAACACCACGTAGACTCAACTTTGTGTTTTCTATGTACAAGCAAAAAAAAAGGAACAGCAAAACATGCCTGTAATGGAGATAGGTCCCACAAACCAATCCACTTCTTTGCTTTTGTGACCCACAGGATTTTAGAGGCTTGTCCTGAAATTAAAACTGTCTCAGGATTCTGTTTAACAATAAAAATCTACAAGTATTGAAAGTGATCTGATGGTTTGCACTATCCCGAAAGTCAAAATTATCCTTGCTTAGTTGCCCTGAAGATGCTTTCTGACCTGGCTGCTCCAGTCCAGTACTGACCCTGTCCAAATCAAAGGATCAATTGATTTATGTATCCACTGTCATTGGTATTGTGAAAAATGGGAATACTGTGTCAGTAGGGAGGCAGTGAGAATGGTGGAGAGGAGCTTAATAGGCAACCTTCAAAGATTAGAACACATTATAAATTGTTAACACCAGGCTTGGGGAACAGCAGATGCATGGTGATTTGCCACCAGTCTACAAGACATGTGAGTCATTGAAATCAAATGTCTCATATAGTTACTTTAAAGAATGTCTTCTACTGCAAGGAAGAGACCAGGTAACACAATAAGAACTGGAAAAAAAAGACATGATTGTGTCTGACCTTCTTCAGCTGAAATTCAGCAAGAGAAAGGCAGTAGGTGTTGTGAGAAAGGTTCCTTTGGGATCTTAAAGGTAAAAGGTATATGGACACATAGTCTTTGTACTTTAAAAAGGAGAATTTTATTTACAAAGACAGACACAGGAACAGAATGGAAAGGAACAAATGCACACTCTCTTTCTTGCACACGCACACAACTGGTTACAAATGATCAGGGAATAAACAATACAATGTTTGGACACCCTGACTCTGGACAAACATCGGCTCTTTGGTCTCAGGAGTCCTTAACTAACCGCACTGAAGTAGTGCACAGTTCACCTCAACATCCTCAGACAACAGAGAGAAGGAACCAAAATGGAGCTCTTTTATACAGCTGGGGGTTGGGTGGTCCAGCAAGGACAAAGGTGTTTAAACAAGCCAATGGTGGGTGTGCCCAGGAACAAAGGTGCTCACACAGACCAATCCAAGTGGTCCAGCATGGACAAAGGTGCTTACCTAATAGGGTGGAGCCAAACCTTGATTGACAGTGGTGCTGCTTTCGGCTATGTGCTCAATGGTGTCATCCCAGGCAGAGGGGTCAGTGTTGTCATGGTCACATGACAGCCGTGACCTTTTACCCTACAACCAGAGGGGTCAGTGTAGTCACAGTCACATGACAGCCATGACCTTTTACACTACACATGGACTCTTCCACAGACGGTAAAGTAGTTTGTCAGATAGTGCCCTTCTTCCACCATTTACACTGATGCATGGCCTCCTGAGACTCAATTGCATGAGAAGCACACCGAATGCAACTTCTCTACTTTGAGCAGTCAAGGGCCAAAGGTTAGATGGAATCTGTGACAATGTTTCACTTCTTTAAGGTTTAAGCATATCCTTGAATCTGTCACTCTGTCCACCTTGTAATCTCTTCCCATCTTAGAGCTCAGAAAAGAGTGTCTGCTTCAGGAGCCTACATGAGGACAACATGGTTAGCCCAGCAGAGCTGAGAAGAGCTGTGGTGTTGGCCTGGAGAAGATGCTGGTGTTGGTTTGCTTATCCTTCCAGTAAATGCGAAGGATTTTGCAGAGATAGCATTAGTTGTGCTTTCCCAGTGCCTTGAGCTGCCTGCTGTTGGTGGTCCAGGCTGCAGAAGCACAAAGGAGGTCAGGGATCATTGGTGCCTGGTAGACAATAAGTTTTGTGCTAGGTCTGTAGTCTTGATCCCCAAATACCCTTTTCCTCAATTGACCAAATGCTGTGCTGACACATTGAAGGCAGTGGTGGAAGCAGACATTTCATCAGCAATGTCTGCTTTCGCCAAGAGTTAACTCCTGAGATATAGGAAGTAGTCCTTGTTTTCAAGGATCTCATCATGAACTTTTATTGTCAGAGGGCAGTGCGGTGTAGCTGGTTATAGGGAGAGGTCTCATGGCTGTTGAGTCTCATGTGCTTTAGTGAACTAGCCAATGTTGTCTTGGAGCTTAACCTTGTAAGCCACACAAACCCTAGCATCATCTGCATGTTGCTCAACCACAAATATTTGGACGTGCTTGGTTCTGGAGTGTAGTCACCAGAGGGTGAAAAGTTTCTCATTAGTTCTAAAGATCATCTCCATTCCCACAGCAAGTTTGTTGGAGGCGAGGTGCAGTGTTGCAGGGGGAAAGATTGATAAAAGTATCCAGACAATGAGGCAGCCTTATTTGACACCAGCTTCACTGAGACTGGTTCTGTTGTGGACCAGTCGGTCAGTATCAGGGCTTGCATGCCTTTGCAGAGCAGATGTAAGATGGAGACAAAGTTCTGCGACAAAGGCAAAGCACAGTGTCATTTTCCAAATGTGCACTGATAATACACAGTTCTACGTCCCTATTATCACTTTTGATCACCACTTACATCCCAATGTACTTTATGCAACACACAAAAATCTGATGGAAATCAATGATTCAGGCAGCGGGTCGATGGAGGGAAATGGGCAGTCGACGGTTCAGGTTGAGACCCTTCATCTGAACTGGAAACATAATGGGAGTTCACTCGTATGTAGAGGAAGTCCAGATGAAGGATCTCGAAATGTCAACTGTCCATTTCCCTCCAGAGAGGCTGCCTGACCTGCTGAGTTCCTCCAGCTTTTTGTTTGTTGCTCCAGACTCCGGCACCTGCAGTCTCTTGTGTCTCTATTTTATGTAAGCATACATTTTAGAACTGAATGCTGCATGTGGCATGACTGTTGGCATATTGTTGTACTAACCACATTTACTGAGAGTTCACTACCTTCAGATGTTTTGTTGATGGTTCTGCTTCAGTTATTTGCCTTAATAAGCAACAACACTAACAAGCCTACATATACTATAGCCACCACACACCCAGCCTAACTATCTGAACTGCTCACCTGACACTCAGTACCGCTTGCACTGAAATTTCCACAAACCAAGTACATAAAAGATCACATCCACTGTATATTCTCCCATTCACAGCTTCATTGCTTAGCCACAAACACAATTTTCTTGGAAACATTTACTTTAGTTGTTATTTAAGTCATTCTGAGCCCCATAATCATTTTAATTCTTCATCCCATGCTGACCTCCACCCAAGATAAGATCAAAGTGTCTCATTTTTTGACTTAGAACATTACAACCCTCAGGACATTTAATTCAGATAACCACCCTTTTGAGTTTGTATCAGAAATGGACAGTTCTAAGATGGCCTTTTCTAACTTCTGTAACATTCCCTCTGCCTCATCTCATTACTTCCTGGATCACTAATCCACACCTTTGTTGCCTCCTAACTATTCAGGCTGGCTTTCCTACATTCTAAACATGAGATTGTCTAAAATTTATATATTTTCACATTCTCCTAATAATAATTTTGCCTGTGATGCTGAGAAAAAAAAAGATATTTGTCCAGAAATTGAAAGCCATCTGTTGAGCAGGTGGCTTTCAGGCCCAGTGTAGGTTTGGTTCAAATGTCTGGCCACAATTAAAGGCTTTTCCTCTGCACAATATGGCATTGCAGAGCATGGGAAGGAAAAGCCAATGCTAGGGCCAGGGATGATAAATAAGAGAGGACATGAGAGGAAGAGGGTACTGAGAGTGGCAGGCAGGTTGGAACTGATTGAAGGGTAGGATGGTTGGCAAGGCAGTGGGACCAAGGTTGACTGTGGAAGTTGATGCAAAAGCATTGGTATCCAGGATCTCCAGGTGGTGAGGGATCGATATCCAGAGTGGGGGGGAGGATACCATCAGATAAGCAAACAGAGTCATGTGGGGGAAGATCAATGGCTCCAAGAGTGGGATTCACTTGTGGAGGGGAGGCCTGAGAGAGAGTTAGGCAAGTACATAACTTAAGATAGGTTTCCAGTGCCACACTGGAACCTGCTCGGGTATCCGTGGTCTGCGACATAACTATATACAAAATTCCTGGACATGTTGTATCCTGGACCTCACTCTGCACATCTAGGAATCTCTGTGTATTCGTTAACATTTGCAAAAGGGTTCTGGAAGGAAATGAGTGGACTTTCTGCAACTTGAAATAAATCCCCAAATATTCTATAGCATTTTATTTTCCATTGAAACTGACCACACAACATAGAAAATATTGGTACCACCCAATCTAATTTCTAGGTACAGTAATTAGACTGTGTTTATACATCATCACTGTTATGAAATGCTGGGTATCAACAATAAAAATGTTGCCCAATTAAGCATTTGGGCTGGGTGAGTTTTTTTAAACAAAGCATGAAATGGGCAAATCATCCTTTTTGCCAAATGCAGATAAAGCTGAGCAAGCACTGAATTTTTATTTTGCAGACAGATACAAATTGAATTAGAATTTTTTTTCAGCAATATTTTTCTGGAACTCTAGTGTCCAGCTGTACTATTAATGTGCTTACTAATAGGTAGCTAATAATGAAGAAAGGTTTGAGCACAATAATCCATTGTTTTTACTTTATTAGCTTGAGAAATGGATCCAGCTGTGATGTTCATTTTTCTATTGAGCTTAATCTCCAAATCAGGAACAACTAGTTGTGACTATTTTGCTTTAGAATATTTAACAAAGCATTAAACTATAGGTTGCACATCTTAAAATATGCCTGAAAGCCTTTGCAAAAATATTATTCCAAGGGACCAGAAATATTAATCAAGTAAAATATAGTGGGTCCTAGAAATCTGAAATAAAAGCAGACATGCAATGAATGGTGGAGCAGGCTCGAAGGGCTATAAAGCCTACACCTGCTCCTGTTTCTTAGTTAGATACATACTGGATTTTTTGCAACCACAGAGACAAAAAAAAATGGTTGCTACAAATCCAATATGTCTTTAACTAAGAAATAGGAGCAGGTGTAGGCTTTATACCTCATGCCTTTCATTTTATAAGACTCGTTTTTTGTGCAAAAAAAAGTCTGATAAAATGGAAGGCATGAGGTTAAATGCCATAAGGGATGATGGAACAAACCAAAAATGGGTGCTAATGAGATGAGCAAAGAAATGAACATTGGATCTGAGGAGGTGTAAAAGTGAATAGCAGTGCCATTATTAATAATTGCTTTCCAAAAGAAAGAGGAGCACTATTTATGATCTGGAATTACTGAACTAAATGTTTTGCCCAGAAGGCTGTAAAATGTCTAATCAGAAGGCAAGGTACAGTGCCCTTGAGCTACCATTCAACCAGTGTAGAAAGTCAGGAATGGTTGGAGTTTTAAAATGACAGGCCACCAGAAATTCAAAATTCAGGAAGATTGTTCAATCATAAGTATATTTTCTTCAACCATACAACAAACAAATATTATTAGGGCCACCACTTTAATGTTTACATAGAGATGAATAAATATTTAATACAATCATGACCTAAGCTCCTATTAACATTGCAACTATTTTGCATAGTGATTTTTAAAAATTTTTATTTACAGCATGGTAACAGGCCCTTCCGGCCCAACGAGTCCACGCCACCCATTTTAAACCCCAAATTAACCAACCCATACATCTTTTAGAATGTGGGAGGAAACCGGAGCACCTGGAGGAAACCCATGCAGACATGGAAGAACATGCAAATTCCTTACAGGCAGCGACGGGAATTGAACCCCAATCGCTGGCGCTGTAATAACGTCATGCTAACTGCTACGCTACCGTGCCGCCCAATGATTCCTACATAAGAAATTCAATAATGAACAGCAAATGCTGATTGGTGACTGGAGCAAGCTGGACAACTTCATGTTGTGATGGAGAGCCAGCAGGATTGATCAAAACAAAGCCTTCCATTTCAAAAGGGCCTTCCATGGTATAATGGGACATGTATTGGAGGCAGGAAGGAGGGAAGGGTGAAACAAACCTCACCCTTTCCCACCTCCACCCCACTGCCACCCAAAAGGTAGAAAGACAACTGATTGCCACCAACCCTTGTACAGGCTTAGCAGGAATAATCAAAACAGTAAGACAGTCTGAATATCTTAGATAATTGAAAAAAAGTTTAAAACCATAAAAATAATATCAAAAGTACTTAGAAATATCCAAACAGTTAAAAAAAAGCCTTAAATTAACTAACATTTAACTTAAGACTCTCACAGCTGTTCCCTCCAATGAAATTAATGGTGCACCACTCCCTGGACTAGTTCCAACCTGGCTTGGATGCTTATGTGGATTCCTCACCATAAGTGGTGGGGAATTACTGAAAATTCAGGCTCCCTTGTTGGTTTCCACTGACAGTGAGAAGAATAATAGCAAACTGCTCACCACAACTTTGGGATTTTGCACTCACACTGAAATCTTCCTGTTGCCCATAGTAATGAGGGGAACTATCTGCAGTTACATGGGAAAATGCCAATATTTCCCATGAAATTTGGTTCATCATGTATCAGCAAACTTATGATAGGCATCTGATGCTTTAGAAGCTACTGGGGCCATATAAATTCCCCTCCAGCAAGTGGAAGTTGTAAAATTACTAATTCACTGCACACCTGGTTTTCCAAGAAACACAAAATAACGTTTCCCATGCCATAGCTACTTGAGAGACTGTGAGATAAGCAAGGGCTCTGCAACTGTTGGAAGCCGCTCCACACAACTACCGAAGTCTCCAAACATATCACCATCTTCCAAGTGCCACAACATTTACAAAGCAAGATTACCAGGGAACTGGAAGATCAAGAGGCATTAACAGCATTCAGGCATTGACATTAGCCTGAAATAATAGGAAACCACTTAAATCAACCTGCCCTCTTTCCTCTTAATGCTGTTTGTCACATTGAAGATGTTTCAAAAATGTAACATTTCCTTTTCTCACATTGATCTGGTGGGTCATCTACCATTCCCTGTGATGATGATTTATGATTCTCCCCACCATTCCTCCTGTACCAACCTCTGTTAGCATTGCAGCACAAAAGGGGAAAATAAAATTTTGATTTATTTACACCTATACTTCCCCTTGGTCACTAGGAAATACGGTAGGTTTACTTCATAATCTTAAACTGAGGAAGTGCTTTCTGAGTGGAAGGAGCAACTGTGGTAGCATTAAGTGTTGCGAGGCCCTTGGGAATCTCATGTCATGATGATCCTCTGGGAGCAGGGACTCCAGATGTTACTGGAACAGCTGAAGCCTTGTGTGAAATGCTGCCAGCACATGCCCATTCTCAGGCACTCATTCAAACTTTGATTGGATCTGAATAGCAAGTGTGAATGTGCAGCCACTTTGAGGGGAAGCCACCTTATTGGATCGCCATGGAGCCACATGACTGCTTTTGGACATTGCAGCTGGGGTCTTGGTGCTCCGGATGTGAAAAGACCATAGGGTCAGTAATGTGGGTAAAAGCCACTATTTTTGTTCTTTCCAAATCATCCATAATTCTTTTCAATCTGACAGAGACAGATTGGTATAAGTACATGCCAAAGATCTTGATGACAGCAGTCACAGCTGTTGTGGGGGAATGCTGTGCTACACTTAACCCCTGATTACTTTGGGGACTTTCCTGCAGATGGCAGTGAAAGTGCTCCTTGCTCAACACAACTCTGTATTTAAACAAAGAGCTCCCACAAAACTAGCATTCTCCTCTCTGCTCCCACGATTTGTCTTTTCCCACCAATCAATAGCTTATCAATAGCTTTTTCTGCTTCCCATTAGTCAAACCCACTAAACACCTGCTCTGGTGTTGAAGCAACCAGTCTGGTGTGTTGCAGTGCTTCACACAAGTTATTGATGCAATTTTGGCAACGGGCCAGTGCTTGGGAGAGAGTCAATCATTTACAAAGTATTCCCAAGGTAATGAATTGAAAAAGAGGTAAAAATGGAGGAAATTCTAATCATTGCAGCAGAGTTCCATCTTCCATGTACCCATGTCTATACACTTCCATCCATCTTTCCAGATTGGGATAGTTATGCATACACAGTGAGAACTTTCCCATCAATATTAAGCCAGTTAGCACAAATGTAGAGAATCCTGGTGGGGACAACACATCAATACGAGAATAATCAGTAACATCCTTTAAGGTGTTTATGTAATCCCTCAAACCAAACAGATTTTGACTGAAACTTAAGCAAACAAGTGCTGAAGCAGAATAGATGAAGAAGAGACAGCCACAAAGTCCCCTCTTCCTTTATCTGGCAATCATAGTTTCAGGAGAAATGGGGGTTGGGAGGGGGGAACTGAATGAGATTCACCGTCTTGAATGGAGCAAAGCCCTTTGATGTTACAGAGCTTCACAACCCTCTCTCAATAGCTTTACACAGGCTGATTCCACAAAAAAAATTTCAAGAGTATTACACCACAGAGACAGCATTTGAGGTCAGAGATCAAACCCAGGTCCCTGGAGCTGTGAGGCATCACTATGCAGTTAGAGCTTTTACTGAAGATCTCTCATTAGAGATTTTGAAACAATTCTGGTTTAGCTTACAACATCACACAAGAACACAAGCAAATAGGAGCAGGAGTAGGCCACCTGGCCCCTCAAGCCTGCCCTGCCATTCAATATGGTCATTGCTGATCCACTCTACATCTCAACTCTTCTTCTGTGCCAGTTCCACATAGCACTGAATTCCCTAATTTTTCAAAAATGATTCTGATTCATTATTCTGAGAATCCAGATGGAAAAAGAATACATAAGTGGTGTAGAGAAAGATATCGCTTGCCAAAACTGTAATCCTGACTACATTTCATAAACTAGATATGATAACAGAGTGCCCATCTAATTTTTTTTGCATCTAATGGAGAAATGGAATACTTGAAGTTGTATGTTAAAAGTCAAAGCTATTAGCTTGATTCAAACAGTGTAATTGGCACCACTTTTATTTTGCCGGTAACAATTTGAAAGTTTCACACATTCTTTCCAATTCATTAAAGTACCCTGGTAAAATCTGGATTTAAAAAGTGCCATGAAACAACTGAGGATTCCATGTGGTGATCATCGTTTTACATGCATTATTTTTATAAAGTAATGATTACTATGGTGTTAATGAATAAGGTGCAAAAAACAAAAGAGGAACTTTAAAATCACTTTTAAATTTTTTTCCGTCAGCCTTTAGAACATTCTGGTGAGCTCCTTATTAGCTGTTCTTATAACATCAAGGCTGCACTTCATTGCTTTCTAGATCAAATATAAAGATGGTGACCTCTCAACAGTAATCGCTGACCCACAAAATCACATTCAGTGGGGCTATAAATTTTTGGCTATTTCAGAAAAAAATCACCACCTGCAGCTTTCGCCACCAATTCATAGTTCAAATCCGTAAAGTAAATAAGAATGAAATCAAGTGCCTTATTAGCAAGAACTGCACCAAGGATCTCCCAATTACCAGATACAAATGAAAACCAGATGTTCTTGGAAATAAAATATTCCATCTTAAATGCCTGCAAGGACATATGGTGAGTAATGAAAATGTTTTATAATGTCCATCTGCAGAAGTACTCAAACATGTTCATGTATCATAAATCACCAGAGGACAACAGTGTACCAATATAGCTTTCCTGCTTCTGCTTAAAAACTTAATTCAGCTAGATTAAAGCTTTTCTGGAATATTCCAAAGGGAAAGCAAAATCAGGAACAACCTCCTTTGCCTTAAAAAATTGCATTTAAGAGGTTCAGATTTGCTCGGTGCAGCCTTTCTTATACCATATGTACCTGCCTTCTTTGCGCAAATGGTTAAGGATACAATAGTGATTGAGAAACCAAGTGGGAAACTGTAAGCAATCAAGAATCATTTCTAGTTCTTAATAAACATACAACTCCAAAAAGATGTTCAGTACTCAAAAAGGTTAATTGGCAGCAAGTTATTTCAGGGATTGTGTATGAAATAACATCCATATCTGCCTTACCTTAAGTTTCACTTACCCAAGACAGAGTTGAGAATGATCCTTTGGGATATGCTAAAAGGAGACTACCAGAATTAACCAATGGGAAATGGGCAAGGAGTACTAAATGCCCTTGTACATAAGGGAGGAGACAGTAGACTTGAATAGGCTGAGAGGCAATATAGTAACAGATTACCTGGGTTTCAGAGTGCCAGGCTGAAATTGAGAGGACAAGAATTCCAGTGCAGACTAGATAGATCAAAGATGAAAATGGCAAAAATAAACTGGGAAGAATGTTCCTTTGAATTGAGTCAGAAGGATCTGAAGAGGGTGCAATGTCTTTGTGAACTGGGGCCGTTAGAAGGGGAAATGAGTTTAATGCAAGTGGTTAGAAGTTTACAGTAATTTAATACTCAATTATTTTTCCTTGATTTAAAGTGCAACAATATTGTTTCTCCCACTTGACTGCAATATAAATTTAATTTATAAATGGTATGATAATATAATTAAGTCTATGGGCTAATATAATAAGTCTAAGGTTATTAATATTTCCTGACTCAGCTCTGACAATGGGCCATACACAAG
>JAUZTB010000001.1:53512091-53522279 GCA_034780895.1 Rhynchobatus australiae
ATATTAAATATTTTATATATGTAAAATTTATATAAATATAAAAATCTCAGCACTATTCCTTGCTGAAACCCAATTGTCATGCAAAAAATGCATGTTACTGCAGATTTAAGACTACTAACTCTGGCAAGCAGCCAAAGTGAATCTCCATAACCTAGGCAAAAATATGCCCATATATGTAGTGCCTAGGAATCCTTGAAGGAAGACCCTTCAAATTAGCTAGCATAAACCCAAAGTAACTGAGAGAAGGATAAGAGTGGAGCCAAAATTTGGAACTCACTACTTGAAAGTCCCTAGGGAATGGGGGCAGAAGCATACCCAACGTTGCCCTCATTCTGATGACCACCTTCGTGTGTGGCTGTATCAGTAGTGTGTGGATCCAAAATATGTGGACACCAAGTGTCACTCAGTGCTAAGGTTCTACCTGTCCCTGGGGTTGCAGAGGATAGGCCTGGCCATTCTACTGCGCAACATCCTGGTCAGCTGGATGTTGCCGCACTATCTGTCCTTTGTGGAAGAATTCTTCCAAGTAAGCATCTTTGACCACAAGTCCGTCAGGCAGTGGTCAGCATGGAACATCCTGCAGACACTGTGGGACAGGGACATTATGGATACATTGGGGTTGCTCCCCGAGCAAACTGTCCAAACCATCTGGCAGAATACCTCAATGCCAGATCTCACCAACAAGCGCCAAGACTTCGCTTGGCTGGCAGTGAAACGTGCCCTCACAGTCAGATCCTTCCAGTACAGACAACATATCCCCATTGCACTTTGCCCTTGGGACGGCTGTGGTGGGAAAGGGATGGTCACCCACCTCTCTGCAGACTGTAGATTTTCTAAAAGGGTGTGGAGAAGGATGCCAGGGTCCGTGTCCCAGTTCATCCCTAGCAGCTGCATAACACAGAACTCTCTGATCTATGGGCTGTTCCCAGGGTCACACACAGAGACAGACATCAAGTGCTGCTGGAAGGTCATCAGCTTGGTGAAGGATGCCCTTTGGGCTGCCCGGAACTTGTTGGTCTTCCAGCGCAGTGAGATGTCCATAGGGGACATTCCAGGATGCAGGATTACATGCAAAGGGATGCACTGAAGCTCGGTGCAGCCGATGCTAAGGCTCTGTGTGGAAGGAGCACACTCTAGGGTCCTTCTGCTACTGCATGTGGAGGGGCTGAGTTGGGTGGGGAAGCCTCTCCAACAATGAAAGGCTGTACACCCCAGGGGCCACATGAGTGGCATGGTGCTATGTTTCTTAAAAATGTTTATACTACTGAATGTAACAATCATGAATGTCAAACTTTTGCACTGTTTATTCCTTTGTATGTATTTTTTATTATGAATAAATCTATTTTTGAAATAAAAAAAAGTAGAGGCAGAAAGCTTGATAGCATTTAAACAATGCTTGGAAATGTACATAAAATATAATGATCTGCAGATCTATGAACCTAGTCCTGGATGATGGGTTTAAGGTAGGCAGCCCTGAATGACTAATTCATGCACTGTTTCCTGTGGTGTATGTTTTCTATGAACCTCCACCTGTACAGAAACAACAAAGATCCGTTAAAATGGATGGAAAAGAAGAATCGATGAGTGTCCAGGAAATCCCAATGAGTAGAGTGGAATGGCATGGATCAAATTTCCAAGAGATGACTTGAGTTGTGTTGTGTATGATCTTGGCAAAGGTTTATAGCTTGTGCTGATGGGAAGTTTCATCCAAACATGGATAAAATTGGACAGGATGCTTGAAACAGTAATTCAGTGTTTGTATTCACAGATTCTGCCCAGCCTGCTGAATAGTTCCAGCATTTTTTACTTTTTATTTCAGATTTCCAGCATCTGCACTATTTCACCTTTGAATTAGCATCTGACCTAGATTTATCATTGAAACAATTCATTTATTCCTGTTCATATAACGAATTCTGATGTGAGACTTTATTAATTCTGGGCTACACTATGTTCTTTAATAGTTAGAAAATGGGAATATCATCTAAGTGAAAGATGCCTGTGAACGTGAATAGCGGACAACTTCAAAGGCAAATCGCAACTTCTATTGTAATGACATATAATTTACCAGAGTTACTGCATCCTGCATTCTTGATGACGAAACTGAAGTGAATTTGGCAATAAATAATGTTGCATATGTGTTTGGATATTCATTTCTGACACATCTATAATGTTTGTAGAGGGTGAACAGCTTGTCTGATGTCTGTTAACTTTGTATAATGGATTACCTGGGCTCTTTACAAATACTGCCTAATATAAAACCATGGGAGAAATCAAAGAAACCTAGTATTGCAACCATAATTGTTTTTTTCTTCTTGTTATAGATTGTTCCCACTTTCCACAACCTACATCTCTCAGTCTAAGTCTATGAATTCCCCTGAATGACCATTCTTTCATGATTTATACATGATCGTAACTTCTTTGCTTCACACCACTTACTGTGAAATGAAACCAGATTATGGTTTTCGACTTAAAGTGCTTTACATTTCTCGCTTTATCATTCACAGGAATCAGATAACTGATTCATAAGTTCCAAATTATTAACTTAATTTTCAATACACATTCAAAAAAATCTCTGTGATATAATTGTACAGTTTTATAATATTACAACCTGATGAGCAAGTTGTAACACAGACTGGGGTAGGCAGTTCCAAGGATTTATATTCCTTTGAATGAAGTATTGTTTTCTTATAACTTATCCTTGGAAACTTATAAATGGTTGACCACTTACACCAAGATTCCCCAACAAAGGAAACAGCATCCCAGTGTCTATCCTGTGTTACCCCAAATCCTCCTGTTTTTCTGTAAGGTGCATGGGTGGACCATTCATATAAATAATATCTTTTAATTATTAAGCTGAAAAAATTAATTGCTTACTGCAAAAATATGTGTTATTTTAAGATAACTAAGTGTTTGATTCTCCAGGGTACAGTATTCTAAGTATCTGAGGTTGGGATCTTCTCCAAAATGGGAGGATTGGAAGTAGTCACACCTGAAGATTGGGATAACCAAGGAGTTGACGATTACAGGAGAACACTTTGGGAGAAAATCAATTGGGAAATCAGGTGGAGAATAGAAATATAATGAATAGAATGGTCCATGAATTCAAACATAATAGGAGAGGATGGGAGCGGAGCACAGGAAAAGGGAACAAAAGAGAACTTTAAAAGCAGTGGACTTTTAAGAAACAATATTGTCAAATAATAATGCCAGCAAATATTTGCACAGTTAATAGACTTTAAGTCTCTGCAAATTTTTGGATTGAACTGGTAAAATGTTAACATTTTTAGTGGGCTTACTATAAAACCACATTTGATTCAAAATTACTAGCTTGCAGATCAGGCACATTCACTTTAAAATTAACCACAATCCTTCAGGATTTTCTGTCCAAAGCTCCTAAAAGAAAGCATTAATATTAACTCTCACTTGTAAAAATGTAAACTACCATACACTTAGGTGGAGTCCACTCTGAGTTAGCCTGTCAAGAAAATCTATCTCTTTAGATATATACTGAGAACAATGCCACGGTGGATTGCAGTTAACAGGAAAAATTCTTATCAGTGGCTGTTGTGTCCCTTAATATATTACAAATCTATAAATTGTCCATTTTCAGGTGAAATAAAATAATTATTGACATCATTTCAATATCTCACTTTTGTCAAAGTCCTCCAGTAGTGGTCTAGTTTAAGATCCATGCCAATGTGCGTGATCTTGTTTATCAAGTGATCACGTATCTTGTTTCTTTACAGAGGTATGAAGATGTTGTTATTAAAACTCAAGCCTAAGGGATGTTCGTGCATTATGTAAATGATAGCATTACATACTGTTTGACTTCAATGCTGGATATGAACAGATCTTCCCCAAGGCTGTCAGGCTCCTGAGTACCCTGGAGGCAGTTTCAGACAAATGCCACATCAAAAGCTTTGGTTTGCACAACAGCGTATAAGAACTTTGGCTGCTGCTGAACATGTTTGTACATATAGTGCAACACACTGAGTTCTGTATTTTCTTTGTCCAGTGTGGTTTTGCACTCACCCTGCACTAATTTTGTATTCTGTATATACCGTTTTTTGCACTATTTGTACTTGCAAAATTGTTTTGTCTGCTTTTATCGTATGTGCTCTGTTCTATGTATGTCTTCTGTTGTGTGAGTCTGGGGGTAACAATATTTCATTCCTCCATGTGTTTTTATAGCATATGGTGAATGACAATAAAGTATAACTTGACTTGACGTGAACATTGGCAACAGAAAAATGGCACAAAAAATAACTGCTGAAGGTTGCTGTGTAGTTGCTGAAGATGGCTCTCCTCAGTTAGTGCCTCATAGAGAGCCTGAAGACCCCCAAGTGCTATAAGTTGCAATAATCACAGCATGTGGATTGCTCCAAAGTCCACCATAATCAGTACCTGTGAAGACACTCTTGGCTTCTCTTGCAGGAAACACCCGGCTGGTTTGATGAGATCAACTAGGAAATCCAGGAGTTAATCAACTGTAAATTCTTGGATTGGAAACAGCACTTGCTTCAAGGCAAAAGAAGTAGCTCCCTCTGAAGACTGAGCTCCAACAAGGGAACTCGTATCCTAAAGAACAAATAGTGGGTGGAAAGAATGGAGGAGGTCCAACAACTCATTAATAACCATGATATGTGCAGGTCCTATCCCAGCTGAAGTCCTAAAATTTGGCAAAGAGGAACCTAAGTCACAAATTCAGAACCTCATCTCTCACATCAAGGAAGAGGAGGGCATGTCATGGAATCTCATGACATGTCCTCCTCTTCCTTGATGTGAAAGAGAGAAGACAGACAACAAATCCATTATGGTAACTACAGAGGGGTCTCTCTCTTGTTTGCCACAAGGAAAGTTAATTCCAGGTTCCTCCTCAACTGCCTCCTCCCAGTCACCAAAAAGCTATGATCTGAATTTCAGTGTAGATTCTGCCTATAGAGGCACATTGGACATTGCATGTCAACTCCAAGGGAAATGCATTAACTGCTATAATGGCCTTTTTTTGACCTGACTCCACTGAAAGGACTGTGGAACATCCTTCTTAGGTTTTGGCTGCCTGAAAGAAATTCATCTCTTACATCTGTCATATGATGTCACCAAAACCTTAATTTTAACCAAAGGATTCCCAAGCAACCCTACCTCAATAGCGTCAAGCAAGGCTGCATCAATACCCCAACACCCTTCCCAATCTTTCTTGCTGCAACCTCACCTCCAAAAGAGTTCCACTGGAGTGGAGCTAAACTGCAGAATGAATGGGAGCTGTTCAAAGCATATTGTCTCCACTCCAGAATGAAGGCCACTCTAACTTCAGTCATCAACCCTGCAGTGCTTGCCCATGCACATGTTTGGACATCAAGCTCCAAGTCATCATTGACTCATTCACTGTAGCTTATGAGAGAATGGGCTTCACATTTATCAATCACAAAATAAAGATCCTCCAGCAACCTGCCCCATCTGTGTAACACCACCCTTTGATAATAATGGTCTATGTCGAGATCCTGGCAGATCTGAACGACTTCCCATATTGCAGGAGTCGCCTCTCATGCTGACAGGCATCAGTGATAAAATTCACTATTGCCTTCAGTTTAACAGCATAGCCTTTGGCTATCTGAATAAAAGAATGTATGAAAATTAAGACCTCAAACTTGGCATAAAGCTCATGGTCTGCCAAGCAGCAGTGATCCCTGCCTTCCTGTATGTTTCTGAGACACCTTCGGCAAGCACCTCAAAGTACTGGCAGTATAATCAACATCCTACCCCAGGCCAACATCGCAGCATGGAGGCCCTAATTATACTCAACTGGCACCAATGGGCAGGCCTCATTATTAACATATCTGAAACCAAAGTCCTGAAGCAGAAACTCTTTTCCAAGCTCAGCCTCAACCAGAGATTACCAAGATGGCAGAGGACACAATTCAAGGCTGTTCTCAAAGCCTGCATGAAAAATTTGGAACATCCCCACCACAACTGCTGGCAACAGGGAGGCACTGAGAGTCCATGCACCTGGACCACAAAGATTCCTAGCACAAATGGTGGAAAGAGTGGCCCACCTCCCAAACAACACACTGACTGACATCCTGCTTCATCTGTTGAAGAGTCTGTGGATCCTGCTTTAAGCCATTTCAGAATCCACAGAACTGGAGTGGATGCAAATTATCAATTGACCCTGAAGGACTACCTAAGATATTGTATGCATTTGCTATCATTTTTGTATGTGCATTTGGGGATTCATGAAGACCAGAGAGATCTGTCTACTCTTAGGTCAGTGTTGAGGGTCTAATTGCTTTACACTAATTCAGCAGTCATTAATGCCTCAGTTTTATTTACTGTAGTGCTTCCTTTCCTCCACACATTTTCCTCTATATTTCAGAGCTTTCCTACACATCAATCCCTTTCTGGTGGTTTTCAAGTTTCAATTTCTTTTCAGCAGGTAAACCTATTTTTAGAACTGCCATTGTGTAAACAATAAACCTCATGGCTAATAAGCAGGTCAGAACAGTGGTTTAAACAAACCAGACAAGCAGTTACGTGAGACCTGAAATTTGCATATTTTCTTAATTCTTTTCAGTGTTTCGATCTTTGGTGGTAGAAGTACACAGCAGCTGATTTGATAGTAGCAACAAAGCCAAAAGATACTGGGTGACCTATAAGACTGTATAGTTGCTACGTTCAGTTTCAATTTCGGATATCAGCTGCTGTGGTTTGCTGACTTCAAATGGTTTAATTAGATTCAAGTTCACTGACGTCCATGTGCTGGCTTTCATGAGTCTGCATATCTGACCCCAGGATATGGGCAGACTTAACCTTGCAAATTCATACATCCCACTGCTTTGAAATTAGATCAACAGGAAATGTGTCCGATTTATAACTGACACATGCATAAACTGATGGGTACCTTGCAGTATAGTACAGATCTGCATTATTTTTATTGCCTGGCTAAATGGAATTCTGTGTTTACACAACTAAATTATATTACAGAACTCTGCTGACTTTTGTCCAAAAGAGGATGAGGAATGAAAGTGTTCAGCTTAAAATGAAGAGCTGTTGGAGAGAATAAACCGAAGGGCAAGTATGAGAATAAGTTGCATAGATGCAGGGAAATGAGGAGGGGGGTGGGACTGATGAAACTGGGAGCTAGCATGACTACATGAGCTGAATTGCCTCCTTCTGTCTAAAAACATAAATGTAACAGTGAAGCCAGCCTTGACAGTCCAATATACAGTATATGTTTACCACCAACAATGATTGGATAATGACAAGGAGGAGCAGGAACCATGGTTGTTTATTTGTCTTCTTAGCCTGACATTCACTAGCATTTCATGTTTTTACTTAAGACCATAGTGGGATTGTAGATGCTGAATCATGATTGTTGGAAAATGGATCATGCATTGTGTCCAATGCCTTTAATTTTAGTGAATAATAAAATATAAAGTAGAATTAACAACATATTCTGAGTTATAGATTTGTACACTAGAATCCATTTCTAAATAAAGTTGAAGATGGCTCGGGTGAATGCTGCAAAGCAGGAGTGAGTTTGGGCCATATTTGTGCCATGTGAAGCATTACCACAAGCACCTTACACCTCACCACTGATGATCAGGATCTGTACTGTCACTGAGAGGGTGCATCGGTTCCAAAATCCTTCATAACACAGTAGGGAGACATGTCGAGACAAACATCAATTGCTACTAGAAGATTTTCAACTCAGTAATAGCCAGCTGTTGGTCTGACTGGAACTTGCTGGTCTTCCAGTGCAAGTTGCTGTCTGTGACCATATGTTGCAGACTGGCATATTCAAAAGTCCAGGAGTATGTGCTAAAGTAGGGCTGAATCTTGATCCAGCCTCCTCAAAGGACTTTTAGGGAAAGGCCATTGTTTAAGGGGGGGCCTTAAACTATGAGGGGCTGCAATCCATGTAAAAACCCTTCAGACCAATGGTCTTAGAATCTATAGAAAAGGAAAATTGATGAAGTGTTGACATATGGATCTTGTAAGTGATCTGCCATGTACTGTGAAAAATGACATAGGAATTATATTTTTGCAAAGTATATTTAAAATATATATTTTTGAAAAGCAAACTTATCCAGCTCTGTCTTAGGCTCCTCACCATCCATGAACCCATGGCCTCATCCAACTGCCTCCATCCACCAATCTCCCCCCAGCCCCCACTACCATCTCCTCCCCTCCCCCCACCAAACAACCCCTAGCTGCTGAAACTTCACTCCACCCTCTGCCAACCTTCAGGCAGGATGGCAGAGTGTGAAGGGGAAAATATTCCTAAGGCAAGGCCTGCACAACAGTGGGCTATGCCTTGGGCCTTGTTCTTGGCTGAATTTCACAGCAATGGGTCCTCTGAATAAAGCTTCATTAGCCACTGTGAACACATTGCCTAATGTGCCTAAACAGACACTTTTCTGTTTCTAGGCACAAATGTTATTTTTATCTTTCATTTGCTGAATCCATTTTTAAAGAAACATTAATTTTGAACTTAGTTTTGTGCTTTTATCCCCATTTTTTTCTTTTTATGTATTATTTTCTGTCCAACTTTCTTCCCAACATTCAGAAATAAATGACAGGTTCTGAGTAGTGCTGCATATGGACAAGATATGTTTTGCCTTGCCAGGAAGGATTCCAGCGGAATTATCCACCGAGAAAATTGCAGTAGAGAATTGTGGTAAGATGAAACAGGATTAGTGATTTCCCTGTTGCAATAGCTTTGTAATGTCAACAAGATGGCTGACTTAAGTTTCATTTTAGGCCCTGGTTACACAGGTAGGCCTTTCTTAGAGATTTATTGGAGATCATGTGGTGGTTTCCAGTAAATTGCACATTGGTGGTCTTGGTTTATATGGAGATGTTATTCACTTGTAGAGGAGATAAGGGAGACCCTGTACGGTATAATAATGTCTTTTCAAGGGATGTTTTGGAGCTTCTCCGTGGGCTGGATTGCGACCAGTGCTTGGGGACCTTGTTACCCTTTCGTGTCTCGTCGAAGTGTTGGGGCTCGCCAGTGGCCAAAAACTGAGTGGTTAAGAATACACAAGCAGCGCTGCTAATTGTTAATTGCTGATAAGTATTACTATAAACTGTATGCAACCTTGAGCTTGATTTATTAGTGGAGAATCAAATAAAGAAGTCTGACTTCTTTTGTTCTTTGAGTTGAGTTAGACTAGGTTTGTAGCTGTAGTTACAAAAGGTAAATTAGATCTGTCACTAAGAGTTAACCAAAATTACCTGAATTACTAATTTCTTTGTTCTTTTAGTTAATAGCTGAATAAAGTTACAATCAAGCTATTTATGTAGTTGAATTTTTCATTGCAGATTCGGTCGGTCGAGAGGAATCAAAAGAAACCTAACCTCTGCTTTGAGATAGGAATCTGGCTGTACTCACTGAAAAATTCTATGCCTTTATCTCTGTTGGATATTCTGGGATGACCATTATGCTGAACTAATTCAGCCCGAGACTGACCTTGGTCTCGATTCTTGTGGGTCAAGTGTCCAGGTCAGAAAAGATATCTTACCTGATATTGTACAGGGCAGCCAATTTTCCATTAAATACGGGGCATCCTGTCTAATGTGGGACTATTGGCAACGCTCGGACCCTGTTCCTTGTTCTATTATTGTTACTTCTACAGGTGAGAAGAGTTTGAAACTGGAGTATAAATTAAGATTGCCACAAGAAAAGCAAGGGCAGTGGTGAGGATGTTATTTTTAAACTTGATTAAAAACAGGTTGTATGCATTTTAAATAGAAGCGTATTCTTATCTGTCAAAATGTTAAAGGCTCCGAGCAGAGAAAGGAAATGGAAGAAAGGGGGAAGCGTTTCAGAGACCAGTGCAAATAATGGAAATAATCAGGATGGTATTTGCTCAACTCTGCCTTTTTACTTGGCTCCTCTCTTTCATTGAATTTTAATGGGCTCCATCATGCTGGAGCAAGCCTGCTGCGCAGAAGTACAACCCACATGCCCACGTCTACAATGGATCAGATGTGAAGGGTTGATTTCATGCACCTCTGTACTACCTCCTCAACACCCCCACCATCGCATCCTCAAGTCAGATAGTGTTACGGACTAGGACTATTAGTGAGTGTCCCTTTTAGATTATGTGTGTGTGTGTGTGTGTGTGTGTGTGTGTGTATGTGTGTGTGGCATGCTTATGTCAACAGAACATCATGACGTTGTTG
>JAUZTB010000001.1:53722139-53736297 GCA_034780895.1 Rhynchobatus australiae
TAGGCATATGGAGGAATGTGGGATAGAGGGATATGCGGGAGGAAAGGGTTAGATGGCGTGAGGTGTGGTTTGATGGGTGGCACAACATGGTGGGCCGAAGGGCCTGTATTGTGCTGTATTGTTCTATGGTACATTGCTTACAATATATGTATATCAATGAATGAATTCCTGATTCAATTATTTAAATGGCTGACCTGCAACACTTTCGTATTTTCTGATGAATGCCTCTAAACAAAACACTTTGAATTCCTTGCAAAAGACACTTTCCTCAGAGATGCTCACTCTCCAGTTATAAATACTGGCCAAGACCTTGTATGCTTTGACCTACTGTTAACATACATGGCATGTATTTGCCATTGTTAACTACTGTAGCTCAGAGTAATGCACATCACAATGAGTAACAAAGTAAAATCAAGCAATGCACAAATGGACAATCACAACAATCATTTTTGAGTTAAACACCCAAATACATTACCCCTATGTACCACGTAGGCAAGTTTGGACATCCCAGTACTATAGTATATTGTGGTGTTTCTCTGTGGTTGCAACCACTGGAAGGCTGCTCCCTTTCATTTTGAGTCTGCACACGTGAATTTGATGATCCAAGAGAAGCTGTTGCCCTGGACTGGCTGGTTTCGGACTACTGGTCTTAGCCAATTGAGTTTGGGATGGCTGGCTGTGTGCATGGATGAACAAGCTGCTTGAGGGGCTATGGAGGAGTTGAAGCACGGACCTCATAAGGGAAGCTTCAACCTCCGTGTCTGTGTCTCCACAGCAGCTGTCACCTGAACCAGTAAGCACAGTGCTTTGGATTGTCATTAAACCCTTGCAAAGAACTGTGCATCACCTCCAAAGGGAGTCCATGAAAGCACCTTGAATCCTTGCCCAATATCTTTCCCTGTACTACATGTCCTTCTAACCCATCCTGTCTATTCCTCACAGCATCACTCTGGTGCCGGAGTGGTCGTGTGTGTTGTCAGGTGCAATGAAAGGCTGTGGTCATCATCATCTTTCTCCTCTCGTCTCCGCTCTTCTCTCTTTTTGGGTTGCACATAGAAGCTACATCCAAAACATCTTAATGGTGATGCAGCATATGGTCATGAAAATGGATATTGTTGATGAGTTGAAAGGGATGTACAGTAGACACTTGATTACACAGCAGTTGCACATTGATGCAATCACAAAGAAATTTGCTCTACTTCATTCGGAGTTTGAGGAGATTTGGTATGTCACAAATTTCTATAGAAGTACGGTGGAGAGCATTCTGACTAGTTGCATCACAGCCTGGTATGGAAGCTCTAGTGCACAGGATCACAAGAGGCCTCAGAGGGTTGTAGACTCAGCCAGCTCCATCACGGGTACAACCCTCCCCACTATCGAGGACATCTTTAAGAGACGGTGCCTCAGGAAGGCAGCATCCATCACTAAGGACCCTCACCAACCGGGTCATGTCGTCTTCTCGTTACTACCTGAGGGAGGTGGTACAGGAGTCTGACCCAAACTCAGTGATTCAGAAACAGCCTCCTCCCCTCTGCCATCAGATTTCTGAGTGGTCCGTGAACCCATGAGCACTACTTCATTATTCCTTTTTTTGTATAATTTATTTATTTTTGTAATTTATTGTAATTTTATGTCTTTGCACTGTACTGCTGCCACAAAACAACTAATTTCACATCATATAAGATGGTGATAATAAACCTGATTGTGATTCTGAGTTGTTTTACCAGCTTGTAAGCTAACCCTGCAAGGGATATATGCCCCCACCTTCAGGTTTAAAATGTTCATCTCTAGAGAACTTGCAGACAATAGCAAGTGTACAATTAACTCTTAAGAGTACGGTTATATTACCACTGATACAGTCCATTAAAATATAAATTAAAAAGAGATTTTCACACTGCACCGCACTTTCTCTGTAGCTATGACACTTCACTCTGCATCCTGTATTGTTTTACCTTGTACTACTTGAATGCACTGTGTAATGAATCAGTATGAATGGTATGCAGAACAAGTTTTTCACTGTACCTCCATATATGTGACAATAATAAACCAATTCCAATTCCAACTTCAGTGCAACATCACAGAGAGCCAAGCAAATTTTTGTAAATAGAATCATTTGGGATTGACCACTGAAAAGAAGCAAGAGTGTTTGAGAATCTGGAAAAAGCTACCATTGTAAAACAATTCACAAAGAAACAATCATGACTGCAATATTCCAACAAAGTAAGTACTGTGCAACACATTCGATACCTTCTAATGTGTGTTGCATTATCCTTGGAGGCACACCCTCCATTACCCTTGATAACTGAGAATCTATATATCACAACAAAACACTGTTAGTGATATCATAACAAAACATTGTTAGTGAACATGCCTGGTAGATAGGAAGACATGGTCTTCTCCAGCATGGTGAGGAACCGCACACAAATGGGTCCCCCTCCCATTGAGGTGGTATTGGTTCTATTCCTCACTGGTTTAGTCTAAATGGAGGAGATTAAGGACATTGAGTAACCTTTCCTTCTTTCAATGTTTGGATGCTTGATGTCTGTGTCGGGGCTGGGTGGTGTTTAGGGGAAGAATATCACTGGTGGAGAGGATGTGTGGTAGGGTGTGGGGTGAATTAACAGTTCTTGTGAGTAATAATATGTATCTGGATAAGTGTGTCTATATGAGAGGTCTGTTTTTACTGGCATCCAGCCCATCTTGTCATATCTTGTAAGATCATGAAATCTCTCCTGACACCTTATTTGCCTCACTCCTGACCAACACTACTCATGCCACCTCCTGCAGGCTGCTCTTACAGCAGCCTTTGCAGGTCTCCTAGCCCCTTTGGACCTCAAGACCTCTCTTCTGCTTTGTATCTCGCTGGCGAGCTCCCTCCCTCTTCACTGCAGCCTCTCTCTCTTCCACGGCAGCCATAATGTGTATTTGGCTGCAATAGGGATTGTGTCTTTAAGGGCTGATAGCTTGCTGTGATAGCTGCATAACAAAATATCGGCAGCTGCTCTGAATTTAGAACAACAAATAAAATGCTGGAGGAACTCAGTGGGTCAGGCAGCATCCGTGGACGGAAACAGCCAGTCGACATTTCTGGTCGAAACCCTTCATCAGGACTACTGTGAATTTCACCTTGTCCAACCAGGAACTGCCCAAGTCACACTTTAGTCCTTCTTTCTTGATGTAAACTGTCCTAACACTGTTAGGACAAATATGGCACATTTTTGTGATTTTTTTTGTTCAGGGAGACCTGATTTTTATGCCAGTGCTTCATGCAAAGATAACACCATCCAATTTCCAGGCAAAAACGTCAATAGTTGCACAAAGCACTTACCCAATCAACACATACCCAGTACTAATTCATTTGTTTCAATCATGTTAGCTTCATAGTTTGGTTTCTAGTTACTGGTGTCAGTCTTTAACTGCTTTGGAGTGCCCATTACCAGCCACATGTCATTGAGTCACCTTGTATTGCTGCTGCCTGAGTCACTAGGGGAAAGTAGAAAGGTCAGTGATGCGAAGAGGAGGTATTGTGACAACGCGCAGCCTACTCTGGGCAGCAAATTGGCATTAAAATCCATTGAAACTGAAGAGTGATATATTTTCTGGTAGAGACCAATTGAAATAAAGCCTAAGTGAACAGCGATTTATGAATTTCCAAATGGACAGGATTATGTTAAGTATGAGAGGGGTGGGCAGGTGGGTGGGTGTGAAGGCGAGATAAAAATGACTGAAAAATCAATCACACGGCCATAGGCAGCAGCATTATGCTGTGAGCTGTTATGAATTGCTGATGTCTCCACACTGTCAAAAGGTCTGAGTAAATGGAAAGTATTCCTACTGAGGTTTGTATTTACGAGCTTAAAGTTAATTATTCAAGTTAATGAAGTGCCAGCAATCGGTAAAATCAAGAATATTCTATTGTACTGTATGTTTGATCAGGAGTGTTAGTGTCCAAAGAGAAGACTTTCCTGAGTGAACTAATGTCCTTCTTTGGGTGCTTCATGCAAAGGTGTCTACATAAAAAAGTAAAGCTAGGAAGCACTGGCATGTAGATTCACTTACGCAGGATCCTCCAGGTTTTTGAGTTTGAAGCAAGAGTGGGTGGGGTGTAGAGGGTGGCTAAATCAACCTCTGAAGCTCCAACACTTCTCACTGTATTCAGTTCAAATCTTTGCAGCTTAATCTGTGAGTGGGAGGATGGAGTATTGTTTGACTGGTGCATTTGGAAATCTATAATGACTTTTCTAGTGCCAATCCAGTAGCTGCTCACTATTAAATGACTGATATTTCCTGTTGCTTTTAATTCCCAATCTGCCCATGACTAAAGTAACCTTGGTCCATTTGAAAATGCAGTTATCCCTATTTACTTATGTTTTATTCATTGTAGGTGTTGGCCAGAAAATAAATGGTGTTGTGAAGATTATTGCAGGTTTAATGTACCATAAAGCCATGTGATTTCTGTCACTTGTCACAAGACTGAAGAATGGGAGTATCTGCACTTTTTTAGGGCTCTTACACTGATGCATTATTGATATTTTGTCCAAAAACGTCACAAAATGTAAGTAGACAGAGGTACTTTTCATTGGCACAATGGGACTTTTTCAAGAGCTTTTTTCAATTACACCTCCAGGCCAAATATTCAGAATAGCATCAACTTTGTTGAAATGATCTGCTGATTATGGTGTGACCTGTACAGGGAATAATATCTATTTTAATCAATGTAGTTCTGTTTGCTGAAATCTCTGTTAATTTGAAAACATTCCCCTTTAATTTACTCAGAAGTCTCATCTAAATCCAGACAGTTGGTCCACAAAAGGGATTTTGAAGTAAATTTCTAAATCTCAGCTTGTTTCACATTTGGACATAGTGATTCAACTTTTTTGAAGCTTAAGTTACTTTTTAATCTGTGCAGTATTCACAAATGTAACTGTATCCTAAATGGAAATGGTTAGTTGTACGAGGCTTTGAAAGTATTTTGCTAGCTTAAATTAATGACTTCCAGGAATCAGTGTGAAGTTCAATGGGCTCTTTGGATGTGATATCACACTTTAGAACATACATCTGCAGAACATGGATGGTAGCAGGCCAGGTGGATATGGTGATTGAAAAGGAATACATGATACTTCACTGACTGATGCAGAGAACAGAAGAGTCAGGAATTCATGGTGGAACTATATAAAACAGGAATTAGCCCACAGCTGAAGTACTGCATCAAAGGAAGTGCTGGATAACTTGAGCAGGGTAGAAGGAGGTTTACAAAGATGTTGTCCAGAGAATTTTAGCTAGGAGCTGTGCTAGGATTGTTTCTTTTAGAACTGAGGAGGCTCAGGGGAAACTTAAACAAGTTATATAAAAATAAGAGAGGCCAAATTAGGGCAGATAGGAAGGACCTATCTCCCTCAGCAAATAACTAGGGATCATAGATTTAAAGCATTAGGAATTAGGAGGATATTGAGGAAAACTTTTTCACTCATAAAAGGGTAACTGTCTTAATCTCACTGTCTGAAGGCTGATGGAGGCCAAACCACTCATTTCGTTTGAAGAGAGGTGATCACTTGATGTACCTTTAAGAGTATAGGCCAGCAGTTAGAGAAGTGGGATTAGACTGAATACCTCTCTTTTTAGCTGGCATGGACATGATGAGCTTCCATGGAATGGCTTCCATCTGTGTCTAAATTTCTCAGATTTTACTGCCCAGTTCTCGAGAGAATCATTGCCCAGTTTGTTGGATATTTATTATTGCTTTTATTTAGAAGGGAGAGGAATTTGCATTGTTATTCACCGTGGTGGATAATAAAGAATATTTTGAGCAAAAGTGAAGATTTACTTTAAGGAATAACTAAAAGGAAGCAATAGGAAGGTTTGTGGTTTGTTTGTTAGTGGAACACATTCTTGGGTCTGATTCACTATTTATAATTTGTTAAAAACTTGTGCACAAATATGTATTGTATATTCATAATCAGAAAACTACAAGTTGTTATGATTTGGACTCTTACCAAGTATAATTTTTTTTGGTGACCCCACGTCACATTTGCTTCTGAACCCTAATTCCTCATGAGCCAAAATTTAAGTAATGGGATTCTGGGTTGCTCGCCAGACAGAGAATCCTTTATTTCCATTGGTATTCCCACTGCAAACAGTGTGGATTAGCTGCGTAACCTCTCACCTCTTGCCTAAAATTTTCTAATCGACCATGGAGTTTGGGCTGAAAACTACAGACTTGTTCTCATTGAGAGACAGGTGCAAGACAGAAGCGAAATGGATTACTTGGCAGAATGAGTACAGTGCTTTAAATGTTTAAAAATCCTGATTCTAGTAAAATTCTCATTTTCTTCAAGGACATGAGGGCTGACTTTTGTCTCTAACACGTATTGCAACATGGAGGATAGGGAAGTAAAGAACGAATCTAGTAACACAAAAGCAAAATAAACTATATGGTGCTATCTGAAAACACTGGTAGCTATCAACAGGTCAGGCAGCATCAGTGGAGAAAAGCAGTTGTGAGCTTTTATGAGACTATGTCTACTGATCTGGGTGAAACTAATTTTCTCTGTCATGAAAATGTGTTACTCAGAGACCACTTGGTTCATCAGAGCTGTGCAATGTTTTTTGCAGGGAAAAATCTTTCATTAATTACAAGATAATGGTTCTGATTCCTGAATGGGATGACTTATCCATCTCAAGGACAAAAATGATCTAGTAAACAGGACATGGAGGTATTCCAAATACCATGTCCTTTCCAGCACTTTCTAGCTAGGCAAACAATTTTGGACATTACTGTCAGCGTAGGGAACTTGGCACCCACTGCCATTTCTCAGCAGTAAGACTAGCTTGATCCTAATGACATATAAGCCTGTTTAAGCAATCAAATTAATTTTGTTGTCTTGATGGAGGACTGTCTACAAGGACTCACCATCAACAAGGATGAGTCATTTCCTTTTGAAAACTACAGCTGGCCTTTTTGAAGTGTTCCCAGAAATACTTTCCCACCAGTTGGACATAGAAAGCACGTTTAAACTTATATCCACAAGCTGTAAATTCATAATAAATCAGTTTACCTTTAGTGTTTATAGCCTTGAATAGAATATATCGTTTTAGTTTGCCATGATACTGTTTGTGTTATAGTGGTCAGAAATTTTAAGAAAATTTATTCAGTAACACATCTGGAAGGTGAAGGTACTTACCACAGCTCTTTAATAATAAAATTATTGACAGGTGGAATTCTCTGCAGCCAATGTTATCATTTGGGTGTCAAATTGAAAACAAATAGATTTAGAAATTCATTCATACAACTCCATTAGAAATGCTGTTGTGCTGTTGAAGATCAGTTTAATCTAGAATAGCGTGGTATTACATACATTTCTGAGCGTCTTAACCCACCAGGAAATGTAGCCCTGACCTTTTGATGAGCTTTTCATTTGTGCCAGCACTTTTTTTCTGGTGTGAAATTCCCCCAAATGTCTTCAACAATACTGCCGCATCCAGAATTTATTTCCATTATGATCTTCAGCTTCACTGATTTGAAAAATGAAAGGTCTTATTTGCTCAGAGACTAAGTTTTATAACCCAATTTCCCTTGAAGTTATGCTATTTGAAAAAGCCAGCAGATAAGCTGCAATTTTTGTGTTCACCGACATCTAGCATGCTAGCCAAACAGCATGTGCTTGGACTTCTTTGCCCATGGATGTTGAGGTCACGATATCACTGTCAGCTACTTTGCTACGGTATTATTTCAGGCCATTGTTGCTGAGAAATATTAATTTAAATATTCTTTAAATTGGAAGAAGGAAAGCGAGACAGACAGACAGCAGGCGACAGATAGAAGCAGCAAGATACCTAACTTGATGTATAAACTGCATTTGAAAATAAAGATTCCTGAATGTTAAGAATTTCCTGTTAGTAGTCTTTAAACTCAGTCTTCGATGAATCTCACCACAGCAAATTTTCCACCTTTTTGGTGTATCTTATGTGAAAATATTCAGTCAAAATAAGTGAATGAAAATCTTGGGAATGTTGTCAATCTTTCCTTCTTTTGTTCGATTTGGAATCAAATACCTTGAAGCACGGATGCTTTCTGAACAGTTCGGCAGTTAGGATTGCTATGAGCATTAAACACAAGAGAGCCATTTCCTCATTGTGATGGCTGGAGATCCAATGATGCTGATGTTGACTTTCAATTGAGAAGCTGTGGGTTCAAATCCCACTCCAGAGACTTCGACTGAAATCTAGGTTGGCTATCAGATGCTGAACTGAGATGTAGCCTGTTTCCTCAGGTGGATTTTAATAATCTCTTGGCATAATTTAAAAGGAGCAGGGAAGTTATTCCTGCCATTCTAGCTGATATTTATCCCTCAACCAACAACTGCAATCAGTTTATCTTTTATTATCATCTTGGTGTTTCTGGGAGTATGTTGCTGAATAGAATCGTAGAAATGTACAGCAATAGAAACAGGCCATTATGGTCCACCTTGTCCATTCCAATAGAGATGCCTATCAATGCTAATCCCATTTGCTCACAATTTGTCTGCAAAATTTCCTACAATACAATAACTTTACAACAACAAAAAAACTTAATTGTCTGACCTTTGGAATGATCTGTGATTGTGAAAGATGCTATATAAATGTTTTCCCTTTTCAATGTATTCCTCAGTGGATATTCTTCCACATTAATATTCTCATACATTAATTGATGGAGCAGGCAGTTGGTCTGTGATGGGAGAATGAGTAAGGCTAAATGGCACCTCTGAACTTTAAAAAGCACTGGCAGCTTTATAATAAACGTGAATAGATTGTCAATGGGAACCCACCAGTGTGCTGTTGACCCAGATAGTAAATACAGGCTTGCCTTTTGCAGACCTACCATTGTGCCTGCACTAATCCCAACTTCATGCCTTATGCAATGGAGTAGTATCACCCAAGAAAGGCTGTCCTTGAAATAGCTGAGAAAGCTTTGTTAGTACGATAAGCCAACTCTCAAACCTGTCAAGGCTTGAATGCTTCTGAATATCTCTGCAAATTGAAAATATTTAAGCAAGCTCAATTAGTTCAAAAATGTTTATAATTCGTATCTCTGCCTCTGATCCTACAGCATCCCTACACCTCTGTCACCTGTGTGAAAGGAAGTTTTGAGCCCAGATTGAATTAGCCATCTCTGTATACATGGCAACACCCTAGACTAGATGTCATGGTCTTGAGAGCGAGCGATGATGAACCACAGAAATCACTTATAGCCAGTCCTCTGCATAGAAATGAGTGGACATGATACTCCAGCCCAGGTTCGATCTGGTGTAGGCTCTGAGGCAGATTCCGCACTGTTTCTGCTGGGGAACTGCAACAAGTTTATGTTCCACTGCCGTGTTCCAACATGTGTCCATTATTGGAGCACAGCTGTAAAATCACAGCCAGTGCATGTGCAAATCACAGCCTCTCTGACACATACTGCTGGCATCACCCAGCAGATTCCAACCCACTCTTGTTTGAAATCTCCCATCTACCTCTACAACATCTTTAACTAGGTCACAACCAAGTGAATCAACTTTAAAATGCATTTATTTTTGATTAACTAAAGTCAAATTAAAGTGATATAATATGTGATAAATTAACTTTTTTGCATTTTGACTGATCTGATCTCTGTTACTGTTACAAAGTATTTTGTATTCAATTACCTGTTTTTTCTAACTTGAAGAACATAAATGTTAATTGGCTAATTTGCCAGGCTTGGAATGAATGAGAAGAAAAATCAGCAAATGCAAAATAATTTGGAAGTGAAAGAATGGTACAAGGTGAGCCTTCATCAGAGTCCCAAAGGACTTTGAAGCAACTGTAGTACATTTTGAAACATTGTCAATGTACTGTAGAAAATGTGGCAGACAATTACCATACAATAATCTCTCATAGAAAGTACTGAGATAATAACCACATAATCTGTTTTAAGGTGCTGGTGGAGGAATAAATATTATCCGGGACCACAGTATCACACCCAAAATGCCTTATTCTTAACTTCTCAAATGCTGGTTGTGAACTTTTGAAGCACTCTTGTTTCTACCTTAGAGTTTCAGCATTCATATTTCTTTATTATTGAAAGTAAGGGGATACGGCAAAGCTCAAATAATTGATCTCATAACCACTTTCCCTGAAAATATAACTGAAATCACCCCTGAATTGTTTCTTCAATTGCTGTTAGTGAATTGACTCTTCACGTTGTTTCCAGTGGCCCCAAATCTGACTGTGCATGTGATTCATTAAAATGACAATGAATATTGAAACTAGGCTACATTTTGAAGAAGAAATTGTTAGTCTTTGTCGCCTTTTACAGCAAAATTAAATGATGCTCAAGTTTTTCCCACACATTTTAGAGCAAATAACTTTTTGGTTTCCAAAATAACATTTTATTACGCTTCTCCTTCCCTGTATAATGAAATGCTGGATCTGCTTTATATCAAATATAATTAGCAAAAGAAAAAAATGTATTGGAATGATTACTGTTGCAAAACAAAACAAGGTACAAGCTGTCTAGTGTGGTTGGTGATAGTTGTTCTCTCACACATACAATTGTTAATCAAATACATTTAAATAAAAGCCAAGGGCAACGTCTCCCCATGTCAGCAGTGACATGAGTCATGCAAGGTGATTGTGCTAAAAAGCTGTTGCCAGGGCTACTGCAGTACTGCCAGAGTGGATGATAGATGTGCATCATGACAGAGTCTGGGCAGTCAACTTGTCCTTCAGGTTTTCTCTCCATGAGTGCATTTGCACCTGGTAGAGACAACATAAAGTAGCTCTGTGAAGGAACTAAAAACAGATTATAAGATACAAAAGAAAATTATGAACTGCTATGCAGAGTGACATAAAAATTGCTAATAATTTTGTCCCAGCTGACCCCCATGTTTCCTGTTACTCACTGTCCCTCATGAAGATGTTCACAAACTACATATACAGCCATAGGCTGTTTTCAATTTTGATATCTAATTGGCTGTTCCTCCTGCTTGAGCCTAGGGAATGGAGCTAATTGGGTACACAGAAACCTCACCGCAACTGTTTTATGGGCATCCCAATTTCAGTGAGCAATACCTGTACTGCTAGCAAGTCTGCAAAACATCCAAACAGAAACTGGACTAAGCCAGTTTTCAGAAGACAGGTTCCAGCCTCTCGCATCGCCAAATGTGCCTTGTCTTTGATGTCCTTGCACAAATCAGATAATGTGGCTAATGCTCTGATTCTTCCTAATGAAAGGCAAATCAAGCTATTTTAGAAACCATGGCACAGAAACTCCCAATTCTGCAGTATGCCAATCTCTCAGCCTCACACCATATCCCTCCTTCTGCTGACTCCCACCAGCATTATTGCTGCTGTTTTCCTCATCTCAGGGCCTACCTTGAGTTGCTGGCACTAAGACTGATGTCTAATACCTTGCACAAATACAGCTGTATCATTTTCCAGATTGCACAGATGATTTTACACATGGAAAATTGTATTCTTTGTGTTTTCAAATATGTTGTGTTAAGAAGCCCCTACTATTTTGACTATGGGTCAGATTACTGAAACGATGCTTAATCTTTCTAGAGGCGAGCAAATTGGTTATGTCCTACGTTGCTGCTGTTTGTGGCAAGGGAGCAGAGGTCAATCAAGTCAAGGAGCAGCTGCTACAATCAAACCCTGTCCTTGAGGGTAAGTTTAAGAAAAGCTACTTTAATTGCTTTTGTCTTGCTTAATTATTGTCTTGCTTTAATAGGGAAGACTATTGTTATGAGACCAAATATAAAGAAATCCTAATCAGAAGATGTTAATTCATCCTACACTTGTACTGATAATAGCCATGATGAAGTCTGTTTTATCATTCAGTCTCTGTCATGTGAGAGTTACCTTGCAGTTTCATTGAATCCTGAGATCAGTCTATGGGAAAATCCTAGATTGTCCTGTAACCTAACCAATATGTAATGGAATTATCATGTTGCTAGAGATAGTGAAGGAAATCTGCGTGTGACAGCAAAACCAAACAATGTGTTTGCAGCGTAATTCCTCTGAAACAGCCTGGAAAGCCATTTAGTTTGATCATAGTGCAACAAAAAACATTAATGAGAGTAAAACCAGATGGAGTACCAACATTAAATCTGGCATCCAAATAGACAAAGGTACACCCAGCATAGTCGCAGATGCATCTTCCATGACTGTACTTGTAGGAGTGACTACCATATAGTTCTTGTGGAGATACAGTGTGTGGTGCTACCTATGTGCTAAATGGGTTCAAAACCATGAGGCACTATAACATAAGAAATAGGGACGGGAATAGGCTATCCAGCCCCTCGTGCCAGCCCTGTTGTTCATTAAGACCATGGCTAATCTTCAGCAACAATTCCACTTTCTGGTACTATCACCATATGCCCTGGCTCCCTTAATGTCTAGAAATCTGTTGGTCTCTGTTTAGAATGAACACAATGACTGAACCTCCACAACCCTCCAAGGTCCACAACCCAGAATTGCCAATGAGTGAAGGAATTTCTCCTCACCTCAGTCCTAAATAGCCTGCCCCTTATTCTGAAATTATGCCTCTTAATCCTAGAATCCTCAGTCAGGGGAATCATCCTCCTTGCATGTTGCCAGTGAAGTCCTTTAGAAATGTTGTGTTTCAATGAAATCTTTTTTCATTATTTTGAACTCCAGAGAATATAAGTAAAATTGTCATCAGTCTGACACTGGAATCTATTCATTTTTTGACATGTCAATTTTCGCCTGGATTTTGGCATGTTGGATTGGATGCATAGAAGCTCATCCAATTTCAAAAGTGGAACTGCTAACTTATAGTACTTATAGTATAGTCACAGATTGAAAACATTAATACGTAACCAGATTTGCTGCAGAAAAACTTATTAACAAAACATTTGGGTAATGATTATTATTTATGTTGAATAGAAGTAGCAAGTCAAGGGATGCACAATGCTGTCCGTGCATAGTACACCTCTACAACTAGATGAGTGACTGCTTGTCCTTGGTTTTCATTACAGATAAAATACTCATTCCATTCCTCAGAATTGTGCAACATTTATTTTTGTGGTTCATCTAGACTAGTGATGTTGAATTGTGGAAGAGCGTGAATTACGTTTCTAGCTGATCAGATAAAAAAAGAAATGAATGATACTTTGAAAAATCTCGCAGTGAGATTTTAACATTGAATTGCACAAGACAGTGGCTGGCTCCTTTTTTTTATTTTGTGGTACAGAGGCAAAGACCTGAGGTTAATTTGTTGCTCCTTGTTTTTCTTTTCCACCAGCCTTTGGAAATGCCAAAACTGTGAGGAATGACAATTCTTCCAGATTTGTAAGTAACTCTTAAATTGAGTGCAAGCTCAGAATTTTCTCTTAGTTTTTACATCAGAAGCTTTCAG
Organism: Rhynchobatus australiae; assembly: GCA_034780895.1. Classification (NCBI taxonomy): domain Eukaryota; kingdom Metazoa; phylum Chordata; class Chondrichthyes; order Rhinopristiformes; family Rhynchobatidae; genus Rhynchobatus; species Rhynchobatus australiae. The sequence goes on from JAUZTB010000001.1 coordinate 53,735,518, forward strand.
TATTTTTACATCAAGAAATATTTTGTTTTCATTTCTGAAAATGGTGCATGATTTTAATCTCTAAAGTCAATTGTAGACATGCTTAGCTTAATTCTGTGGCATTTGAGTTTAGAAAATTACTCTATGGCTATGCCAGATCTTCCATTTCATCTTTTTTATGGTTTGATTGTGCTACATGAACATTTCTTACTAAGTCGGATCGCATTGTTTGATATGATACACGTCTTTCAGAAGATACGGGTTGAAATGCCAGGTATGATTTTTCATACTGTGTGTTACTAATCTATATGTTGTCTTTATACTCTCTGAGCTATGATAAGGGCCACACCACCATTGCATCTCTGGGAGATTCTGCACTGAGCCCTGAACTTCTTTTACATTGCGTAGTATCACCATATGAGCTGGCTCCCGTAATGTCCAGTAATCTGTTAATCTCTGTTTAGAATGAACACAATGTCTGAACCTCCACAGCCCTCCAGGGTCGAGAATTGCCAATGAGTGAAGGAATTTCTCTTCACCTTAGTCCGAAATAGCTCACCCTTTATTCTGGGGAATGTTATGGAAAAGAGAGACCTCGGAGCGCAAGTGCATAGTTCGCTGAAAGCAGTGTCACAGGTAGAGAGGGTGGTGAAGAAGGTATTTGGCATGCTGGCCTTCATCAATCAGGGCACTGAGTATAGGAGTTGCGAAGTTATGATGCAGTTATACAAGACATTGGTGTGGCCGCACTTGGAACATTGTGTACAGTTTTGGTCACCCTGGTATAGAAAAGATGTTATT
>JAUZTB010000001.1:53939450-53954942 GCA_034780895.1 Rhynchobatus australiae
CTCTGTACTAACTCAATGTAACTGCACTGTGTAATGAATTGACCTGTACGATCGGTTTGTAAGACAAGCTTTTCACTATACCTCGGTACAAGTGACAATAATAAACCAATACCAATATTTAAGTTTGTTTTATACTAGTTATAATAGTTACTACTTATTATCGTGATACAAGCTAACGATCCTGGTTAAAAAAAGGTGGAAGTCAAAAGTGGGATCTTTTCTGATGACGGTGCAGAGAACGCCTTTGTCCGCCTCGCTGTTCGATTGTTTTCCCAGCTGGTGGACGCCAATCCCGATGAAAATTCCTCCCGACCGTCGGCAGAAGCCCCAACACCTCCGGCGGGGCAACGCCGGACCCTGGGACATGCGGCCCAGAGGGAGGCCACGTGTCGCCAGGCGGGTCCGCGCCGAGCCCCGGAACGCCACCCAATGCCCCTGGAACCCGCCGACAATGGCTTCGAACATCCGGACACGCAGCCGCCAATCAGCGCCCTCCTTTCCCTTCCACGTAACGTGCGGCTGTTGCTACAATTTTTTTTGAGTAGGAGGCGAGAAACAAAATTAATTTCCGAAGGTGGTTTTATTTCTTCAGTAAAATACACGAACACACACAAAAAAAATAAAGTGATGCCGGTTCAATCGAAGCCGCGATAACAGAAATGCTTACAAAGATTTCTCACCTCTCCTTCCCCGAGGTTGGAGACGTCACAGCGACCGGGAGGGGAGGGGAGGGGAGGGGGTGGGTGGGGGGGAGTGTGGCGCACGTTGCACGACAGCCGCAAATAGGCGCAGGGGGCTATAAAAGGCGTGGAGAGCGCATGTTTGCGTAGTGTGGGCTTTTGTGCGAGCGGGGACGGGTAGAGTGTAGAGGATCAGTAGGCAGATTTTTTTTAAAAAAAGGCAGCGGACAGCAGGAGCCGGGCACTCAATAACTCCCCGATTCTAATTCTGACCACGGGGACTTATTTTCCCCCCTATGTTAACCAGTTAATTAAAAATAAGTTGCTGACGGTACGGAGAAGAGAGTTTGAAGTGTATGATACACCCTTATATTTGTGGGCGAGAGTTTGCTTCATCACTGCAACAAAAAAAATCTTAGCGTGGGAGTTAATGGGGGAAGGAAAAAAACAGCGAGAGGTTTAGTGTTCGCTTTTGAAAATACAAATCTCTGACTTTGAATTTTTGCTTTCGGAACTCACTGGGTTGGGAGTCAAGGGGGGGAACATTAAGTGGAAGTGTCACCAAAGGGGACTTTTAATCTGCGGAAGTTTTGTTTCTCTCTTTGCCGGGAGAAGCGAGGCGGTAGCAGCAGCAGCAGCCGCCGCCGCCTCTACTGCTCAGCGAGCCGGGGCTTCGGCCAGCTTGTCGGGCGCCCGCGCTCGCTTGCTTTCTCTTCCCTCTCCCGAGTGATGCTTTGTTTTGCGGTACCCGTCCGAAAATTCTCCCAAGCACCATGAGCATGGCCAACGACACATACGCATTTGTAAAAGACATTAAGCCAGGAATGAAAAATTTAAATGTCGTCTTTATTGTTCTGGAAATAGGTAAGTTAGGTAGGGGCTCCAGCCCTGAAACAAGAGTAAGTTATTTTAATCGTTTTGAATAATGACAAAATCAAATAATATAACGAAAGTTTCTTTAAAGACCCAAAGCACCATGGTCACGGAGGTTTTTTTTAAGTCACTTGGAAGTGACCCAAGGCAGTTTAAAAGCCCTTTTTTAAAGTGCTAGTGAGGCGCAGGTCAGTTTCTGTGAAAGCGACACCTTCAATTTTCTTTAATTGTGAGTTTTACTTCTGGTGCAGTTAAGTGTATCCACTTCTCTGCAGATTTATCAATGTGCGCTGCTGGAACTAATTATAGTTTGTTTTTATTCACTCTATGCAGGTCGAGTTACCAAAACTAAAGATGGACATGAAGTGAGGTCGTGCAAAGTAGCCGATAAAACTGGCAGCATCACTATTTCAGTTTGGGATGAGGTTGGAGGTCTAATACAGCCCGGGGATATCATTCGCTTGACAAGAGGGTACGTCGAATATGGTCCGCTGACATAACGTGAACCCGAGTAATATCAGCTAGCCAATTTCGTTAGAATATGAATTACAACATAAAACAGTCGCATACAGGGAGGGTGAATCGCAATAGTAACCTTGGGGAAACTGCAAAAAATGCAATTTTTAAAATGGCAACCACATAATTGATAAATCCTGCCCTGCTTAATAAAGGTGGTGTTGGTTCATCGGTGTGGAATGGGGCGAGGTGTCAGGTTGAGTAATGACATCTATGAATGACACGATTCATGCAAAATCCATGGTTAGAATGGCCTTGATGTTTTTAAAAAATCTAAAGAAAATGGTTTTGGAAATGGTTGGAATTCGGCCACCTGATCACTCACTTGTACCGTCTTATTTAAATTACCGGTAATACTTAAATTTAGAGGTGAGGTTGCTGATAGCATACAGCTGGGCTCTGTCGACCTGTTTTGTTACCCTGATCCGTTTTCTACAACTGATTACAAGGATCATGTGAGTGTTGGCAGACTGTTTCAGCATAGGCATTCAGTTGTAGGTTAATGAACAGAAATGAGAGCTCCTGATCTTGAAGGTGATTTGTACTTTGGGCAGTGGGGTGAGTTTAGTCAACTTGGTTCAATTGTTCAGTTAACCACTGAATGATATTGCCGAGACATCTTAAATGCTGAACAATAGTACCCTGTAAGATCTTATCACGTTCATATTGGCTTCTAATTGCTCATCCAAACTTTCCCCCCCTTGAATTCCATCCATGTGGTACACCATCTTGACATGGAAATGCATCGTTATTCTTTGTCACTGGAAGTAAATCCTTGAATGCTCTACCAAACTGTACTGGGAGTACCTTTTCCAGTGTTTCAAGGAGGTAATTCAGCACCATTGCTATTGGGATTGAGTAATAAATTCTTGCATTGCTTGAGATATTCACTGTCCATAAAGTCTTTGGAGTACACCATCTACCTCCATGAACACTGTGCACCAGTCCACTGAATTCCTTTGGTTTAGCTTCTGCTCTAGTATCTGATGTGTGACTTGTGTTGTCTAATTTGCCATCACCAGTCTATCTTTAACACATCCCAGCACGAGTGGTATTTCCTCACTTACCATTGTGTGATCGCCTCTAAGTGTGCTGTAAGACCCCTATTTATGGTGTCTTTGGTACCTGCATATGTTAGAAATGGGCTCTAAGTGTAAGTTGATATAACTTTACCTCCCCATGAATCTCTATGACTCGGTGGCCCAAATTTTGCTGGTGTGGGACGCCTGCAGATTTTCTTCAACTATGGAACGGGATACTGCAGAGCTTGTCCAGTAAATGCATGGGCCATTAAGCATGTGCAAAGGGACATCTGCAGTTTTGTGGGTAACAAATAATTGGATTTAATTGGAAATGAATGTATCAAATTTGACAGAGCAAGAGACAAAGGAAAAGTAGAGATTTTTTTCTTTAAAGTTGTTACGTTAAAACTTACAATGTAATGGAGCTTGTGTGTCACTTATTTGTGTCTGAGATATTGGCAGTATGTTATCATTGAATGTTTTTTTTAATGTACCAACTCAAACTGCCTGCAGCAAGTTCTTGCCGTAATGCAGGCTGGCAGACTGAATTGAATGGAATAGCAAGGTCTGTCAAAAGACAATTTGTGGTGCACCTGAGCTTGACTTTGTTAGTCAAGCTGCACATCAATCAGTGTGCCTTGCCCATTATTTTTCTAGCAGAATTTGGACCCTTAATCTTCATACTGATGTCTGTCATGTATCAAATCTTGGATGGACTAGAACTTCTCTTGCCTACATGGAGGCCATCCAATTTTTATCTGGCCTCACAGTCCTTGTATATCAGCATGTACCCTCTCCTGTAACTGATCTACTTATTTCTTTCTTTACCCTATCTAGACAGTCTACATTCTGAATTCTTGAGCTCCTCCGCACCTTCTAAAATAAATCTTGTCTTCTGGCTCCTGTAATATTTGTGCCTGCTCTCACTTCCTGAGTTTCTCCTTTCTGTTCAGATTTCCTGCAAGTCGTCCTGCAGTGTCCTGCATGAAAGGAAGCATGCGTCTGGAGTTACAATGGTGGATATTCAGAATTGTGCTTAAATTGATTAAAGCTCCTGTGTTCACCTTCATGTAACACATACACCTATCTGCCCCTACTTTATCAGTTAATAGAACTGCCAGATTGATAGTTGTGTTGAGAATACAAGCTCATTTCACATTTGTCGTGAAGAGGAGACTTTCAGTTGACCATTGATTTCAATTCAAGCCCAGGATCTAGAAATGAAATAATATTATACTAACTACTGAATCAACTATTCCTATAACTCAAAGCAAGTCTAATTTGAAAACATCAATTAAGCATTTCTTTCAAACAGGACCATCCATGTTGAGTGGAAGAGACTGCTGTATTGTTTATCCTCTGATACGGGGATTTCTGTGATTTATGGTACTTCGACCTTTATTACTCTGGTTTATTGTTTAAGCAAACTGAAGAACCTGAAACCTGTCCTGAATGAGTAGATGCTGAAATATAAATCTGTTTCATTCTATGGGATAAATTTCCAATGAATGTGTTACAAATAACAAACTAGGATCTGAATATATTCTGCTGCTACATGAAAGTGCAGAAAACTTCTCAGAAGTTCATCTGCAGTCTGGTTTATTTCCAACACTGGATGTGTCTGCTTGCAAGTTAGGTTTGTTGCCACTTACAGATGAATGTACATTTAAGACTGATTTGTCAGGATAACTGCCCTGACTGGTTTAATTTCAGCATTATAATGAAATATAGCAGCATGCCTTTCTAGCATAAAATATTGGCAGATGAATTTGAGCTGTTTACATAAAGATAAGAAGGCAGCAGTCATCACTTCTGAGAGCCTTCTGAATAGAACGTTTAGTTTGGTAGTCTTTTTTTTTGTAGAAATAGCTTTTTGGAAATGATGGTGGAATCACTGGTGAATTGTCCCAGAGACTGCCATTTGAACAACATTGCTGACTGTTAATTCTCCTTTCTTGCCCTTCACTACTTTGCTACTCAAATCACATGACTTTCAGATGGGATGGGAAGTTTTTATTGTGATACAAAGCATCATGGTTAGGCAGGATAAGCTGATGGACCTGTATCTGCCTTTGTTTTATGTATGTCAGTAACATTTTTGATTGTGTGGCCTGTTTCTTGTGAATGGAGGTTTATCCTCCACTATCATGAATAAGGCACATCAGTCGGTCAGAAATTGGAGCTATCAACTAGTTCCACTGTTCTAGTGCCGATATATTTACTGTTCACTTCAGATTCCTCAGGAAAGGGGCTTCCTCGTCAGTAATTGTCCTCCGAAAGCCTGCCAGTTCAAATGTTTTCCTATCTCCAATCTGCAGAATGGTGAACAGAATTGTTTTTTCCACTCTTGGCCTGAATGAAGGGGAAGCCAGTCTCTCTATGAAGCTGAGTGGGAGAAGCAGGAAATGATTCTTTCTGACGTCACTTGTTGAGAGTGTGGTTTACTTACTGCATGTATTGCAGGTCACATTGTTTCCTCTTGCTGCTTTGCAATTTGACACATTTGTCTCATGCACTTTTAGCAGTTTTGCTTTCTGGTTTCCACTTGTGATAAAATGGATGAAGAATACTTTTGTTTCTCTCACTTAAATCCCACATTGAATTTCTTGTGACATGCCGTTTAATTTTACCAGCTTTCAATGGAATTTGATGTTCTCTACTTGCAGGGATGCATGTGGGGGTGGGTGGGAGAGAATCTAATCGATTTTAGAACTCAATGCCAGACACCATGTTTATCCTAAAGTGAAGTTCTACTATAGTCAATGAGGTGATTATCGTTGATTTGAACTGTTGGTCTTGGTATAACTATTAAAGTCTATGGCCTAATTGTGGATCGATTAACTCTGGGTGGGGATCTGGGAAGAACTCAATGGGTGATGAGATTTAAGGTCACGTGTGCAAAGAGAACCAAGGTTGCCGATCAGTACACATGATTTGCAGTGTGTGTTGGACTCCTAATGTTTTTGTTCATTCCTAGGGTGCATGAGTTCATGGCAAAGCTGGCAGATTGGTTAATTTTCCTTGAGTGGCTTGCTAAATCGTAAGAATTAACCCCATTACAGGGGCTCTGGGTCTCAGATGGGTTGGGCAGCAAAGGATGCCAGGTTTCCTTGCTTGAAGTTTATTCATAAACAGGTATTTGCATCAATCCAGGGAATTTGTGGTAACTATTACTAATGCTAGTATTTGTCTTGTGACCTGGCTGCCATGGTGGGGTTTGAACTTGTCTGTGGATCACCAGTCCTAGTCTCCTGGAATCTAGTCCACTAATGTAACCACAGTGCTACAATGACCTCATTTTGTTGCATTTAACAATCCTTGGGTATGAATCTAATTTGCGTCATTTGTTCCCAATATGGTCTGGCATTGAGTTCTAAATCAAGCAGTTTAACTATTTGGCAGTTTACTCTAATTCCGGCACAGAGTAAGGCTACCATATATAGTACAAAAAAAATTCTTGACTCTCCTGAAATGAAGTGGCAATAACTTCTCCAGTTTGACTCAATGACTAAAACTGCAGAGTTAAAAGGGGAAAGCAAGCTGCTTCATTTCGATATCCTTTTTTTTTGCATGTGATGAGATTTGCTTGGAACTTCAAACTTAAAAGGTGTGTGCCATAATTGGATGACAAGATGGGACTTGATTCTGACCCTTGTGATTGAATTGCCTAGTGACTCAGTTGTATGCACGAATGGCTGAAGGCTGATTTGGGACTGCTCTCTACATACTTTCTAAAGGAGAAGTATAAGGAGAGATTTCGTAGAAATTACAACATGGCATGTGGCCCAAACTAAGTTACGGCAAGTTCCTTAACCAGAACTTGTTTACTCTAAACCTTGACCTCTTCCTGTATCTCTTTTTCCTTTAAATGTTTATCCATTTCTTTTAATCTATCTCATTTGCTTATTTAAAAGTATTTTATGTTCTATGTTTCCAGGAACAAGATGTCCTAATCTGTTCTTTACCACACTGGATATCAAAAATTATGTTCCCTGTTGCCAGCACTCGCATCCTTCTCTTGACCTGTATGCTAACGTATTGACTGCCCATGGTAGTTTTCTGTGGTCCCTTCAGCAAAAGTCATTGCAAATGGGTGTTTTTTTAATCTCTCATGTGTTTTGCTCAAATTTGTATTGCTTCAGAGGGAGCACTGTTAAAACGCTCGAACAGGCTTGTAAACTTGCATGTAGGTTTGAAAATGGGAATCAAATCTTTATTGTGTTAAATAGGTAGGCTGACTTAGGAATATTTCAAAATAAGGACACTATTCTCTGCAGCTAGAGAATCCATAATAAGGGTGTGTGTGTGTCTCCATTTAAATTGCCTCCACATGAATGATATACTGCTTAGCCACAGTGTGAAAGCCAAAGGCTGCTTGAGTAAAAGGTAGATGTTGCTATGAACCATCACCTGTACTTGGTTAGGTTTTGGCTTGCTGCTCCCACAGACAGAAAATACCAAGTTAAAAATGAATCTGACTGTTGCAATTATGTGGCACCTGAAGTTGTATTCTGAAGGAGATTTTTAAGAGTGCAAGACCAGGCCTGTTATGTGAGGTGGCATTGGTTGCTTAGAATCCTAGGACTAGATTATCCTGCCATCATGTGGCAGCATAAGGTAATAGCGTGGTTATATAATTAATATAGAGAAAGGTAAAAATGCCTCATTTTGGTGCATTATAACCAGTAGTCAAAATGAGGTATCTTTTCTCCCGGTACAATTTCTGTACTTGACCTGCACATGTTTTCAAAAAAAAAAGTAAATCACTTTATTTAATGCAGAATCATGTAATTAATTCATTGACCCGCTCCATGACCTTTTGCAGTTATGCTTCAATGTGGAAAAATTGCCTGACGCTATATACAGGGAGAGGAGGCGATCTTCAAAAAATTGGAGAGTAAGTATTTTGACACAACATGGAACTCCCAGGGAAATGGTTTCAGGAGCACTACTCCAGTGCCCCCTTGAGAATAATGCGAACAGTATCAATCTTGTGATGCACTCCAGTTTAATAGCCTAATTATGACCTGCATAATAACCACTTGGGCAAAATGTCAGAAGATATCTGGTTCCTGTGAGGTCATATCCTAATAGATATGGTGTCATTCACAAAAGAAGAAAAACAAAACTGGGATAAGAGAGTGATGCTTTAAGGGATGTTTCAGTGCATCTGTGCCCACAGCCCTCCTGCTGATGAAGGTTGCTATGATTTTTTTTTAACAGAAGGAAATGAGCTTGATCACTAGCTCATTTCCTATGAGATTTAAAGTTAAATGTTCCAGGCAATGAATAGGGATCTATTAATACATCAGCCACAAGCAGGAGTTTGAATCTGTATCTTAATCATCCCAGGGAAGCACAAAGTGCAGAATAAATTCAGCATGGAAGGAGGCTATTCAGCCCATGCTCTTTGTCAGGACAACATACTGGTTCCACCCCCTAGGCCTTCTGTGGCCTTGCAGTTTTTTCTCTCCTTGGATATGACATGCCATGTATCTTGCCTTTTCCCTCTTGAAGCCACCACAGAGCCTGTCTCCCATCAAATCTGTAGACAAAGCATTCCAGATCCCAGTCACACTTCTCCTTTTATATCTATGACCTCCAGTTCCCCTACCTCTCCACCAACAGGAACGGTCTCCCATTATCTACTCTGTGCAGGTTCCTTGTCATATTACATTCCTCTCAGATTTCCCCTCATCCTTTTCTGGGAAGTCCCTGCCTCCCTATTCTGCCCTTGTCACTGTAGTCTGTCATCTCAGAGATCATTCTTATTAATCACCACTGGACTTTCTCCAATAATTTCATGTCATTTCCTATAATTATGTGACTAGAATTGGACATAATACTTCAATTGAGGCTGGATGATAGTTTTATTAAAGGTTCAATGCGACTTCCCAGCATTTGTGCTCTTTACCTCTGTTGATAAAGCCCAGAGTCATGTATGGTGTTTTAAACCACTCTACAAACTGGCCTTGCCACTTCCAATGATTTGTGCACCTATACCCTAGGTCTTTCTGTCCTGCACCCTTTTCAGAAGAGCAACCTTTATTCAATAGGGCTTCTCATCATCCTTCCTACCAAAATGCATCAGCTCACATTTCTCTGTAGCAACTTCATCTGCCATGAACTGCCCATTTCACCGGCCTGGTTGTTATTCTGCTGAAGAAACGGGCAGTTCACCATCTTCCTCGCAGTTCATACTACCAGATTTTGTCATTTGGAAATTTCGAATTGTGGTTCTCCCAACCAACTCTAGGTCATTTTAAAAACAAAAGGCAGTAGGCACAGACACTGATTCCTGACATTAATTCTAATTTTGTCTTCAATTGTGACTTTAATTCCAAATGTCACTGATACACATTTTAAAAAAAAAGTGCATCATCTGCTGGTGGACCTGTGTAATACATCACCTATACATTGTTGCTCACCCTGCCCCCAGGTGGTAACAGGATAACATTACAGGCTGAAAGTTCTCTGGAAGCAACCAAGAGCTTGACTGATATATGATGGAATTTGACTTTCAATAGGAATATGATTTCACCTCATCCACTCTTTCCCCCGTGGAACAAGTTTTGGTAGTGGGAGAACAGTTTTTATGGCCTTGATATGAAATGAAACATTTTAATGTTATGTTTCTGCATTTAATATCACTGTTATGAAACACAGGCATTTCTATTTGCATGTAACAGTTGTGTAACAATCTTGCTATTCTGTATGGAGTGAGGTGAGAGGAGTTAGATGTGGTACTAGGGGAGTAAATGAGAGGTGGACAGCAGCATGCAAGATAAATGTACCTGAATCAGGTTTATCATCACTGACATATGTCGTGAAATTTGTTTTGTGGCGGCATTAGTGCAAAACAGACATTAAAAATAACTAAGTTACAAAAATAAATAGTGCAACTGAGGAATAATGAGGTAGTTTTCATGGACTGTTCAGAAATCTGATGGAGAGGAAGGTGTTCCTGAAACATTGAGTGTGGGTCTTCAGGCTCCTGTAGCACCTCCCTGATGGTGGTAACATGAAGATGGCATGTCGCAGGTGGTGAGGGTCCTTAATGATGGATGCTGTTGCCTTGAGACACTGCCTCCGAAGATGCCCTCAGTGACAGGGAGAGTTGTGTATACCTGGCCATATTGCTGAGACTATGTCCAACCTGAGCATGGAGTTGACAATTGCTGCTTTTATTATCCCATATAGGGCCCTGGAGTGGTATTGGCTTTGCAATTCCTTGCACTTCCCTCATTCTTTATGCAATAAATGTTAAAGGTGTTCAAATGAGCAGTGTTTAACATTTTAATATTTTCTTTTTGCTGTTAGGTTTTGTATGGTATATTCAGAAGTACCCAACTTTAGTGAACCAAATCCAGATTACCTCAACCAGATGAACCAAACAAACAAAGTTGTAAGTGTTGTTGGGACAGCTGATAGCATGTCGTATTGCCATGATCTTGTTTAATTCAATTTATTTTGCTATGGAGGTTTTATTCCTCATTGACATGTGGTTCTATCCTTTCATTTGATATTTAACTGTTTTATCAAGGCACAAAGTGAACATAGAAACAATTCTCCTCCTAGTCAGCTGGCTACAAATGGACAAATGCAAACAGGTAAGCTGGTAATGCAGATCAATCTTGTTTCCCTTGTGCTTGCAATTCCATTTGGTAACTGTTCACTGTATGAGATTTTATACAGGAAAACACGTCATTTGCACTAAAGTATTTTGTTTGCCCAAGAGATGCACCTTGGCTAAACAAAGTGTGCTTTTTAACATGGCTTTTTCTAACCAATTATTCCATCTTCTGTCTGCTTAACTATAATACCTATTCTGTCCACTGTCAATATTGTGCTATCAGGAAAGGGCTCTTTCTGAATCGAGACCAGTATGATTCATTTTTAACGATTAGACATTCTCGGCTTAAATGCTTCATCTGTCCTAACTCAGATCCTGAAGATAGTGCTGGGTGGCAGTACAAAACTCAAGGGCTTCATAAACCCTGCTGTGGGTGCAAGAACCTGCCAAATAAATCTTTAGTACTGGGGGGAAAAAAACTACTGAAGGTGCGTCCAGGCCAAAATTACTTCTCTCGCAGAAATATGGGATCAGCCAAAAAATGTTTTAAGGCAAATTTTATCTGACTAAATGGAATTCTTTGTATTGGAAGGTTGAGGAGGGTAATGCATTAGATGTAGTGGTAAAGCATAGAGCACATTCAATACAAAAACTATGCCAGACCTCAGCTGGAGTACGGTCCAGAGTTCTTGCCATCACACCTGAAGAAGGCCATCAAGGGAACACTTGGAAGCTGCTGGGGATGAGGAAATTTAATTATGGAGAGAAATCGAAGATGCCAGGGTGGTTATCCTTGCAGCTGAGAAGGTTAAAGAGGGGTCTTCAGAATTGATGCAGTTACTAAGGAGAATGTGCATCTGGCAAATAGCTGGAGTAATTAGCAATTGGCTGAGGAATTAGTGTAGATGAGAAACTTCATTAAAGGATTATGATTTGGAGCACTGAGGATTGTTAGGATCTGTAGGAATTGTTCAGAGCTCTTTGAAGACCAAATTTTACAATGCATAGGTTTAATTGGGCAGCCTTGTCAAAGAATGGTCAAATAGCGTTCTGTGCTAATAGGTTCCTTTGACGGTAGAGGAATCAGATTCAGTAGTTATGGCTGCTTTGCTCCAGTGTGCTGGTAACTGATTTTAATCAAGCTGTCATGTAATTGGAGAGGATAGGCTGAGTGAAAGGTGGCATGGCAGCACATTTAGTACTGTCATCTCACAGCTCATGCAACCTAGCATCAGTCCTGACCCTGAGTACAGTGTCTGTGGAGTTTGCATGTTTTCCCTGTGATTGCATGGGTTTCTGCTAGATTTGCTCTCTCATCTTAAAGGTGTGCTTGTATGTTAATTACTGACTATAAATTACCCCTTAATGTAGGTGGCGAAAGAATCATAGGAGTGTTTGGAGTAAATTGCAAGGCTGTGGGGAAATGAAGGGAAGGAGACTGATAGGAATGCTCTGCTGTGAGCTGGTATGGACCCAATGGGTTAAATGGTTTCCTGTGTCATAATAGGCAAGAAAGAAATTGCTGCCAAATCATGGTGTGGAAATTTGATGCATATTCCTGTACCTATAAATAAATTGGGGCCAGTTCCTACATTACAACACTAAATATTTGATTAGTTGTCCAGTCCTTTGGGACATTGAGAAAACCACTATATAAAATGCATATCTTTAAAGATCTCATTCCTGCTCCCCTTTGCACTCTGCCTCCAGAACTCAGTTAAATTTTGAATGATAGAGCTGCAGAGCTGTTCCAGGCTCCTATTGTAAACCTTGCAGAAGGCCCAAAGGCAAATGATTTCTCTTTGGCTTCCACCAAAATCACAGCAGGAATAATTGGAAAATCTACCACAATTCTTGTTGCCTGGTAATGTAGACTGATGATTTTGAGGTTTCTGACTGGTTCCACCCACTTGAATCTTGGTGTCTGGTCAGAATTCACTGCTCAGTAGGTTGAAGACTGTAACCTAGCATTTCAGTAAATGTTTTTTTTGACTATTTTGAAGGAGTTGAGCAAATGATCCTTGATGAAAATAGCAAGGGTGATCATTTTTGAAAATGTCAAAGCAAGCAGAATGGAGCAATCTTTGGGTTTCCTGCTGCAAGGGCAGGGTGAGAAAAAAACATGGCAATTTCTTAAATGGCAGTTGGGAGGCAAACCAAGTCCTAGGACTGGGTCTCTGTTAAACTCAAGTAGAAATGTCTGTAAATTTGCTTGATTCAAATGGACAGTATTGGCCATGCAGAACAATTGAATGTGTGATTGTATTTAGGGATCCCTCACAATACTTTTACCATCATGTTTTGTAAAGCACTGCTCACCACCAAACCAATATTCAGATTCTCTGTGCCATGGAACTATTAATGCTAGTGAATCACTGGCCCCTTTTGGGGAACATCCTTGCATCTTGGGTTTCCTGCTCACCAATTTGTTTAACTTGATGCGGGTGAGCTATGGCAGGTAATTTATTCACCCGTGGTTTTAAACTGTGTACTGTTAGTTTGTACTACATTTCATTTGGTTAAGTGTAGTTAGCTACTCATATGAGTGAACACTTACTTGCTGTTGCTTCCTATCTTAATGTTAAACTGGTCATAAATGATTTGCATTTCATTGTAAGAATTAATTGGCATGGCTTGTGACCAAGCTGAATGCAATGTGCATTTTATGTAGTTTTTACTTAAAGCTTGTAAGTCTTAATGTTGTGACTTGAATGGTTTAATCTGCAGTATTTTGCTTGATACAGGAAAACATTAATGTCAAAGGTTTCAATCATTTTTGTTTAGGGAATGGCCCACAAAGTGCGCCATTGCTGGGGGGACATCCCCCATCAAGCAGTAGCCACCAGCAGCAACAGAATCCTAACTTTGCAGGTGGTGGAAGAAACAATGGACGGGGACCAATAGTTCAGCCACAGATGACTCTAGCTCAAGGATCTGCAGCTGTCGCCACTGTTAGCAATGGAAGAGACCCACGCAGAGCATTTAAAAGATGACCTGTGCCATATGTATATACAACCTTGTTCACTTCTGCACCCTACTTGAACCCACTTGATGCACTTTTATTTTTTTATATAACTTGTTTGTGTGTTTGTTTTAACTCTCCATCGTTTGAGGTGGGGGTTTGAACTGCAGAACATCTGACTCTTTATTGAAGTGTCTTGCAGTATCGGAGCTGCACAGGACTTCATACCTTCGTGGTCTGGAAATGAGTTGCCAAAGTAGAGGTGCTTGTGTTGAGAGCAGCAGGGGGAAAAAGTTAATTTTAGGTTTAAAATATCAATAAAATGTAATTAAATTACGATAGTGTGCAGTGAAGGGTATTATGTCACCTATACTGTGATCAGCAGTGTTGATGGATTGAATCTTGAATGTAAGTACTAAATTTGTACAAAAGATTTATTCCTTCAGGTTGCTATGGCATTGGCAGGTGACAGTGGAAAGTTTATTGGCATTGAACTGTACAGATTGAAGAGTTTGGGTTTAATCTAGTCTCCATTGCCTGTGTGGCAATATCATGATGCAACTTGTATCCCTTGGAGGAAGTGAATGACCCTGAACTTGTATAAGAAATGACTTGTGCCAGAAGAATGTATGATGATTGGAAGGTGCATCCTGCCGGGCTTAATTGGATAGCCTGTAAAATGCATTGAGAAATGTCCACACAAGCACAATATGGCTCAAATCGGCCACTATCCCATAACGTAAGCCCCTAATGTACTAGGGCTTAGGGTAATGAGGTGAAAATATCAGTACTCTTTAAAAAAAACAACCAGCTGGAGTTCTGAACAAAAGCCAAGCATCACTTAGCTGCAATAAATGTATACACACCAATACAGTCTGATATTTTGGCTCTGCATACGTCAAGGACATTTAAACATACTTGTGCAATAAATGTTGCTGCCTGGTGTGTGTAAGTGGTATTACACAATTCAAATGTATATATTTATATGCAAGTGCCAATCTCTGTACAAAGCTGAAAAAGTAGTTGAGGTAATTTGTGCTTTACCCCTTAAAGTTCGAAGATTTGTTTTGCTTAAAAAAAATTTATGATTCATTTGAATGTGACGTATTCAAACCTTGCTCTACATCTTTGCAAGCTAACACTATCAGTACTGCTGTACTGAAAGCTCCTCTGAGAACTGTCATCTTTCAGTTAAACTAAAGCTCCTGTCTCCACTGAATGTAGAGCACCAATTGAAGAGTAGCACAATTGTCTTTGCAGTGTTCTGACCAGCATTTCAGTTGACCATTGTTTTCATTGTCTGAAAATTTGAATGCACCTCAGCTGCTCTATTTGCCCACAACACAACTGTGACCACAGTCCAAAGCTACTTCATTGGCTGAGGAATACCATCACCAAGAAGGGAATGAAACTAAAATATACCTACCTCTGGAAAGGTACACAGATGACATAAAGTACAAATGGTTTGCTTGTTATTTTTTTTAAATTAACCTCTGCTTATTATGATTGCAAACTCTTACCTCAGATTGGTATCAAACAATAAACCTAGAACAGTGAAAGACTATAGCACTGCTGGAATAAATCAGCTTCTGTGGAATTTGGAAAAACTAGTGAGGTTGAAATTGGAATAATGGATCTAGCTTTATTTGGCTCAATTTAGCTTAAATTTAGAGATTTTAGTCTACTAAGTACTGCAAATAGAGCAACATAAATATTTGCCATAAACTGTTTATGGTAACCAGGAATGAAAATTCAAACCCCAAGTATCAAAAAAAAACTTAACTGCCTGGCAGATAGACATAGATTTAAATTTTGGTACCTGCCTCATTCTTAATACCTATATTATGCCAAAATTAGTTTTAAAGA
>JAUZTB010000001.1:54086474-54098182 GCA_034780895.1 Rhynchobatus australiae
AACTTCTCTTCTGGCATCAGATATAATGGAATTACTACAGCACCATCCTCAGGAATGGAGGAGGCAACAGGTGGGTGCTTGTGGTGGTCACTCACCATTGGTCCTCTGGTAGTCCACTGTTTACATCCCTGCTGACCCTACCACAGCCAATGTGTGCACAACAAACTCCTACAAATATCAATGTGATAATGATTAAATAATCTACTTTTTTAGTGATTGCGAGAGAAATATTGGCCAGTATGTTGGAGATAACTGCCCTATCCTCTTTCAAAACAGTACCCATGTGATCTTTTATGTCCACTTGGGAGAATAGTTGAGGCTCAGTTCAATGTTTCATCCAAAAAAACCGCACCCCAACAGTTCAACACTCTTTCAGTTCTGCTCTGGATCACCTTGGATTTTTTGTTCTTAGGTCTCTAGGCTGTAAATTCATTCCTTGACCTTTTGATTCAGGGGTAAATGTACTACTAATTGAGGCACACCTGGCACCCCAGTTTTTATCACTCCAATTCCTCCTATCATTTGCCCTTTTGTCTCACTATTCCTGCCAACTTACCATCCCCTCTTCTCCAACTATCTTCTTCTGCCAAAGTTTCCCATTTCTGCTTTCCCCCACTCAGTTCCTTCTTGTCAGCTCTTTATTTGTAATGTTATTTGATCCCGGTAATGGGCAACACTTGCAATATTGTTGCGTCACTTCTGCTGTCTGGTTTTGTTGACTTGTTGAGTTTGTGGTTTAGCATGTCCTGATCTGATTTTCACTTGTCATATTGTTGCAATATTTTTATGTCAATTTTTAAAATTAAAAGCCTATAGCACCACCACGTATGCAAACTTGTCAGTGAATAACCTGGCCACTATTGGTAGAATTTCCTTTTGCCACTAACCTCTACATTTGAAAAATAATGCCAAATTTACTTGCGGAAGAATTGTGTCATTAGTTTCTAACACTAAACATGTTTGAGCAAATTGCTTAGTGGTTGTACTTACTTCTGCAGGATCACTTCCACTGAAGTGAAGCCAGATATGAAAGATAAGCATAACACTCTCCTGTATATTTATGGTGGCTGCCAAACACTAAATTTCTTCCCCCACACATATACCCACCCATGTCACAAAAGCATAATTAGCTTTAGTTAATAATTCCTTTGTGTGCATTCCTTATTTTTTAAAAAAAATTGGCTGTTGATGCTGTGGCCTAGATTTGTATCCAGATAAGCTACGTTTAGTTTAAAGTTATTCATCATGTCACATGGTGCTTTAATTCTACTGTCATCAGTACTGCTGAGATGTTTTAATTTACATTTCAGCAATTTTTTAAAATGAATTAAAGACAAGGTGGTGGTCAAATCTCAACGTTCTTTATTCTGCTTTCAAAAGTCTTTATTCTGATACCAAAGTCTGAATTTTATTTTGGATCAAAGATGCTGCAGTTGGCATGAAAATTCATGCCTTCCTACACTGCACCCATTTCTCGTTCCTTTTGCCTCTTCAACCATGATGTCTGTATCTTTTCCTCTCTTTCTTTTCCAGTACCTCTGAGAACTCCCATTAGCAATTCCCAAGGCTCAGAATTGCACTATTACACCATGAGACTGCTATCAGCTTTGGTATTTCCACTGTTAAGTTATTTATTAACTAGTCTTTCTGTAAAATATCCTGAAAATGGTGCAGTTTATGAGGTTCTTTCTGAGTTTCATGAAAACTTCATCTTGCCATCTTGCCTCACTATCACAAAACACAAATAGTATTAAGTTCTATTTTTAAGATGGGTACACGCATCTAAACCCTCAAATGCAAGTCACATCCATTACAGTTTAAGTAACATTTGAATGATGTGTTGTAGTTATTCACAATTACTTATTCTGAGCAGTGTCTCATTTCCTAAAGTCTTAGTTGTTGCTAAAGTCTTTAAAAATACCAGAAAATAATTCTTCGCTCTCTTTACTTTCTCTCAATTGAATCATTTCCTTATTTCTCTTACTGTGCTTAATCTTAAATTAATTTCACCCTCCCTAACTTATGGTTCTACTTTACTAATTTCAGTTCTTCAACCTGCTCTATCAAGTACCAGAAGACCAAATTCTGTCACTGTGATGTTATTAACTCACACATGGCAACCTAATGGGGAAAAAATGTTTGGATGTAATGGTAGATTGAGTTGATGCCCTGCTGAGAAAAAAATAATCAAGGCACAGTATTTACTGAAATACTCTTTAAATAATGTCAGCTCAAACAAGATCTATTCCAATAATTTATTAACACTATATTTCATATGTATAAAATCATGATAATGATGACGTCATAAAACAATATAAGCTTTAACTATTATGAAGGGCCTCAGAAGTTAAAATTTCCAGCCAAGCCTTTCATCAGGACTCATTATAACACAAATGTGCTCCTGTATTATTAGTTAAGCTTGTGTACTCCAATATAAGATTTCTAAGATTTCTTTATTAGTCACATGTACATCGAAACACAGTGAAATGCATCTTTTGCATAGAGTGTTGTTGGGGCAGCCCGCAAGTGTTGTCAAGCTTCTGGCGCACAACTTCCTAACCCGTACGTTTTTGGAATGTGGGAGGAAACCGGAGCACCCAGAGGAATGCAACCTCTCACGTAATTGGTTACTTTGTGAGTCTTAAGGAAGAAGCTATAAACAAAATCTGCTTCCTGTTTTGAATTCCCTTCACAGTAGTCAATCTGTTGTATTGTGTGCAACATTTTCCCTAGATTAAATTATCACTGTCTTTGCTCTCTAAAGTATATAATGCTAGCTCAAGGTCGAAGCTCTTAATGATCTCTACACATGACAAAAAAGGCAAATGTGCAAAACTAGCCATCTCATGATTTTGTACTTACCCCTGAATGTATACCCAAACTGGCAAACAAGAAAAAATGACTACTCTCACTTTCACTTCCTTGAGCAAAGTTGATGTATTTCTCCATTAAGGCATTCAACAATTCAGCTCTGAAAATTTTTTACAAGAGATAGGATGTTTGAGGAAAAAAGGAGAAATATGCACAAACATGCATAAGAAAATAAATGCTTTTAACTTTTACAACACTTTTCACACATAAATAACATGAATCTGCAGCACTGTGAGTTTTTTTTAAGATGTAAAAATCCATCATAGCTTCCTTTTATGAATATAGATATTCAGTGGTTCAATAGATTATTGGTAAATATAAGCATTTTGGAAAATTCCTGATTTAGCATCAATACTTTGATTTTTAATTTAAAAAAAATTTCTGGCTTTTTCATACTTAAATATAACAAACTAGAATGTTTATCAGAGATAAATAAATGTAAGATCACAACATTATTTTTGGAAATAGAGGTAGTAAAGTAATTTACTATGGAATTGTTAATAGATATAAGGATGAGAGTTTGCACAGAGTAAATTGACTGGTCTACTTAGGTTGATACACAAGAGACATATAGCTACTGGTCACAGTTACTTAAAATAGTACCATATAAAATTTGGTATTTGGCTGAAGTAAACCACCTTATTAAACATTTACTCTTGTGAATACATGTTAAAATTCCAAATTTTTTCTGCTTTTTTTTTATTCACAAAATATTTCTTCTGTTTGACTCAGTTGTATACGGTCTTCCCGCTAAATCTCCAGCAGCAAAGTCAATGATCCTTTTCCTTCACAGTGTTTTATTTGCTCTCTAAATTTAATAGTTTCAGGTGCAAAATAATTTTCTTTCAAATTTTTTTAACTATTCAACTCTGTTGGACAACTGTCTGAAAGTGTAACAACATTGGTTTTTCTTCTTTAATATTGCTCATTTTAAGTCAATGATGTGCTGCTTTATAACAGGAGAACAGCACTAACAGAACACAAAATGCATCATTCTGTTGCTAAGGCACAGCTGTATTTAATTTGACTTGTTGTTTTAAGGGCCTTTTAAGGCCTCCTGATATCCTGAGGTCTATGAGAGGTTAATTGCTGTTGGTGAGGGATACTTGTAAATTGGCAGCTGCTTAGAAATTCCCAGTTCCAAATCATAAGAATCCAGGCTGCCTTTTGTTTGATGTCTTGACATGAGATTGCTTATGAGATTGAAAACCATTAACAATGCTGCAGGTCTCGCATGGATTTGTTCATGGTTTTTAGCATAATTGTGATGTTGGGCTATTGAAATGCTTATGAATTTGAGGCATAAAGTCAATGGAAAGGAATATCAGACGGGCAACTGATCTGATACCACCCATTTTATTAAACTGCTAAAAATTAATATATTACCATGGTAGTTGCATTTCCAAGATATTTATTTTGCCAAAGAAGCTTTGGGACACCTTAAAGGAACATGGAAGTTGCTTTTTAAATGCACGTTTTTTCTCTTTTTGTGAAATTAATGCTGAAAAGCTGGGTTTCAGAATCATACCATCTGAAAGACAGAAATGAAAGACAACCCATTCATTTATCAATTGCATTTGATTTATAATGTATTGCCTTTTATCGTCTTCCTTACATTGGTAATAATTAAGCAGCATATGGAAAGCTTTCATACATACTGATGCTTCATAGCATAAATTTTATCAGTTCAATGATATCACTCCAAGATGAAAATATTTGTAAAAGAACAGTTCTGAAGATTTATGGTTATTAGTCAGTCTTCCACATTGCCCGCGGCACTTGTCTCTGATTCCTTTGTACTGTTCCTTCTTGCTGTCACTCCTGGTGTTTCTGCTTCTCTCTGAGTCATCTCTGCTATTGGTTTTCCTTTTGCTTTTCCCTCTGATTTATTTTCCTTCTTTGGGCTAGGTGGTATGGCATTGAAATTGACTTCTAACGGAAGGAAACTGCATCTGCAGTAACGCAATGTGGATCCCAGTCCCCATTCCCTCCAATGAGCGCTTATGCTCCTCCACTCCCTTATTCTTCAACTGGTAAATGCAATGGAGGCATTCACAGATGAAAAAAGTAGTCAATAGCCAACTGGAATGGTTATTGTGAAATGTGCATTTATATTTTATTTAAAGTTATATTTGAGTTTGAAAATTTCAGTTCCTGATAGGAAAATGGTGCTTCAACTTCTTTCTAGAAAGCAGTTTGCGTGAATTACGGAAATCTGCTGGCTGCATAGATAAATTCAAGCTTCCACTATAAAATAGCAGTGTCTGTACATCACACAATGTGGTACAGTTAACTTTGGACATACTTGTCCTTGTAGCACCTATTTCGGTTATACATATTACACTTCACCTGCAATGTGCTTTCAACAAAATGTGTCAATGAATGTTGTCATGTATAATAGATAATAATCTGCAATCTCATCCAAATCCATTAAACTGATCTCAGCATACTTTCCCAGGCCAACATTTCCTGTATTGGAGCTCTAATTACACTCAATCAGTTGTCCTCATGGTTTACGTCCCTGACACCACAACAGATCTCTACTCTGAGCTCTCTTGTGGCAAGTGATTACCAGGAAAACAGAGTAGAAACCTCCTTGAGAATGCAAATCGATTTCGCCAGCTCTTGGGAATGCCCATCCTGTGAACGATCAAAATGGAGAAGGAGCATCTGGGAAGGCACAGAGGGCCTCGGGTTTCTTCACTGGGAGGCTGTGGAAACCAAGTGAAAATGGCAGAAGGAGTGTACCACCTCCAATACTATTCACCCAACTTCCCTATTGAGCAAGTCCTGCTGCAGCTGTGGCAGAGTCTCTCAATTCCACATTGGCCTCATAGCCATCACAGAAGCCACAGAAATGGAATGGAAGCAAGTCATCCTTGATCCCAAGTGACCGCCTGAGAGGAGGTAAGTACATTAAATTTATATATAATTCAAGCTACTGAAGTATATGTTCTTCAGTTACTTTAATAACTAATCTGCTTCAACACAGACATGGCTTATTCTGAGACTGTGATAAGTGAAAATGCATCTTCTAGAATTTGAAGTTATGGATTCCAACCACACTTAAAAGACTGGGCAGGAAATATTGTGACTTGATCATAAACAACGTGTTCCAATGCCAGTAATTTTATAATCTATGCCATATATTAATTCCTCAGAATTTGCTTTTTGCAGCACATTTCCCCCCCCTATCATTATTTTAGTTTCAAAGGAAATGGTTTTTCTTGGAGAACCAAATGAACTGAAGTTAATGTTTCCAGCACCTCAGTGATTTACTGTTTAATTCTCTGATGAACCATCATCAGCAATCATCACATCTTTTCTCATTCCAGCGCTGAGTAATTGAATCTCTATTTTTTTTAAACTGCAACCATATGCCAATCTCAACACTTTATTTAAAATTTAAGGTCAGTCCCCTTCATCTAACTGTTAAATATATGACACAATGATTTTTCGGAGAATTCTGTTGATTTGATTTATGCTTTGTTTGAATGATAGATTGCAAAATCCCAAAAGATTTTCCTCTAGTCATCTTTATTTAGATCAACACATTCAATAATTTGCTAGTCTCCATTCAAGAGGTATATTGCCTTGGTTAGATGCCTGGTAAACGGTCAACAATATTGTACTCCTTTTTCCCTCCACCCAGACATCTGCTGCTGCCTTTGAGATGATACAGTTTAGGCTGTCAGTTTCTGAGCTTACATCTGTGAGCATCAGAGTTAACTCCTGTTTAAAGGGATGTTTCTCTTGTGAGATAATTGACATGTTGGCTCAGGGCAGATTTTGTCTGCTGTGATCGAATTTGGCAGGCACATTTCAGTAATGGCAAGCTCCAAGAAAGCTGGCGTTGCTGATTCTTTAGAGGGGCTCTACATTATCTATCATTTTTCATTGCGTGGTAAGCTTTTTTTTCGAGTTTGAAGGAAAATGAGGCATATTCCTGACAGGGCCTTCAAAGATTGCAGCTACATCAATGAATATTCTCAATGTGGACGGGAGTTCTAAAAGGAAATGTTTGATCATTAATCATAAAAAGTTGTCCTTGCATTTAAATCAATAAATTAATTTCTGACCTCTAACCCCAATAAATCAAGTTAGATTTTAAAAGAAGAAAAGTCAGAGAATGCAGATTCATCTTTTAAATCAACTTTTTCCATGAGCTCTCTGGTAATGATCGAAGATTGCATAACGCATACCTACTTCCATTTTACATACATTTTCACTGTCCGTCAGACTTTGCATTCTCATTTTGAAAAGGTCAAAGAGACAGGTACGAAAAATAGCATCGTGGTAATTCTCAGCCAAAGCTCGGCTGGAAGTATTCATCTCAAAGTCAAGAGGCTGCTGGTCCAGTGATGGAGTACTGAGGGTGCTGGTTTTGAGATGAAACGTTAAAAAGAGGTCCTGCCTACTCTCTTGGGTGTATATGAAAACTCCCTTGGGGTTATTTTGGGGAAGAGCAGGAGGGCTTTTATCAGTGTCATCGTGGAATCAATGCCCCGAAGATATAACATCAGTAGAAGCATAGGGTTATACAGCACAAAAACAGACCCATCAGCCCACTGGGTTTGCACTGACTAGTAAGCATCCATTTATAAGAATCCCACTGTTATTCTCCCCACGTTCCCGTCAATTCCCCCAGATTCTACTGCACACCTACACATAAGGGGCAATTGACAGTGGCCAATGAACCTACCAATCCACACATCTTTGGGACCTGGGAGGAAACCAGAGCACCTGGGGCAAATGCATGCATTCACAGGGAGAATGTGCAAACTCCACACTGACAGCACTCGAGCTGCTGGAGCTCAATAGCTGTGAAGTGCACAGACAGTTGAACACTGACGATTTGAAGGACGCAAGCCTTTCTTTTTCTCTGGTGTTTTCTGCCATACTCATTCACTTATATACTGTATCTATCAGTGAACAAAGATACAAGGGGTAATTGGACAAGTTTGCACAGTCATTGCATTTCCTTGCTGGCCAACAGTGCAAATTGGAAATTGTCAGCAGTATTTGCTTGAGCTTCTGTTGTGTGTTTCTTGGGAAAAAGGCATGTTGCCAGACGGAGAGACTTGCATAACTTGTTTCTGCAAGCAAAGTTGTCACCTTATTGTGGTTTAACATCACACCCATCTGTAAGTTTATGTTGACTAATCTTTCCATCAGCAGCAGTTTTCTTGCTGCATTTTCAAGGAATTTGGCAACCCAGAAAATGAACATTGCAGGCATCTCGACTATTCAATAGTTCACCAAATTGTTTCTGGTAGTGGTGAAAAATAAAGTTAGGATGCACAATGGACAGGCATTGGGCAGAGTCCAAGCGACACACTTCTACCATTGCAGCCTTGAGGCTTGAATTGCTTTGAGCCTAGGGTCCTATTGACATACCAGAGGTGAGTAGTGGGAGCCAAATGGGTGCAGTCTTGTGGCTCTTTAGTTATGTTAAGAGAGGGATAGATGGAGAAGCAGGAGGGGTGAAGGCAAACAGTGGGGGAAGGGAAAGGCTTCACACAGGGCAACAGTGAACTGGAGATACCTTAGGTCCCAAAAGAACTTCTTCTGGCTCAGCAACAAGAAGAGTTTTAAATTCCTGCTCTTTCCGGTTTACTGAGCAGTCTCTTTAAGACTTGGTTAGGCTGCTCTGCCTGGAATGAATCAAGAGAATGTGCTCTGCTTGTTTGCACCTCCACGTCTCCAGATTATCATCAAGCGAAACCAAGGAAAAAAAATTGCATGTATATCCTTCATAACCTCAGAACATCTCAAAGGGCTTTGCAGCCAGTGAAAACCTTTGGGGTGCTGTAATGCTGTGAACATGGCAACCTCCCACAGGGAGCCATGAGAGAATATCCAGAGAATCAACTTCTTAACGATCTTGATTGAAATGTAGATGCATCCTGATAAATGTAATGAAGATGCATTTTCAGGGCCCCACATGTAACCAGGGAATTCCAAACTGAATCACCTGAGGGGCTTTGGCTTTTTATCGAAAGATCCTCCTAAAGATGAGAGTGGCCAACGTGCCAGCTTAAATGAAGTGTTGGGTGAACCAATGCTATTTTAAAACTGCTGCTGCCCCACTTAGAACAGGTAGAGAGCCCTAAAGTTCAACCCTACAGAGTCTTACCAGACCCACTTGCTGTCCTGATATTTTGTACTTGATTAATTATTCTTGCAATATAATCTTTGTTACCGGGACATTAGAAATATTAGAAAGCTATTCCTCCCCATTCCGTCTTATATTCCCATTCAAACTGATCAACTATGTATCTGCGACACAATTATGTATATATATCAAATGGCTGGTGGAACAGTACTTGCTGAATTTGGTCCCAATAGTCAAGCTCACATTTTAAAATTGTGCCTGCTTATGTCTGATTCTTCTATCTACTGTGTCAAATCCTTTATAATTACTTCAAGTAGATCTCTTCCCCAGGACAGATATTACCTCTATTCTGGCATCCTGGGACCCAAACATTCTTTTCAGGTGAAAGAATGATTTACTTCCAATTTAATATACTGCATTTGCTGCTCACAATAGAGTCGAGTGGACGATAGGGATACCAAACGTAGATTGGATATTTGCCCCCCCTTGCAACTTGTAAGTGTGCCCTAGAGAGTCCTGTCACCCCGTCACTTTGATTGTCCTTCTCTTGCCCACTCTGACCTCTTTGTCCTCTGCCTCCTACACCTGTCCCATCAACGCTCAGTCCTGGCTGGAGGATTATCACCTCATCCTCTGCCAAAGCACAGTACAGCCTTCTGGGCTCCACATCGAGTTCAACAATTTCGGGAGAAGAACGTTGCCAAGAATTTTCGTAATGTATTTCAGGTTCCCACCATCCACAGTATTTTCCTATTGTGTAACGTTGGTCATTGTTTTGCCCATAACATTCTTACTCCATGTCATTTCTAGATTGTATTTGCTAGCGTAGAGAAATCTGCAGGATATTGTGGTTCTCTGTACTTTGTCTGAATTGGAGTTCTTTCAAAATCAGGGGTGAGCCTGTTTTTCAATTGTTCCATTGCTGAGAGTGCAATATTGTTTACAGCAAAGTAAATAGCTGTGGCTACCTGGGGTGCACCTGGAACGACAGGCAGCCGAAGAGCTGTTCATCCAGCAAAAATGCTGAATTTCTAGAGGCAAGTGGCTGAAATGTGTTTGAGAACAGTAAACACATTTGGATTAGGAGCAGGAGTCGGCCACTTGGCCCTTCAAGCTTGCTCCATGATTTAATTAGATCACAACTGATTTGATTGCCGACTCAACTCCACATTTCCCATTTACTTGCAGTAATCTCTCACCCCTGGCTTATCAAGAATCTATCTATCTGCCTTTAAAAATGCTCAGCAGCTCTGCTTTCACTGTCCATTGAGGCAGAGAGATCTAAGGGCACACGACACTTAGAGAAAACAAAATTGTCCCTGTCTTAAATGGACAACACCTTAGTTTTAAACAATATATCCTATTCTAGATTCTACCATGAAAGGAAATATCCTCTCCACATGCACCCTGTTAAGACCCCTCAGAATCTTGAATGTTTCAATCAAATTCTCTCTTGCTCTTTTAAATTCCAGTTTATACAAGCCTGGCCCATCCAATCTTTCCTCATAAAACTGCCCACCCATTTTCAGGTATTAATCTAATAAAGCTTCTCTGAATTACTTCCCATGCATTAAACACTTTCTGCGGATCACTAGCATTCATAAACAGGCTGATTTAAGGCAATATCTGTAGAAATGCAAACTGAAATGGCAAGTGCTTCTTTCTTACTGAATGGGTGGACATGGTGCCAATAGACAACATCCTGCAAAGACATAAATGCCACTTGGATAAGTTGGCAGTAACAGTGCGGTAAAAGTAGACACAAAGGAAAATATTTCTTAATCATATTATTGTTGGGACATGTTGGGATATTAAAAATACCATTCATAGAAGTGAAGGTTATAGAAATTACTTGATGAAAAAGGGAATGCACTACAGGAAAGAATTGCCAGGGGTGAAATCGCCTAGCGTCAATTCTACCTATTAAGTTTAAAGGCAAATTTTGTAGTTGACAATGAAGCACAACATGGAAAAGGTGGTGGAATATATGACAGATGCTGTTCTTCCATTGTGAGCAACCAATAGGAGAATGAATGGTGAAGTGGAGCCTTCAAATAATATTATAACAGCATAAGAAAAAGGAGCAGGATTAGGATAAGGGCACTGTAAGCCTGCTCCACCATTAATCAAGGTTATGGGTGAACTTTCATGGTGCCATTTTCCAGCACTATCCTCCATATCCCTCGATCCCCTTAATGACCAGAAATCTATTGATCTTTGTTTTGAAAGAAATTAATGACTCAGCTACTGCAACCATCTGGGGTAAAGAATTCCCAATGAGTGAAGAAATTTCTCCACACCTCGGTCCTCAACAACCTACCTGTTGTAGTCAAATTGTGTCCCCTGCTCCTCGACTTCTCAGGCAGGGGAAATATTCTCCATTTCTATCGTGTCAAATACTTCAAGAATTTTGTAAGTTTCAATGAGACCTCCCCTCACCCTTCTTCTTTGCTATTGTGGAAATTGGAGGACCGGACTGAACTGATATGGACTATATTAATCATCAATACCTGTTACATTATTAAGGATCTTACTTCTGCTATATTTACTCTCGGCACCACTCAGCTTCCGACTGTCACGTTTTTGATTTATTTTATTCCATTTTTCAAGTCCATTTTTATTATAGCCCGGATTCTGTGGCTATAATGACAGAGAAAGTATTGGCATTTGCTGTCATTGGAATGTGAAACTGACTGCGATTGCAGGATTGCCAAATGTGCAT
>JAUZTB010000001.1:55798598-55813172 GCA_034780895.1 Rhynchobatus australiae
CCGGTTTCCTCCCACATTCCAAAGATGTACGGGTTAGGAAGTTGTAGGCATGCTATGTTGGCTCCAGAAGCACTTGCAGGTTGCCCCCAAAACACTCTACGCAAAAGATGCTTTTCACTGTGTGTTTCGATGTACGTGTGACTAATAAAGATATCTTATCTGCTCATCTCTAGATGAAATTCTCATCTGTTCCTTTGTTACATCCTATTCACTAAATCGCATCCACACATCACCTTTATGCTTGCTGACTTATTCTGACTCCTGGTGAAGCAGTGCCTTGTTTTAAAATTGTCATCCTCTGTTGTCACATCCCTCTGTTACTACATAGAAAATTGTGAGGTGATTTAAGAGGATGGCTCCCCCGGTGGGGGAGTCTGGAATTAATGTTCACATCCTCAGGATAAGCATTCAAACAGAAGACTGAGTTGAGGAAGTACTTCTCCTCTGAGAAGGTCGTAAATCTTTGAAATTTGCAACCACAGAGGGCTGTGGATGCTCAGTCATTATGTATATTCAAGGCTGAGATATTTAGATTTTGGACATAAGGGAGACAAGGGTTATGGGGAACAGGCAGGAAATGAAGCTGGGGCCAATGGTCAGATCAGTCATCATCTTATTGCAGGCTCCAGAACTACGTGGGTCTTCTTTCGCTCCAATGTCTTATGTTCCACATTCTGTAAGCTTCTCGTGCTTTCTGATTCTGGCTTCTTTAATATCCCTCATTTTAATCATTCCACCAGGAGTGGTAGGCTCTTCAGTTACCCAGGCGCAAATGCTCTGAAATCACATCTCCAAGTCCCTCCACCTCATTTTCCTCCTTCTGTATGAAATCTATCTCAGCTGCTCATATATCTGTATGTGGTTCAGTATCAAATTTTGAATTTACCGTTCCATTGAGACTCTATATGTGTTTTATTCCATTAGGAGCACAATACAAATGCAACACAGTATTACTGCCGTATATTTCTTGCCCAAAGTCATTGTGTGAACTGCAAATTTGAAACTTTGTTCATCCAGACATTTTATTGCCTGAATCCCTTCCCACGCTATGGTCTATTGACTTACAGTGATTCCCAAGACTGTACTGCAACACTTCCAATTTAACATTATGGGGCTTGCGTAATCTCCTCAGCCTCTGCTCCTTTCCTTCCCAATCATTCAGTTCAGTGTCCACCCCTGTCTGATTACACCTCTGTGCTGTCCTCTTGGACATTTTTCTATGTTAAGGGTCTGTATATCAAAACATATAAAAGATTTTACAATTGACATATACAATCAATGTTATTTTTCAAAAGATATAAGATGTGAAAGTTGAAACTCCCCTGAGATGCTGGGGAAGAGATTACATTGACGTAGAGATAGTGTTCCGAAAGCTATATCTAAGCAGGCTAAACAAGGAGGTGGACAAGCTGAGTGAATTATACAAAAAAAAGAGAAACTTCACTTGGTAATGTTGCAGTACGAGCAGCCACTGTGGATCAGTAACGAATAGCTGATGTGTGAGGTGCTGTACTCGCTATTAATAAAAGGGGAAAACAGATAATAACATTGTAAAGATGCTCAGACATGGGAGAGTGTAGGGTGGAACTGGACAACTGAATAATTCTATGAATCCACAGACTGAGATGAGTTATAATAATGTGGAGTCATCTGAATTATAATCCAATAGCGATCATTCAAATTCAGAATTGTTAGGGCGTGGGTGCAGGGTGTAACAAGTTGGACACAAAACGCATTTCTTTGCACTGAGAGAGATTACTGTTTGCAGTACGTTAGCAGAAACAACAGAGGCAGTGAAGATGGAAGATGATATACATTTCAAGAGGCCTATGAATTTAATAGTGCCAAATAGACCCACTGAAGTGTTTGGGCCATAGAGTGAGATAAGGATACTGTCCATTTTGGAATGAACCCACTGTCTCCGGGAATACTAGGACATTTGAGAATACATATAGAGAGAATAAAGATTTCTCGAATTTGGCTACTACTATTTATCTCTTCCGTTTTCCTTGCTTGTCTGCCACCCCCATCCTCACTTCTCTCCCATCCCATGAATAAAATGCTGTGAGAGATGAGGAGGGGAGCAGAGCTACATGTTTTTGTTTGTTCTAGAAAGCCCATGACTTTTTTTTACCTTGCTTTTGTAACCTGTGGTTGAGATAATAACATTGTTTATTCATATAAGAAATAGCTCAACATTAGAGTGGAATGAGAGTTTGATTTGAAATCTGGAAGAATTAAATAAAATGGGGCAAAGTACATTCTTCATCTTGACCCATGAATTTCTGACAAATTGTGTGTAATTATCTTAATTTTCTGTCTGGGCAGAAATGCAGCGAGCAAACTTACAACCATCAGAAAGCCATACAAAACAAATTAGATCTACTATTCCAGTCTGAGTTCAAAGCAGGTTAATATATGCTAATAAATGTAAATTAAAACTTTTAAATATTGTATGAAAGAGGGAAGATGGAGTGCAGAGTCATGGACACAGATGGTCACAATGACTCTGTCTTAAATTAGTTTATGGTGTGGAAGCTGTACTGTTAGAGGTTTGAGTATCACCTTGGCCTGAAGTAACACATTCAAACTGCATAGCAGAATTTTGAGCATCAATTCTAAGCTGGCTCTTCAGTAATGCTCCTTCCGACCTGGCTTCATTTGGCTCCTTAAAAGCATCCATCACTCCACAAGGTTGAGTGTTTGATTTCACATATCAACCATTTATATCGTGTGACGTAATAATTTATATTTTTCTCTCTCAACATTTTTCCTTATTCTTCTCCAACTCCTTGCCCACTGGTCTCTCGTATCTCATTCAACCGACTGATCTTCATACATGAATGTAGACTCCAGGGATCAAAAATGGGGAGCATTGCAATCACTCATGTCTGATCCTGTATTCACCGAA
Organism: Rhynchobatus australiae; assembly: GCA_034780895.1. NCBI lineage: Eukaryota > Metazoa > Chordata > Chondrichthyes > Rhinopristiformes > Rhynchobatidae > Rhynchobatus > Rhynchobatus australiae. The sequence continues at coordinate 55,801,510 of JAUZTB010000001.1, forward strand.
TGCCTTCATATTCATGTTCAACAGGGATAATTGGACTGTAATTGAAAGCAGCAACCCAGGAGCTTTAGATCCTAATTTTGTTGTCTTCATAGAGACACTGAGCTGATAAATGTACTTCTCACTTATTATTAACGTGTGAAGTGTTTGCTTGTTTGTGTTATTTGGAAGCTGTATTTGCTGACAGCAGGACATATTCCAACCCAAATATCTTATCAATACAAACTACTTTCAGACTCCATGAACACATTCTCTCTGCCCTTGTGCGCAACTTGCTTTTGGATAAATCTATACTTCAGTCTGCATGATTAATTGAATAAGAATGTGATGCTAAAAGTTGAAATAATTTTGAGAGTGGTGGATGGCATTTTTCATCTGTTCAGCAAACTGTCCAGAATGTGTCAATCATTAGCAGTGTTAGATGCGGGAAATATATTCAAGATTTATTCAGGTTAGTGGTCACCTTCTCTGAATTATTTATTCCTTCACTACGCATGAGAAATCTGCACGAGAGAGATAAAGGTCAACTTCAGAGGTTGTTCAGAGGATTCTGTGATAAATTGTCACAAGCTTTTGAACTTGAAAGTTAGCATGTCGGCCCCATGAGTAATTAGGAAGGCAAATGGAATGCTTATTGCAATAGGGGTGATGTATAAATGTGGAGAAGTTGTGTTACAACTGCACAGGGTTTTAGTGAAGCCATATCTGGGCTATGTCATTCAGTTTTGCTCTCCTAAGAACATAAGAATTAGAAGAAGGAGTAGCGACCTGCCCCTAGACATCAGGGATGTGGCTGAAATCCTACCTCAATGCTATTTTCCTGCACTATCCCCATTTCTGTTGATTCCCTTTATCATCCAGAAGTCTACTGATCTCTGATTCAAGTGAATTCAACCCCTCTGGTGCAGAGAATTCCAAAAATTAACCCTGCTCTGAGTAAACATCTCATCTCAGTCCAAAACAGCTAGCCCCTTATTTTGAGATGGTGGTCCCTGGTTTTAGATTCCTCAGTCAGGGGAAACACCTTCTCTGAATTCATCCTATTGAGCCTTGTGAAAATTTTGCTGGTTTCAAAGAGATCACCTCTCATCCTTCCAAACTCTAGAGAATCCAGATGTAGTCCACTTCATCTCTCCTCATATGGCAAACCTGCCTTCCCAGAAAACAGTTTGGTCAACATGCCTCCATGGAAAATATATTCTTTTTTTCAGACAAGGAGACCAACACTATACACAATATTCCAGATGCAGTCTCAACAAGACCCCATGCAACTGCAGTAATACATCATTGTTGTGTTCAAATCCTCTCCTAATAAAGCCAACATACTACTTGCTTCTGTAAATGTTTACTGACCCTGTAAATAAATTTTCAGACTCTTGTGTACAAGGACATTTTTGAACAGCAATATTTCCAATGTCACCATGTAAAAAACACCCTGGTTTTCTGATTTGTGCACCAAAGTGGATGACCTCACATTTTTCCACATTATGTTCCAACTGCCATTGTCTCTCCCTCTCATTTAGCTTATCTACACCCCCTTGCAGTGTCTTACATCTCCTCCCTATTCACAATCCCACCTAATTTTATATCATCAGCAAACTTAGAAATATAAAATTTGCCCCCCAAGCCAAATTCTTGATGCACGTTGTGAATAGTTGGAATCCCATGGTCCCCCAGGTCACAGCCTGCCAGATTGCTATAGCTGATCCTGTTAAGTTTCTGCAGTGGTGACCCTCCAGTTGTTAAAGATGGTCACTCAGTGATGATCCATGTACCAAGTCCTTCTTTAAAATCTGGATTAAGGCATTTTATTTCCCTTTGTGGTTTCAAGAGTCAAAACTCTGCAAGGGAACTCACAGTTTCGCTGCCCTCCAATTCTACCCATTCACTCTAGGAACTTTCTTTTCCACACATATGTTCATACCTACAGGTTGACATATTCATTCCAGCAGTTGCCATAACCTTTCAGGCGACAGCAACAATATCCTTCTGAATTTCCACAAATGAAATGCTGCATATTAATAAAGCCCATGTTAAAATAGCCCAAATATCAAAATGTTACCCATAGTATGTTTTTCAGTTGAGCTTTATATCCATCTTATTGAAAGGTCAACTATTTTTCAAAGCAGTTTGTATTTAAATGGAAATGTTTATACTCTGTTCCTATTCTGTAGGATAGCACCTTGAGGACTATAATACCTCAATTTAACTCCATGGGAATCACAGCCACATTCAAGCTTTGCAATAACTGATATTAACATTGTTTCCAAAAAATATTTATGGTTTTTATACTGAAGTGATATCATAGTAACTATATGTGACTCAGTACCTTCTCCATGGCTTGGTTCAGCTTTGTATTTAATGTCTGAGCCTTTCTTAAGTAGCGACCAACATCTGACAGTTCTCCAAAACTGGCAAATTCTTCCGCTTGCTTAGTATAGGTTTCAAGTTCTTCTTCAAATCTTTCAATACGAAGCTGAAAATTAAATAAACTATAAGATTCAGTCCTATTGGATAATCAAATAGGTGTAATTATGATTTACCACTAATGCTCCATTGAACCCAAAAGCCTTATAAAGTCCAAGGATAGAGAGCAGTGGGTGTCTCACCCACAGCCAGATTCTTGCCCTGAACCTGGTTCTGCTGCGATTCTTTCTTCCTTATTGCTGTAGGTAATGAAAGGTAATGACAGATCTTCTGCTCTGAAGCTGTTGGGATCAATTAATGGAGAGAATTGTTCCTCACTGCTGTTCACAAAATCCAGGTCACTCTGCTCGTTCCAATGTACTGTAGTTATCAGAATGTGATTTTGATGCATAATTTAATATACATTTACATTGCACATCTAAGTTCGATAAACAGTTTTACTGTAATGTTAGACTGAGTCCTGACTCTAGATTAAAGCTACATGTGCATTACAAACTTGTTAGCAGATTTAAGAAAAAAACTGAATGATAAAATCTCACCCTGAGTCCTTGTTGATACTGTTCTTCTTTCTCTGCAACCATCTTCTTGTGCTCCTCAAAAATCTCTGTCATTCGTCCACTCCAGTGAAATGTTTGATTGTTTAATCGTATGTCACTTGGGGAAAGCGTAACATAATCGACAAGAAAAGCCAGACGGTTTTTGGCTTCAATCAGCTTCAGCTCAAGTTCAGCCATGTCTTTCACTTCAACTTTTTGCACATAAGCCTGGCATAAAAGGCATTGATTAATACAAATGTTGACAATCAGAGCACCAAAGTATAAAACATTTTAGCACTTGATTTTTTTTTTGAGTCAATAGTGGCCTCCAGGATGTTATCTGTAAGGGATTTAGTGATGGGATTATATTGACCATCAAGGGAAAATAAATAAAATTTCTTGTTGGAGATAATTGCACAGCACTTTTCTGGCATAATTGTTCCTTGCCACTTACATGTGTAAAATTGTGGTTCATTGTTTACATTTTAAACAGGATCTGCAGTGGTACTGCACTGAAATATCATGGATTAAAACCCCATTTGCCTTTCCAGGATTGCTGTTCATTTTACCTGCTGTATTGACAAGGATTGCCTAGATCTTAATACAAGGATAAGACCATAAAATATAGGAGCAGAATTAGGCCATTTGGCCCTTTAAGTCTGCTCTGCCATTCAATCATGGCCGATTTCTTTTCCCCCTCAACCCCTTTCTCCTGCCTTCTCCCCATAAGCTTTGTTGCCCTTACTAATCAAGGACCCATCAAGCTCCACTTTAAATGTACCCAATGACTTGGCCTCCACAGCTGTCTGTGGTAATGAATTCCACAGATTCACCACCCTTTGGCTAAAGAAATTCCTCCTCATCTTTGTTCTAAAGGGATGCCCTTCTATTCTTAAGCTGTTCCCTCTGGTCCTAGACTGTCCCACTACTGGAAACATCCTCTCCACATCCACTCTATCCAGGTCTTTCAATATTTGGTTTCAATGAGATCCCCCTCATCCTTCCAGACTCCAACAAGTACAGACCCAAAGCCATCAAATATTCCTCATACATTAACCCTTTCATTCTTGGGATCATTGTTGTAAACCGCCTCTGGACCCTCTACAATGCCAGCACATCCTTCCTTAGATATGGGGCCCAAAACTGCTCACAATACTCCAAATGTGGTCTGACCAACACCTTGTAAAGCCTCAGCATTACATCCTTGCTTTTATATTCTAGTTCTCTCGAAATGAATGCCAACATTGTATTTGCCTTCCTTACAACTGACTCAACCTGCAAGTTAACCTTTAGGGAATCCTGCACCAGGACTCCCAAGTCCTTTTGCACCTCCGATTTCTGAATTCGCTCCTCATTAGAAAATAGTCTACGCCTTTATTCCTTCTACGATAATGCATGATCGTACACTTCCCTCCGCTGTATTCCACCTGCCACTTCTTTGCCCATTCTCCCAACCCGTCCAAGTCCTCCTGCAGACTCCCTGCTTCCTCAACACGACCTGCCCCTCCACCTATCTTTGTATCATCCACAAATTTAGCCACAAAACCATCAATTCCGTCATCCAGGTCATTTTCACATAACGTGAAAAGTAGCGGACCCAACACCAACCCCTACAGAACACCACTAGTCACCGGCAGCCAACCCGAAAAGGACCCCTTTATTCCCACTTTTTGCCTTCTGCCAGTCAGCCAATCTTCTATCCATGCTAGTACCTTTCCTGTAATACCGTGGGCTCCTATCTTGCTTAGCAGCCTCATGTGTGGCACCTTGTCAAAGGCCTTCTGAAAATCCAAGGAAGCAACATCAACTGATGCTCCTTTGTCCATCCTGCCTGTTACTTCCTCAAAGAATTCCAACAGATTTGTCAGGCAAGATTTCCCTTTAAGGAAACCACGCTGACTTCAGCCTATTTTATCATGTGCTTCCAAGTAGCCCGAAACTTCATCCTTAATAATGGACTGACATTTCACCAACCACTACAATAGATTTTCTCAAAGTTTTGAGGGATTTGGGCCCAGCTAAGACATGATTTAAAAATATAAATACAATAGTAAAGATTAAGATGTTCAACCTAACTAAATGCTTAATTGCAATGAAAAAGGCATCTTATATGGATTTGCAAGTTGTGGGCACTGTCAAACATATTACAGTATTGGGCCTGTCCAGTGCTGTACTGTTCTATGTTCTGACAGTTTTATAAAAACAACCCACTCTTTCGCAGTAGTATGTTCATTTATACACATTATTGTTATGCATACTTAATCCTTTTAGGTAAAACAGAAAAAATACCTTCAATTCCATGAGTGCTTCTGTGTTTGAAGGTGTTGTGAGGGCTTTCTCTGCTATCTTTTCAAATTCTAGACATAACCTATCAATTAAAAAAAACAGAATTAATTAACCATCCAACTGACAGAGAACAGTACAGAGAAAGGTGGTGGAGAAACTGTTCCACGGTGAAGAAATGTAACTTAAAAGATTTGCATGTAGAAGAGTAGTTGGGACATTCATCTGAGTTGGTAATGTTGGGAGGTTAGTCACAAGATTTTAATGAACACATTGCAATATGTGAAATTATACACAGGTAGGAACAATTAATGTTAATATATCTGTGAAATACATGAGGGTACAGGATCACTATGAAACCGTAATGATTGAAGAAAATTGGAAGGGTGGGGGTTAGAGCTAACTAAGTTCCAGGGGTGGTTGGGAGGTGTTTGCTGATGCAATGCTTTAGGTGCCTATGGAGGTGAGGTGAAGGTGAATTGCGATCAATTGTTGGGGAAAACAATTCATTGCAAGCTTGTGTAGGAATGGGTTAATCAGTGACAGGTAAATCATGGGTGGAAGCAAGGGGTAGAGCAGCAAATAGGGAAAATTGGGAGCAATCCACATGCAACTAATAGCAGCAGTTGTCTCCAACCAAGCAACCAGAAGTGTAGATCTCAGACAAAATTGTAAGACAAGATTTCTTTATTAGTCACACGTACATCAAAACACACAGTAAAATGCATCTTTTGCATAGAGTGTTCTGGGGGCAGCCCACAAATGTCGCCACTCTTCAGGCACCAACATAGCATGCCCACAACTTCCTAACCCATGTGTCTTTGGAATACTTTTTATTTGCACAGGTAGAGCATCAACATCCTCAATTCTTAAGGTTTTGTTTTACAACAATTTTGATATACAGTTCCAAGATTTGTGCATTGTTAGCTAGGCCAGCATTTAATCCCCATCTCTAGATGCCTTGAGAAATTAATGATTAGCCACCTTCTTGAACTACTGCAAGTTCTGTGTTACATAAAGTACTTTCTACTCATCATATTGGAGGATTGGAGACCATTTAGCTCCTAAATTTGTAGGCCACATTGTTGCAAAGCACACAGAAATAATTAACAGGAGATAATATGTGGGATCATGCCTCAGGTTATAGGACAACAGAAGGAATGCCAGGACATGAGAAGAGTGATAGAAGGGTTCTCAGATATGAGAGCATCACAAGGATTGCTGAACATGATAGCAAAGCTGCTTAAAGGTATGGGTTTAAGCATTTTCCAGGGAAAGCTTGGGTGGAAATGGCAAGAGATCCATTTCCTCAGAGTAGCTCATCCAGCGAGGGCAGAAGAAGGAAGTTTGTTTACAGATTTCCCAGCAGAACTATAGAAATTATTTAAAAATAGTGTATTTAAAATAAACTATATACGATGGCCCTCACCCATCAGAATGTCACTGGCCACCTTTCCCCATAAAAATCAGACTTTTGTCTCACTCCCACAAGTTTCCAAATGAATCTCAAATCAATTTGGGGCTCAAAGAAATGCCAGTAAGAAAGGAATGGTATCATGAGACAATAGGTCTAGTTATTTTATCTACAACAAGATTCACAGCACCAACCACCTCACAGATCCAAAGTACCTACAAGTAAACAACATCAGCATTGGAGGCAAAATTTGCCTAATTTTGGCTAAGCCTGATAAAGTGAACACAAGCTCAATAAAATTAATTTTCTAATTACCATGGAATCTAATCCAAGTTTTCACAGCCTATTCTCTTAATTTAGCCCTAAAGTCCATATTTCTTATTCATCTTTCTACACTCTCCCCAAGATCAATATATCCTTCCTAATGTACCATTCAGGACACACAATTTCAATTTTTCTCTAAACAGGGATTTGTAATGCGTACTTGTCAATGGCATTTTACTGACCAATATACATAAGAAACAGTTGCAGGGGTAAGCCATTCAGCTCCTTGTGCCTGCTCCACCTTCAATAAAATCATGGTTAATCTTTTACCTCAGCATCACTCTCCTGCACAAATTCCAAGATTCACTTATAATCTAAAATCATACATTCAGTGACCGAGCTCAATGCTTGTTAGGATTCACAACCTTCTGAGCGAAGACATTTCTTCTCATGTCTGTTCTGAATGGCCAGTCCCTTATCTTGGCATTACTATATTGGTTCTGTCCACATCAGTCAGGGGAAATGCCGCATCAACACACTGAAAATTCTTCAGACCTTTCACTGCTGCTACGTTTTCACCATTCTGATCAATTCTTTTCCTGGGCCAAAGTGGATGACCTCATACTAGCATTTAGCATAGTTTTTCCATTCACATATTCTTTTAATATCTCTTGGTAGTTACATTCTTCCATCTACACGGCTCACAAAACGGTCTATTTGGTGTCAACTACAATGTTGCCTGGTATTCTCATCATTTAGGTAGTTAATAAATGTGGCCAATAGTTGAGGTTCTATAACAATCATGATTTGCCATTATGAGTCAGATCCTTCTAATCTCATCACCTAGCTACTCTCTGTCTCCTGCCACATTATTACTGTGTGATATTTTGCCTTTGATTCTAGGCCATCAACTTTAGCCCACAGCCTGTTAAGAGGGAACTTGTTGAACATCTTCTCAAAGTTCATACAAATTATATTCACAGACTTTCCCATTAATTACTTTATTCAGATCTTCAAACTAAGTTCAGGCAGATTTTCAGACATGCCCTTTTCAAATTCATGTGCATCACGCTGTTCACTTAAGTTATAAATTCTCGTAATTTCTGACAACAGATGTTGCAGGTTTATGACTGGTTTATAATTCTCACTCCTTCACTATGCTTAATTAGCAGGGTGACATATGGAATTTCCCAATTTTGATCAAACAGTTCTTGAATCAAGATTACTTTGGAAGATCAAAGGTGGGGCATCTGCAATTTTTTCCACTATTTCCTTTAAAATCCTGGAATTGAAGCCATTTAGTCCTGGAAATGTATCATTCCTCACAGCCTATCCTTATTTTCATTCACAAAATCTTTAATTTCCAAGGGAGACCATACAATTGTTCAAGAAAAAGGTGCCACTTTGATCATCTGTGTGTTTTTGTTATGGATCAGTGTCAACCTTTAATATGCTTCTGTTCCACTAAGAGGTTGACTATGGGGTACAATATCATAACTATTATTGAGAAATTGGTGCAAGATAGTCAGGACTGGAAATTGAATTTTTTTTTATATAAGCTCTACAGAAAGATTAGGGAAGTTAGTCAGAGGGCCCAACAGCTTTAATGATTAGAGACGAAATTGCTTCAATGATGATACATGATAAGCAGGCAGTGAAAATTTCATGGGTAGAAAGGTTTTAAGAGAACAGTGGAAGTAATGAATGTCGGGGTTACAACTTTATACAATTAATACATTTTGCCATTTCATACGTGTTACATGGGTGACTATGCATACCTGTTCTTCAGTCTTAAATACTTGCCTATTTCTTTATTCTTTTCATAAAATCTCCAGTAATTTCAAGTCTTTGTAACCACATTACTCAAATAGAACTTTGCTCTAAGCTAGCTCAGGTGGACTCCACATCAGCAGATCAGATTATTCCCATCTCAGTACTATCAGAGTATTACAAAAAAAATGAAATCCTTCTTTCTCACACCATTTCTTCAGCAACCTATTTACCTAACTAGCATGCCTAATTTATCTCAATTTGTACATGGCTTGGGTAACAGTCAAAACCTTATAATTTAAAAATATTGTTAGCTCCAAGACCCTGATACTCTTGACACAGGGCTTTTTAATCTCTTCTTTCCTGTATTGTTCCCATTTCTTCCCTGTATTGTTCCCATTTCTTCCCTCACTAGTATTCTTTCAAATGGATTCAAAATGACCCTCATTCCTGTATCAAGTAAATTTTATCATTGGTGTTAAGCAGCTAGGATTTAACAGAAGCATGAAACAGTGTTGTGGGGTTTAGCAGCCTAAGGAGGAAAACTTAACAGACTAGCAAAGACTAGGCATTTTCATCCAATTATAGGTGGGCTTGAAAAGTTTTGCAAATACTTGAATATTTCTGAATAATATATAATTTTATCAAAGCAGTTTGGGAAAAATACTAACGCTTTATTTGCATCCGAATGATACTTGCTTATCCTAGTCAGAAGCTTCTCAAACAATGCTTCTGCTCGTTTCACGAGAGCCCTTATGAGTTCATCACAGTGCACCTCAAACATTCCCAGGCGAACAACCTAAAGCGAAAATTAAGGCAATTCCATAAAATAAAATGGAGCACAAATGATATACCTGCAAAAAAAACACAATTATGCCAGCAACAAAGTTACTTTATTGTGTGATCAGCAAGCTCTGTATTTCATACAGCAATGTTAAGACAGCTGTCTGATATTTACAGTATCCATCAAATCTAGATGACAAAGTGTTTTCAGAATGGATTAATCAATGTAGTTGCTAAAAATAAGGTATACTTAAATTTCATTTCTGCATTATAAACAAAAAGTTTACATAATTTTTCTTTCAAACTTCTGCTAGTATGCACCTTTCGAGAGTTGTACTGAATTTCTTCTTTCAATTTCAAATACTTATCAATTTCCTGTGCTGTCTCTTCAAATGTATGTTCTTCATTCAGGAATTGTTCCACATCCAAGTCAGCTTGTCTGTTTATAAACATGGTGTACTTATCATATAGTTTGGTATGTTCTTGGGGTCCCAAACTTTCTTTGGCAACAACCTCTATAACTTTCCTTTTGTTTTCCTCTAGGATTTCATCTAAGATTATTGGTTTTAAGGTGCTCTTGACATTCGTCTGTAACAAAAGGGAAAAAAAATAAATCAATCATTTCCAAGTACGCAAAAAGAATTCTTTGAAAAAGTATGCTTTATTAATTATTGCTCCTGGGTGAGCCTCACTCAGGAATAGCATATTGTACAAAGATGTGTAAAAGTGATCATGCCGGATTAACCATGGACTTTCAGTTTTCTATTTAATAATTAAAGTGACCAATAAATTGGAGCATTGTAAAGCCTGTAAGTTTATATCACTCAGTTATCTAGTCTGCCTTCCTATCAAGTGAGGTTCAATGTATTAAGTGTAAATATAATGGATGGGCTATCCATCAGATACTGGTTGGACACTGGGCTTTCCCCATGTTTTACCGCTGAATTTCAGGTGAACAGGAAAGAGATTTGGGCAGGCAAACAGGATCTCTTCTGATTTTGGTAGAAAACTGACTTTCTGTCAAGACTTCAGCAGAATACTGAAAATAGACGTCCAATTACCAGTGAGTATATTTAGAAGCAGAAAAGACAAATCATCCGAGAAACTCTTCAGAGCTGTACAGTCTCCACTAACATAACTTTGTTAGAACTTCATGTTTCCATCACATTTCTAACTTACACCAGTGGTGTGGGATGAGCATTAAAGAGCTTCCTGGCTGGTGATGATATACATCCTGTTTTCTCCTATTATGGGCATAACTAAACCCTGCATAAAACATTCAACATAACTAAAGGGAAGAAAATTTAAAGACCTAAAATAGACATTAAGAATTACTATAAAGTTTATATCAACCTCCTTTTCAATTTTCTTTTCATTGCTTTGTCTGGTGCTTCAATACCTGTATCAGGGAAATGTCATGCCTTGGTTCTAGCCTACCCACAGCTCTCAATTGCTTCTCATGTGTAGGCAGAAGGGATTATTTCAATTCGGCATCATGTTTGGAACAGACATCATGGGCCAAAGGCCCTCTTCATGCTGCACTGTTCTGTGTTCTAATGGGCTCAGCAGAACGTTATGGGATGTGAAGCATAAAACAGGGTATCGAAGAGGTCATGATCAGCAAAGGAATTCTCAAGCCATAATGTGTGTCACTAGAACAAGGTCTGCCTGTGCAACAACTTTCTCATTCAAAACAATTTCCTGCACAAATTTCTCTCCAAATCTCATTCCATCAGCTATTCATTCACTCAAGCTCTGTGCTAATGTGAAGCAAAGGTGGAGATGACAACTGACAGGTGGAGGTGACATGAGGTGGTCTCGGGAAGAATAGAAGTTATTCTTCTCAATTTCCAAGGCCACAGTAAAGTTTCACAGCACCCAAGTAACTAAGCAGCCCTTTCCAGAATAACACAGCTTATCATTATTAGGCAGTGAGCTAGAAAGGTGGACCTACATGTTGCATGCCCCACAATCATCTGACCAGACTACCACAGCTAGCAGAAGACACTTACAGCAGTCAAAAAACAAGCAATATTTCACAATTATAAAGAGCTCTCCCACCATTAAACTGATGTTACAAGATTGGCCTGAGAAAGTTCTTTTAAAGAGCTGAGTAATAACCACACTTTCCCATGGAAAATGCACATCTTGGATCCAGAGATTCCAATCGGTCATCAAAATATCTGCCC